>CM076582.1:1653386899-1653972776 GCA_034641835.2 Pinus albicaulis | reverse complement strand
TTAAACACCTGGGTTTCTCCACCAGGTAGGTAACTGAACGAAGTGGCCGTTTGAAATTTTTATTTTTTTGACTCCAGACTCCACCCCCAGACCACTCCCTATGGGGAGTGAAGGATGCACCGAGTCAATCAACCATGACTCATGATCTACATGTGTATTTGAAGAAGAAGCCAAATACACATCCCCACCTTCATCCGAGGTGGTTTTTGCCTCCGCAGTAGGAGCATCATCGCATCCCTTTTCCTTTCTCAGAGCTTTAGATCTGCAAATTCTTTTGTAGTGCCCTTCCTTTCCGCATTTCCAGCATACCTTTACAAACTTTCCAGGAGATTTAGATCTCCCTCTAGATTTGGATCTCCCACTCAAAACCTTATTCTTGTTTCTGTTTTGGGACCTTCCTCGTACAGATAAGGCATCTCCATTCTAGCCCTCCATATTTTTCCGTCTCATTTCCTCCGACAAGAAGGCTGAGACAATGTCATCAAAATTCAAGGTAGTTGTATTGCTACCTATTGCAATAACTAGGTTGTCCCACGAGTCTGGTAGAGAACACAACAAACTGATGCACTTATCTTCATCTGAGATTTTAATATCAACAGATGACAGCTGACTTACCACAGTATTGAAGGCGTTCAGATGCTCTGTCATCGAGTCTCCATCCTTCATCCTCAGGTTATACAGCTTTTTCCGCAGGAACAACTTATTCACCAGAGACTTAGATTGGTACAAAGTCCCTAGCTTTTCCCACAAGGTCTTCGCCGTAGCTTCGCCAGATACATTCAACAATACTGAATCTGAGACACACAACCGTATTGTGCTTTTAGCCTTTCGATCCAGTTTCTTCCAGTCTTCATCTGACATTCCTGTTGGCTTAGTACCTGGATCTACCGCGATCCACTGATCTTTATCCACCAGCAGATCCTCCATCTTGAGCTTCCACAACTCAAAACTCCGACCATTAAATTTCTCGATCTCTATCTTTCCGCTACTCGCCATCTTCTCTTACCGCAAGAATCGATCCCACAGATCTCCCACTGAACAGGGTCTACCTCAGGCCCGAACAAAAATCCCTCAGCAGCAAAGGCGTCCCCTTGAAGCCGAAACAGCTTCAATACCAAATGTAGGTTTTAACCCTGAACATAAATTATTTACACACGAATCTTATAACAGAAAATAAACAATAGCGAGAGCATAAAACATAAAACAGATAAACACAGAGATTTTCCCCTGGATCCCAAATCGGGACGACCAGCTTGATTTTTCATTATATTCCTTTTAGTGTTACAACACACATATATACATGCCGAAGCATACATAAACCCCAATCCATAAACCCTGGATTAGAACATAACCGTAGTTCCCTTGACCGGATCTACAAAAATACCAGGGGCCGAAAACCATCGTACCCCAATACCATGTGCAAAATCATGCACAAAACCATGGACACGGACTACTCACGTATTTAAGGACTGGGATGCCGAGTCCACGCTCAACTCGACAGTGGGGCTACCGCCCCCCCTGTGACCCCCCCTCTTACCCCCCCACGCATGCTTAGTCGTGGAAATAATATAACACATACCCAACAAATGGAATGGTCTGCCATACCGCATTAAAACATGCTCTGGTAGCTTGGACTGTGTTCTGGGCGGAAATCTCTTCACTGGAGCACGACATGGAGTAAAAACAGTATGGGCGCTCTGTCCTTCCATGGAGAGAAACATCTCTGCTGATGTGGCAGCCCTGATGACTTGGTTTTCTGTGCATTAAACTCTTTGCCGCTTCACTTATATCTTTATCTGCAAAATCTTGCCGCTGTAATGAAGACTATGCAATCATGGCGACCCTTTACTTCTGCACCCTGCATAACACGCAACTGGACTCAGAAAACAATGCAATGGGAGGGTGGATGAAATGGTAGCGCGACGATGGGGTGGTGGCTTTGACTACACAAGGGTGACAAAATGCGAACGGAAGGGTGAGAACTCGCGAATAATAGGGTTTGGTGGTAGAATGCAGCGCAGACCGTTAGATCATGGCCTGGGGACAAAGATCGACGGCGAAGATCGAGCGGCGAAATAATATATGAAAGGGGGTGGAACAACTATGAAATATAATACTTTGGTGTAAAGTCTTAAACCTTGACTTTTGAACAAAATACAAAGAAATGTGACCGGAATGTAATGAAATGCGATGAGGTGGGACCCAGCCGGAGGCGGAGGGCGATTCCTTTTGAACCGTTAAATCTTAAATCCAATGGACGGTCAGGATCAAATTGGAGGATTGCAATCAGGGGGAGCAGAGGTGACACATTCAAAAATTTCCGATTGCGATCGGAAGTGGGAGCGCGATTGAGCGCTGGCCGTTGGATCCAGGGACTAGATCAATGGCTCACACTCCATCGGAGGGAAAAGTGGAGAGGCGATGAGCGATGATGCGGTTAGTGCTGAGCCGTCGGATCTTGAATTAAACAAACGGTTGAGATCAGATCGGCGGATCGCAATCGCAAAGGGAGAAAAGTGGTAGCGATTGGAAGTTTCGATTGCGATTGAGCGGGGAGTGCGATGGCCGTCGGATCAACGGGGAGGATGGGCGGTTATGATTTGATCGGGAGATCTCAATCAGGGCGGCACCACTAGGACTTGCGATTGCGATCAGGCGGGGGGTTGCGATTGAGCGCTGACCATTGATCTCGGGTCCAGATCAACGGCGGGGAATGCAATCAGAGGATGGCAGCAATCGGGGATCGGAAGACAAGGCTGCGATCAATCGCATTGCAAGGGTTTGCGATGGGCCGATCGGAGGGACGCACATAAATATTGCGATTGCGATTGGGCGGGGAGCGCGCGGGCCGTCCGATTTATATGGCGGATCAACGGTTGAAAAAAAACAAGTTGCGGGATTTAATAAATAAAGCCAATCGCATCGGGAATTTTGATGTTACAAAGGGATTTCACGTTTGGCTCCAACCTTCCGATGCGATTAGCGCTCAGGACTTGAGCGCTCGGTCCTAGCGCACGGGCATGTGTGGGAAGTGGTTAAGGGACTTGCGGTAAGGGGCTAAGCCCTGTTATAAAGTGGAAAGTGGGTTTTTTAGCCTGCTTTAATGTATTTTGAGGCCCAAAGGGTAACGATAGGGAGATGGAGGGGGAAATTGGGAAAACGAAGGGTGTAGGGATTTTTAGAGGGGATTTAGGGGGTTAATAGGTAAAATAAAAGGGGAAAAGAGGGACTTTGTCAAAGGGGAAATGAGGTAACAATGTGGTGTTTTGAAGGAGTATGAGGGTTAATGTTGGTCTTTTAGGAGCAGCATTTATAACCAGTGAGGCTTTAGATGAGAAATCAACAGAGGGGATTTCACTGCAAAGCAGAGGCTTGCAGAAGACATTCAAGGATGATGTGTCTTCAGGGGAGATGCATCCCTTGAAGGTTTCCAAAATAATACAACCCCCAGCTTGCTTGTCAAGAATTTCATAGGGGGGCTAACATGTCCTTCCATTTCTTTCATTGATATAATGCTAGAGTGCTCCAAGAAAAATCTAAGTGTCTAAGAGTGAGAGAGTGAGAGAGAGTAGAGAGAGAACTCCACCCAAAAACTATCAAAAGGCTACCAACTTATCCCCATAAGCCTTTTTATTAATGAGGCCTCTATTTTCTTCATTTTCCTCCTCACATGCAACATGTGACCTTTCACCTTCATTTTCTCCTAAATTCCATTATTTTCATAGATAAAATGCCTAGAATGCCATTTTGCCTTTCCAAAACCTTTGTCATTGTCTTTGCCAATTTCCTTAGCCATAATAAACCAAATGAACACCCACACTAGGATGTTTTGCCCAACATTAATCTTGTAATACATGTCCCATTACCTTGGTCTTATTTTTGCCTTTATTAACTTTTATTACACAGTTTTTTGACTAGGGATGTTACAAAACCCTCCCCCTTGGGAGAACACCGTCCTCGGTGTTCAATGACACCTACAACCAGCAAGACCGCTGGAAAAATCAAAGCATACTACCCATGGAGCTTTATAACCCAGCTCGTTACAGTATTTACAATGACCACTGCTGAAAACATGACAATCATACCGTTTGTTCAAGCTTTATAACACAACTCATTACGATATTTACAATAAAAATCACATATAAACTTATTCACATTTACTTCAACGAGCAGATAATCATACTATCCATGGAACTTTATAATTCCAGCTCGATACAATATTTAGAATAATATACACATATATACATATGCACATTTTCTCAACCAACAAATAAAAGGATATGATGCTCATATCAACAACAACGGGATCTAAAGGCTCACACATCTGCCCTCAAAAGTAATACCATGATTCACCTCCTTCCCAAGAAGTCCATAATCCACTGCCAAAGTCAAACTTGCATCTAATGTCCAATGCTGCAATCCTGCTCCACTTATCCTATCAATGAAAAGTTATCGGCTCATTGTTCCAGGGCACTCTCCTAATGTGCATTTGATTCCATCTCGCAATGTTAATGACAAAAAAAAATCCATTCTTGGCCTTCCCTTCTCTACTACACATTCCCTCACGCAATCCAGCCACCCATTCCATGTAGTCACTCACCTTCCAAGTTCCCCGACATCCCCTATCCCAGGCGATCCATCCCTTAGCAAGGCTTGCTCGCATTGGAAGGTCAAACAACCAAGGCACATCCCTGCCTCAAAACCATCATACTGGTCATAACATGCTCATGGAAGTCAATGGACACTATTGAGAACCATTTTCCCACAATGGCCCTACTCCTGAAGTGCTTTACCAACATACTGCTGCATGTTCCAATTCCTTTCACTGTTGCTGCTAAATTTCTTGCAATCAGTTCCAACTACCCAACCATGCATTTTTCATGCTCTCCCGTACCAAGCACATAGCTTCCATTAGATTTAAAATTAGTTGAAATAAATTCAAATCATACCTCATTGGTGGCCCGTCAATAAGGCACACTCGCACTTATGTTCACCTCCTGTCACAACAAGCCAAACTAGTTGTTTGATTAAATCATCATGTATAAACATATCATATCCGGTTAGATCAAAACACAACCATCATAAATCACAATCATAAAACATATATAACCATCATAAACCATAATCATAGATAAAATGCGTAATTAAAACTAAAACAAAATACTAATACTTATCCTTCATTCAATCTTGTTAGTGTCAGTATTTTCATACTGCCATCAGGGATCAAAAACACTTTTTTCATATCATTTTAGAAATCTCACTCATAAATTTTTGTCATTCCACCTAGGTCTTCATTCAAAAAATTTACTCACTGACGGTAGTCTTAGTCCAAAATATTAGTCCTCCTCAAAATTTATACTTACTGGCCCACCTTCATGTCTTATTGAGCATAAATAAGCCTTGAAAGTTCATTTCATTATATCATTATGTCAATTAAAGTCACCATGGAGTATGGTCATTCAAGGTCCCATTAGGTCACCAGGTTTCATTTTCCAAGGTCCAAATAAAACACCATTTCATTACATAAGGTCAACAAAAATAATGAGAGTGATCCAATAATATTCCTTTATCGTCTAAAGAGGATTTTCCAACATGAAAGATGATCTCCAAGGAATATTTGCAAAGTTATAATTCTACTTTCAAGTTATGATTTCTATTCTGCAATGTAATTTTATTCAAAAACAAAGATGTAAATTTTTTTTTTTAATGTAATTTTATGTTCATTATATGTAATAAGTACTATTCCCAAGCTGCCAACTCAAATTCATATGCCAAACTAAACACCAAACAAAGCAATGTAAAGAGTGCCAAACTCCAACATCATCAACCTGCAAAGAAAAAAAGTTAGAGTGTAAAGGATATTTTCCAAAGTTTTCAAAGGTGAAATTGAAACATTATAAAGTGGGTTTTAAATCAAAGATCAACTTCACTCAAGTATTAGAGCCTTCATGACATCAGAAGAGACTTCATTTGTCTCCTCTATCATTGAGCAACCTAAAGCAAAGCATGGTTTTCAAGTTTTCCAGGTGAAATTAGCAAAACAGGGGAAGCGTTCTGCGCCTACCAAAGGGAGGGCGCACCTGTGTGTGGCACTGCGCGCCTACTTTATGTGCCGCATGCTTGAATTGTGCACTACACGCCTGCCAAAGAGAGGGCGTGCGTGCCCATTTTCCTCAACAATTACCAGAAAAGCCTTCAAACTTCACAAAATCGCCCTCAATCTTTCAGCAATGGTGCTCATAGCCTCCAACAAAGCAAGTAAGTTGTGATTGCTCCATTCCTCTTCTCCATTAAGTCATTTTGTGTTGTGTGAAGTTTGTTAAAAGAAATTTGGTGTATTTCTTCAAATTTAAAACCCTAGTATTCCTCAAATACCCAATTACAGTTCAATTTCATTGCCTAGAACTTTCATACCCTTCCCACATTGCTATACACCCTTTCCCAAATCCCTACATTAACATCCCCTTTCTTAAGCTTTCATTTCCCTAAAACCTTAAGCCCTAAGTACATTATTTGGCTAGGCTCCCAATTCCCTACACCTGTAATTAATTTCCTATTCCAAACCCCTCTACATCCCTACTCCTTGTCACATCCCTTAACCCATAATCCCTACCCCCATCTCCCTCAATTATCCTATCCCATTCCCTATTCCTAAAAAACCACATTCCACCATCATCACACCTCCCTAGGGTTTTGACACTAAGGCATCATGGAAGAAGAAGAAAACATACCTTATAGTGAGGGAGAAGAAACATAGGAGAATAGGCCACATAAAGGGGGAAGAATACTCAAATTAGAGCCAACAAATACCAGGGAACTCTTGGCATCTCCCATGGCTGTGACATGTTTCAAACATGTTGGATGTTTTGAGTTCTGTAAGAAAATTTAGAAGGTCCAACACCATGCTATGCTGACTAGACCTTTCATTTCTAATATCCATGACAACCAAGTTTCTCTAACTGGTGTCACTTTCACTGTGTCAACTGGCATCATTTCAGCTGCCACCAAGATCCCAAATATTGGGGAGAAATGGTTCAAATAGAAAGACTTGGAGGAGCATTACTATGAGCCTTTCATCAAACCTAGGTACAAGAACGAGAGAAAGATGATTTTTCCTTTCTCTTACCTCCTGGAGAGATATGCTCCCATGATGAAAATCATCTTGAAATACTTTTCATGTGAAGGTAGATTTTCTAGACTTTATACCTATCACATCCGGATATTAATGCACTTCACTAGGGTAAATATTCTCAACATACCCTACTACCTCTTCCGGAGCATTGATAAGATGGAATTTATTGTGCAGAAGAGAGAGTATGACCACCAATGAACAATATTTTCCATCATTCCCTTGTCAAAATCATAGTCCTCCATCACCTCAAACAATTGAACGATCCATGGAGTTCATTAATAGCTAATGACATATTCACTACTCCACCTATTCAACATGCCCAAGATGTACCTTCATCATCTCATCCTTCCACATCCATTCCTCCATCTCTACCCACAGTTCACGCATCATCATCATATCACTCTCCTTCATCTATTTCACCACCATCATATCCATCCTACATTGAGACTGGGTCACCTAGCATAGCTGAGATCAATGAGCCTAAGCAAGCCAACGTGGCTGAGATAGAGCCATTGGAAAAAACATACCAAAGGGGCCATAGGAAAATGTTTGCTCCACAAATTGTGGAAGGGGCCTTGCCTTCTTCACCAACAAAGCAGGTACAAAAGGGGAAAGAAAAGATGGTAGATGAGGATGTACATGAGGCAGTCATTCATGATGAGGATGAACTCCATGAGACAGAACCAGATTTTGACCTTGTTTACCTAAATGAGGATGATGATGATGATATCACTAGTATAGTCATCAAGGGAAAGTATGCCAAGATTACAAATCTCTAAACTAATATTGACAGGTCCAAGTTTGTCATAAAATTTCTTGAGCAGGAGAAACAGCATGTAGGAATTTGCAGGGTAAGTTCCTTAGATCAAAAACCAAAGGTCACCGCTCACAAACAGATCACAAATAAGTACACCAGTATTATCACGTGGTTAAAACCCTCGAAGAGGGAAACAGTCCACGACCTGAGCCAACTCGGCCACTTCAGGAAATTTATTAATATAAAAGAAAAGTTACATATTTTTCTCTCATAAACGGTTCCTAGACAAATGACCCTCCATGCTCTTTAAATAGAGATCATGGACCAATCGGGTGTTAAGCCAGAAATCAAGTGTCGTTAATACCGAGGAGAGAGTGCACCGTTGGATCACTACAAATCGTGACCGTCAGATTATAAGTTACAAATGTACATAGTAAAGAAACACACTTTAACTAACTCTACACTAGACTAAGTTATTCTTAACTATTTCCTATGTGTCGTAATATCCTAACATCCCCCCTTAAGAACAACTTGGGATAGGATTGAAGGATTCACAAAGGTGACACAAAAGGAGCCTATTTCCTATGTGTCGAAATATCCTAACATTCCCCCTTAAGAATAACTTGGGATAGGATTGCAGGAATTACAAAGGTGACACAGTAGGAGAAGGAAGGAGGCATTAGATCCTATCCCCCCTTAATGATAACTTTCCTGAACTCCAATCATGGATCGAAGTTTGGTAAACTTCACTTCTGTGAGAGCCTTTGTAAAGATATCAACTACTTGATCATTGGTTGGACAATACTGCACTTCAAGAACATGATCATGAATGAGATTTCTGATGAAGTGTATGTGGAGCTCAATGTGTTTCATATGCTGATGCTGAAATGGATCATTACATAGCTGAATGGCACTCTGATTATCACACCAAAGTGTAGTTGGACGCTGCTGATGAAGACCAAATTCATACATGATTTGACGAAGCCACATGGATTCCTTCTTGGCTTCAACTGCACCGTGATACTCTACTTCTGCTGAAGAAAGAGAGATGGCACTTTGTTTCTTACAAGACCATGTAATAGGTCTTGATCCAAGAGTGAATACATATCCTGCAGTAAAATTTCAATAATCAAGGTCACCATCCCAATCAGAATAAGTGAAAACAATCAACAATGGAGATGCCCCTGCACTACAATGAACCTGAACTGAATTGTACCTCAAATATATCGAAGTATTCTTTTAGCTTATTTCCAGTGACTTTCATGAGGTTGGTGCATAAACCAAGCGACAATACCAATGACAAAGGAAAGGTCAGGACGGGTATGGGTTAGATACAAAAGTTTACCAACAAGTTGACGGTATAAGGTAGCATAAAATTCAGGGGTAGTACAAGTGACTAAAAGCTTGACTCCATATTGAAAGGGAGAAGGGGCTGGCTTACAGTCTTCCATGTGAAAGTGGTGTAGAAGATCACATGCATACTTGGACTGAGAGAGGGTAATTCCTTCTTGGGATTGCAAGACTTGAAGACCAAGGAACTAATGCAAGTGTCCTAAGTTTGTCATTTCAAACTTCTTTTTGAGGCTAGAATTCACATATTTTATATGGTTGGGATTATTACCAGTAAGGATAATATCATCAACATAAAGAACAAGGATGGTGAAGGACTTACCCACTTATTTGGTGTAGACAATGTTGTGAGAATGACACCTAAAAAAGCCATTATCTAATAGAAATCTATCCATTTTGGCATACCAAGCCCAAGGAGCTTGTTTGAGACCATAGAGAGACTTCGATTTGGATAAAGCCAAGGGGTTGTTCCATGTAAATTTGTTCATGCAAATCTCCATGTAAGAAGGCGGATTTAACAGCCATCTGATGGACTTCCCATTTAAAGGAGGCAACAAGGGAAAGAAAAAGGCAAATAGAATTCATTTTGGCAACAAGAGAAGGTTTTAGTATAGTCAATTCCTTCAACTTGTGAGAATCCTTTAGCAAAAATATGAGCTTTATACCTATCCACTTTTCCATCTGGTCCAAACTTTGTTTTGTAAACCCATCTGCATCTCACAAGTTTTCTTCCTTTTGGAAGAGGAACAAGATCCCAAGTATCGTTCGCTAATAAGGAATGATATTCTTCATTCATAGCTTCATCCCAATCTAGATGATCAGAAGCTTCTTCAAAGGTGTCTGGATCAAGATTTTCTGGAACTTGAGCCAATAAGGAAGAGGCTCTTTGGAACTAAGAACGTGTACGTCGTCAATTCTCAGGGTCACCTGCAAGAGAACCTGCTACATCCCGAGTAGAGCGGACAAATCTTGGAAGCTATGGAGCTTAAGGAACATCTTCAAGAGGTGGAGGAGGATTTCCATCCTCATTGTCGTCATCTAAACTAGAATGAATGTTGTCAAAAATAGAAGAGATAGAGAGAGGTGGCACATATGTCGAGTCAGGCTCACAGGCCAAAGGTGGCACACCCGCTGAACTAGGCTTGCAGGCTGATATATTTTCATCAAATTTTACATCTCTTCTAATGATTATATTTTTGGATTTTGGTTGAAGAAGTCTATGTCCTTTGACATCTTCAAAATATCCAACAAAAATGCATTTTTTCACTCTTAGGTTTTGTTGCGACCATCAACAACCCCCCTTTTTTTAGTATTAGCAATAACACTAATAAATGGGGACCCTTCCACAAAAAAATCAAATATTAATATTTAAGTTTACTTTTAAAATAAAATATCAAAATAGAACTTGCTAAAACATGTAAATTTACCTTTGCATACTCTAAGCGCATAAAACATCACAAATTATGAGTTTCCTTATAGAAAAAGCGCTACATGACTATTAGACTTAAGAAAAACTTTATATCAGAAAGTCTCGAACATTAAGAGAAGCTTTAAATAAAATTGCTTTTATCGCATTGCAAAAAGGTTATAACGGTCATCCTTTATAGAAATCACTTCTTAAAAGTGTGATCCGCGAAAATGCGAGATCACAAAGCTTATCATTTCATAGCCTCTCACAAATCGCTTATCGCGGCAACCCAACATAATGATGATTTTAAACGATTATAGTTTTGCGATATTGCGATCTGCGATATTGCAAAGCAAATCGTAAAATCGATTTTATCGCAGATCAAAGGGCTCACAGTTCTAGGATAGTAACTTTCCAGTATTCGATGCAAAGTTATGAGCATTAAAGTTTAGCTTAACGGTCCATTTGTGTTCATTTATTCAAAAAACGATGCGGATCAAGGTAAAAGGACATCCGACACAAGTTGATATTATCTGATATGATTTAGAATTAAAGTCTTTCTCATCACCTTATTTTCATCTTTCTATTTCATGATTGCCTATATTTACTATCATCTCTGTTCTCTGCTTGCAACTTTTAGGAAGAATACACATAACGTAAACTACGAAGAAATGGTGAAGAAAGACAAGGCCCCCGCGTCTGAAAAGCCAGAAATGACCCCATTATTCACAGACACCACATGTAGTAGATACGCAAGGATATCTACCTGGGAAGCTATGTATCAGTTGTTATAAAATGAGAACCCGAGGATTATGGAAGTTACAGCTACAGTTGATGAAAACAACTCTTTTGAAGCATCCTTAACTGAGCTTGCATGCTCGTTTCTACATCGCATTGCTACGAGGCCAAAGATACTCCCCTACACTGATATGGTGAAATGGGTTATAGATCAAGCGGATATATATGATAGAGAGTTCAAGGCGGACAGTCAGCAAGTCATGGGGTCATTTACCCCAAACAATTTGAGATGTATGTACCATTTGCCAGAACCCTAGGCTATCTACAACAAGAAATTTGTAGAAAATCTTGCCAAAGAAAACAAAGACTTAGAAGAATTCACAAGGCACTGGTCAAACAATGAATAAAGGTTGAAGAAGGATAAAAATGGTATGTATTCTACTGGTCCTCTTTCTTCTCCTTATTGTTTTGCTGCTGCAATGTTATGTAGACTATTTGGAAAACCAAACATCGACAAGTTTTCATTGGAATGGTTACCTTTGCTTGATGCGGCTGTTAATGCCACCATAATGAATTGGGCCCAGATCTTATCGGATAATTTAGCCTCTGCAATTGTAGCATACAGAAGTAAAAGAAGCTCCACTTTAAGGATTTACCCTCCTTTCTTTTTGAGCGCTTATATCATGGATGCTATATTTTTTGTTTCCGATTTTCCTATTATGGGATGGAAATGGACAATACATAATCCACTTCCCATTCAGACTTATCACAAAGTATTGTGGGAATCCAATTTCATCCCACATTTCTTTAATATTTTCCATGGAGTTATGCTCCCTATTTATAAAATGATCTATAATCAAGCTATCCCAAGGTTTTCCCCAGAAGCTGAAGTAGACATTCTGCCTGTGGGAAGGTGGTTTGGGGAAGAATCATTCACGTATATCAGAGTGTTTGGCAGCATTGCTTCACCCCATTTGCTACCTTTTTACGTCCCTGACAAACTATTGGGCAGGGAAATAGCCTATCAGACCAGTGGTGTGGGGGGAATGACCAAGACACTGAAAGAATCTAAGAAAGCCATCTGGCCCCAATTTCCTGTAGTATGCGGAGATTTTTCATTGTCTGACTTAGTTCATGCCTTTAAAGAAGTTGATAATATGTTATGCTTGCAACTACCAAATTTTTCGGGGAGGCAATATGATCCCTTTGGTGTTGTAAGTAATTTTACTACGAGTGTTAAAACAAAAGTGTTTTCCAATGAAGAAGATTCCTTTGACGATGTCTTTCTGCAGAAGAACACTTTCAAAGAGGTTCTACATATGGCACGAATTCGGTTTGACCAAGAAGAACTCAAAATTTTTGACATTTACAGAAAACAGAGGTTATCAAAGGTCCCATTGAACCAATTGTTCATCGAATCTCCAAGGGAACCTACTCCTGGTGTTAGCATAAGTGGGAATTCAAAATAGAAATCTAAATCTAGTGATCAGTCCAAGAGTGAACACAACAGAAGTGAGGGATTAGTTAAAGATACAACTCAATCTAAAGAAAATCCTAGCCAACAGGTTTTGTCCCCGAAACAAGCTGAAACTCCCACTCATTTTACAAAGCCAATTGTAGTGGATATAGAGGGAGAATGGGAGAATTTTAATAAATTAATCAACACTGAGGAACAAAGCACAAAGGCGTTGACAAACTGCAATATTTCAGCTACAGGAATGGAAGTTCAAAGGATTGTCAATACTCAGGAAACAGAGCATATTCCTGTTGGTCCGTCATCAAAATTTGTACTAAGGATAGAGGAAATTCATCCTCTAGATGTATTTTATAGCCCTCAACATACAGCCGTCATCAAAAGGCAACGAAAGAAAAGAAAGCTAGAGGTTGCGCTCGCTTCAGAAGTTGAACCTCTAGATGTTATTTGGAAAGATCCCACTACAGACCCATCAAAAAATCTAACTAGGCTCTCTCAAATCACAAGAGCATATGCTTCTACAACAATTGATATAGCAGTAGAGGTTCAATTACTACTTAGATATAACGAGGACAAGATTTTATTTTTGGAACTGCAACTGCAACAAGTCGGCATCAACAAAGAAACAGAGACACAGTTAGCAAAACTCCAGCAAGACTTCCATCAGATGCAATTAGATCATCAAACCAGTTTAGCCAATAAAGAAGAACATATACAAAATATGATGGAACTGCATAAGGATGACCCAAAAATTGGGGATTTTATCACAGAAACACTCACTCTCAATTCTCAGCTCTTACAACAGGAAGAATTATTCTGCCAGAAGATCTCGCAATGGAATTCCTATTGTAAAATAAGCGATAAGATTACAAATCAAGTCGTAGATTTACAACTTGATTATGATTCAATTCTTAAGAAAGTTTCAGACTTCTTAGACTGACAGAAATCAGAAGAAGGGAAAAGAGCAGAATTTCCCAGAATTGATGAATCGCATAAAGAGATGTTATTTGCGAGATGGGATTTCCAGCTTAAAGAAGCAGAACAGGCGATTGGAGAGGCAGCAGAAGCAGCGAACAGTATCATTGAGTGCATAAACGAAAATATGTACACAACCAATTTGATAATAGAGACTACCCCAAACTTCCTTCCAAAGGCACAAAAGCTTCAAACATAATGGAAACAAACAGCAGAGGAAAAAACAGAGATAATTAAACAGATAAACAGGTTAAACTGAGACACATACTGGCGGTACCTGGTAAAGCCACACAACCAATGCATGACCCTGAGTTGCCTCATAACCGTTGCCGAGAAAATGGTGCCAGCTCTTGCCAATTCTGTATTTACAGGACAGTTAAAAGCTGAAGTCAGCCAACTGACTCTCTTGAAACCAATGTTGGATATTTGCAATCTAAAGGATCAGACGCTGAATTTATCATAGATACATTTTAGCTTTATTTTAGTTTATTTTTACTTAAAATGAGGCAGGTGGTTTAAAACTCCTCATCTATTTTTGTAATATTTATTTTTAGATTTCATAGAGTAGTATTTAAACCCCTCTCATGCATTTAGAGAGGGGTCGAGAGTTTTATCAAAAATAATTCTTTAGAACATGCACTTTTGCTCCTCCTGGAGGAAGTTTTGATGAAATATATGGAACAAGATTTTTCTTTATATGAGTTTGATATCTGCTACTGAAATGCACTTTTGTACTCTTAGTGGATGTTGAGTGATTTGAAGATAAATCTATATCGCTGTAGCTCATGAGTAGAACTTATTATCAATGGTATTTCTATCTCTTAATACTTTTTACTTATGTGCCAAGTGATCAATTATTTTTAGTTATTGATATATGAAAGTATGAATGTTTAGTTGTCATTATTACACTTATGTATGGTGATAACTTATTTTTATGCTGAATATATGAATAACCCTTATGCGATATATTTCTCATATTGTTTCGGCTAACTTTTTATATGAAACAATCATCTTTAATGGATTCTTTTCTCATAGTAATTGAATGATCTTTATTATCAATTGTTGTTAGAAATTATTTTAGATCGCATAAGTAAAAGCTATTCCCAGGGACAGTTAGATTTAGATGTTTTCTTTGATTCCAATAAATTGCATTTGATAGTTAATATATATATTAGATTTAGAATAAGCATTCACCCCATTAAAACCTTAAAAGAACAAAAACATTATCCCGTTAGTACATCAATCATAAATAGATTGGGAAACTGGTCCCATCATCCCCAGTCGGAGCCACTATTCCAAATGGAAAAGGAGTTGCTTTAAGGTCCGGACCAGGTGGTTATCCCCCTTGTTGTAGACCCGATTTTTCGAGCCTTCAACATATTTGGCACTAGAAGGAGGGCCTGACTGTGAATGGAAAGTAAATCTACATCCTCACGCCATTCTAAGAGTAAAACTCCCTCACCATCTCCCTCAACTTCTGGTTCACCTTCTGAATCTTCCATCACTCAACCAGAATTTGAAAAGGAAAGCACACAATACATTACCGAAATCCCAAACGAGCCAATTTTATCTTCTTCAGATCCCTCTGAAGTACAAACTTTATTTCATAAGTTACAGGGAATTTCTTTCTCTCAATAAGAATCTGAATTTTCTCAAGGTAGTGTCACTTCTCATCTTACCCCGAATAAAGGACTGACTAGAGCACAAAGCGAAAAGTTAGGAATCCCACCAATTGAGTTTCCTTTACTGAGTCGTAAGAAAGCTAAGAAATCATCAACAGAATCTTAGAGTGAGATTTTATCATCATCTTCATCTAAAATATCATCCATATCATCACAAGTTCATTCATCTATCCCCCAACTCCAGATCGTGGTTCACACTGGTACAGGAGCAACATCCTCCTCTATCCAATCACCTTCAAATACTGCTACACCTCCTCCTACTCATACCCCAACGATGGCACAGAGGCCATGGACCCATCCAGGAGTTGTAAGAATGCCTGCACCTTTAGCACAATTACCAACTAATCCTGAGAAATGGCTTCCCAAGTTTAATCCTGATAATGGCCTATCAGCCGAAGAGCACATAAAAAATTTCATGCTCCCTACTAATTTAAATGGAGTAACAGAAGAGAACGCAGCTGTACGATTATTTCCTTATACTTTAAAAGGAACAACAGGATCGTGGTATTTTTCATTACCATCAGGCTCCATTAATAACTGGGATACTTTTCAAGATCAAATTTTGACCAAATTTGGAGATGACCGATCTACAGCAACTTTGATAAATGACATCTCCAATTTGAAAATTGAACCAAGAGAACCAATCAAGGATTTAAATTCTCACTTCAACAAATTATTAAACAAAATACCAGAAACATCGAGGCCCAGCAACGAAGTCCAAATTGAATGGTATATTTATGCTTTACCTTCAAATTCAGCCATTTTTGTAGATAGGGCTGCCAAGCTAACGTTAGCTGAAAATATGAAAGAAGCAATAATTGTAGAAAAACATATCCTAGATGTAGAAAAGATAAACGTTGTAGATGAATGAAAATCTAAAAAAGTTTCTTTTAGAGATGATCCTAAGAAAAAACAATCAAAGGAGCTATTCAACTTGGAAGGGTTACAAAAAGTTTTGAAAACCATGTCTAATGAAATGGTTGATATTAAGAAACAAGTAGCAGAAACCTCTTCTAAGAAATCTTTTAAACCCTTCAGGAGAAATCCTTCAAACGATTCGAAACCTCCAAATGATATAACAAATGCATAAACGAAAGAAGAAAAAGAAGAAGAAGTTTCCAATGAGGAACAAACCGACGATGATGAAGTCATGGAATTACAAGGTATGTGGGACTTCATTCTTCCAGAAGAAGAAGATCAAGATGTATTGCTTGTTACTACAAGAAGTAGAAATCAACTTGATCCTCCACAACCCAATTCTAAACAGAAAAATCCAAGCCCAACTCTCAAGGACAAAATCGCAGGTAAGAAATCCTCATCAAAGGCTACTCAGACAAACCCAGTTAAACCTGATTCAACAAATCCATCTAAAACGTTAATAATCTTTGATGAAATGGAATATAACATTGTTGAAGACATGAAGAAAACTAGGGCCAATATTACTTTTCATGAGCTCAGCAAATTAAAGCATCAACAGAAATTGCTCTTGAAAGAGATACATGCAGTACCTATTAAGCCTCTACCTCCAGCTATAATTTCACAAGCTACTAACGAAATGGGAAGACCTCCGATTGGCATGACTGATAAATTCGATCCAGATGACATCGCTTTGATTGGAGGAAGGTCGAAATCTCATACTCCGCCACTTCTCCTTACTTTTGAAGTTTTCAATAAAAATTTGCATAACTGTCTGGTAGATTCAGGTGCTTCATCTAATATTTTGCCTAAATTAGTTTGCACAAAGTTAAATATCCAACCTCAGAAATTTGCAGTACGCATAGTGTAGTTGCATCGGTCTCAAGTCGAGGTTATCGGTGAACTTAATCAAGTAACCATAAGACTTTCATCAAACTCGAAGGTATGTCAAGTTATTGATATACTTGTCGCAGACATTCCTGAATTCTATGGACTAATCCTTAGCAGGGATTGGTCAGATAAGCACGGTTACTTTGCGACTGATTGGTCTCATATATGGCTCCCTTACAACGGTAAACCAAATCAAATAAAGGTTGAATGAGAAAAACACCAAAAGTATATAGTGACAGAGTTAGAAGGAGAAAACGAGCCTGTAGCATATAGCAGCAATATAATTGGAAATTATTCTACTGATTCATTCTTAGGAAATTTCAATGCTCATACTTCACCCTTTTTAGAAAATTATGTTTTATCCCAGATAGAAAATTTATCTCAAACAGATAGTTCTAGGTGCATTAATTTTGAAGATAGTCCCGTAAATAAAACTTTGTTTTGGAAATTACTTTTTGATGGTTCTAAGTCTAAAGGAGAGAAAACCATGTTACCATGTAGACTCGAGTTCGATTGCATGAACAATACTATTGAATATGAAGCGTTAGTTCAAGGGTTATACAAAGCAATCGAGCTTGATATCAAATATCTGCAAGTCTTTAGAGATTCTGAGATTGTTATCAAACATGTAAGAAATACTATACATTGCTTGTCAGGACACTTGAAGCATTATCAATCGTTAGTTCAGGACTTGACTTCACACTTTATAGCATTCAATATTTTACCCATTCCCAAAATCCAAAATGCTAGTGCTGATCTCCTCGCTAATGTAGCTTCCAAACTCATTCCAACAGAAGACTATAGCCCAGACAGATTCTCAGTTGAATTGATCTTTAGACCCTCTATCCCATATAACATTACCAATTAGAGAGTTTTCAATAATGACCCTAATATCGTAAGCCTTATGACTTCAGAAGGGTCTTACAATAATCAGATAATTGATGAAGACCAGCATGACAAGCAGCTGAAACAAGGAAACAACAATAACACTATACCCAAATCCATAGTTAAGCTGGAAGACCTATATGATTTAAAGAATATATTTAAATGATCCACCAATTCAAAAATCCATAGTTCAACTCTGAGATATGAATTAGTAAATCTAGGGACTGATATAAAACCATAGAATATCAACCTAGGTCTTGGTCTAACACCCGAGGAAAAATTAGCTTTCATTTCACTATTAAAAAAATACAAAAATGTCTTTTCCTGGAATTACGATGATCTCAAGACTTGTGACACTTAAATTATACAACATACAATTCCGATGATCTCTTATGAAAAGCTAGTCTAGCAGAGATTGAGGAAAATCAATCCCAATTTGGAAAACCAGATTAAGTCTGAGTCGAACAAATTACTTAAAGCCAAGATTATTTTTCCTGTTAGACATTCTAGATGGGTTTCCAACATGATACCAGTCAGAAAGAAAAATGGAAAAATCTGGATTTGTATTGACTTTCGAAATCTCAATAAGGCCTGCCAAAAGGATAACTTTCCGCTACCCCCTATGGAACAAATACTACAATCGGTCGCGGGGTCTGAACTGATGTCCTTTTTAGATGGCTTCTAGGGGTATAATCAAATCTTAGTTCACCCAGAAGATAAATTGAAGACTACATTTAGAACAAAATGGGGAAAATACTACAATTGGTCGCGGGGTCTGAACTGATGTCCTTTTTAGATGGCTTCTCGGGGTATAATCAAATCTTAGTTCACCCAGAAGATCAATTAAAGACTACATTTAGAACAAAATGGGACACCTATGCATATCAAAAGATGCCATTTGGGTTGATTAATGCCGGTGCCACGTTTCAAAGGGCCATGGATATTGCATTTAAAGGATTAGTGAATAGGTCAGTGGTGATTTACTTAGATGACATAACAATGTATTCTAAAAAACGCAGTAGTCACCTTAAAGACTTAAAACAGATTCTCCAACGATGTCAAAAATATGGGATCTCACTCAATCCAAAAAAATATTTTTTCGCATTAAGTGAAGGGAAGCTTCTCGGATTTATAGTCTCTAAATCTGGAATCCATATCGACCCAGATAGGATTAAATATATTTATGATATATCCCTACCCCATAACAAAAAATCAATGCAATCATTCCTTGGTCAAATCAATTTTGTTAAAATATTTGTTCCAAACTTCTAAAGAATCATCTCACCTCTCAAAGCCATGATAAAGAAAAATTCTCTCTTCAAATGGGGTCAGGTAGAACATGAAGCACTTGACTTGATTAAGCAAGCGATTATAAATGCCCCATCTTTAGAAAATCCAAAATTTTCTGATCCTTTCACTTTGAATACATTTGCCTCTGAGAAATCGTATGTTGCAATACTCACACAAGCCAAACAAGATAAAGCTGAAGCCCCAATTGCCTTCTTTAGTTCAAACTTGCAAGGAGTTGAATTAAATTACTCCGATGTCGAGAAACATGCTTATGCTGTATTCAAAGCAATCAAACACTTTAGACCTTTCCTTCTCAAGACTCATACGAAAATAATAATACCATTTCCAGCAGTGATAAATCTTTTGGTACAAAGAGATGTAGGCGAAAAGAGGGCAAATTGGGTCACAGCCCTACATGAATATGATGCTGAAATTAAACCAGCAAACATTGTAAAAGGTCAAGGTTTTTGCAAGATGTTGGCTGGAGCATTGCACTTGTCAGAAACGCAGTCTCCAGACAGTGAAGTACAAACGTATGAAGTAAACCTAAACGACTCTGAATCAAGGTATGTAGATATCATGTTTTACTTAAAAAATGGATATGCTCCTCCACATTTGAATCATACAAAGAAAAGAGCCTTGAGGCTAAAAGCTAAACAATATCAAATTGTGAATGATGTACTCTTTAGAATGAATTATGATTATGTTCTCCTTAGATGCTTGAGAAATCTGAAGCAGAAAAAATATTGCAGGAACTTCATGACGGACCAACAGGCGAACACTATGCTGGAGATGCAACAGCTCATAAAATCCTGCGCGCAGGTTACTACTGGCCAGTGTTATTTAAGTATGCACATAACTATGTAAGGAAATGCCAGATCTGCCAGACTGCTGCCGGAAGACAAATGAAACCATCATTTCCATTGCATCCAGTCAACATTGATCAACAATTTGAACAATGGGGGTTAGATATAATAGGTGAGATTGTTCCTCATTCTTCTAAACAACATAAGTATATCCTTACATCTACTGACTATTTTACCAAGTGGATAGAAGCAGTTTCGCTAAAGACAGCCAACTTTGAAAGTATCATCGAATTTATAGATCAATTTATAATTACCAGGTTTGGCTTACCTTCTGCTTTAATGTTTGATAATGCATCATATTTCTCAAGTAATAATATGACTGAATTTGCACTCAAAAGAGGTTTTAAGCTTAAATATTCTACTAATTATTATCCGCAAGGAAATGGATTGGCTGAATCAACAAACAAAAACCTTATTAGGATCATTAAACAGACTATTGATCAAAATCATAGAAACTGGCATAAGTCTTTAATGTATGCTCTTTGGGTAGATCGAATAACTAAGAAAACTTCTATTAGCACTTCTCCTTTTAATTTAGTTTATGGGAAAGAAGTGGTCCTCCCAACAAATCTAGCTATTCCTTCTTTAGCCTTAGTTCAATTCATTGAAGAAACCCCTTCTTCATCCTTGCAATTAAGACAATTGCAGATCCTTAAACTTGAAGAAGAACGGAAAAAATCAAGAATTATCCATGCGCATCATCAACAATTAGTAAAAACTTCTTTTGATTCAAACTTGGCCTCTAGAAAAGATTTTCAGCTTGGAGACTTAGTATTAAAATGGGATAAAGCTCATGAAGATAAAGGCAAGCACAATAAATTCCAACGGATGTGGCTTGGACCATTTCAAATTGTCGAAATCATCGGTCCATCAACTTTCATGTTACAAGATTTAGCAGGGAAAAGAGAGTCTTTACCTGTTAATGGACAGATCCTTAAAAAATATTTCCCATAGAAGATAATCTCTTCTATTTTCTATAGATTATTGTTTTTTGTTTGCTTGTTTTAGTTTTTCTTTGATAAATAAAACAAGTTGAGAATATTTACTTTTGGTTTTCACGAAAAGAATAGTGTCTCATATCAATTTTGTTTTTTCGCTTGTATAAGTGGATATGGTTAGGAAAATTAATCTTTATTTTCAAAACATAGGGTCAAGTGCTATCATTCTGAAATTTTTATCTGTTCTTTTGTTTTAACTATACAATTTTTGGTTAGAATCAACTTTCAAGAAGAAGTTTTCCTCATATCAGTCATAAAAGGTACCATTAACAAAACAAAGATTTTCCATAGAAAAGCTATTTTTAAAAAACTCTATAATTGTCGTCCTAAAGAATTCTTAAGGAACTAATGAATTCCTCCCCACTTTAGGAAACTGCAAGATTCAAAGAGTAATCCAACTATGCACTTCAAACTTAAAGAATAAGAGGTCTCATCAAGAGCCAGCTTATCATGATCATAAAGATTATAACTAACTGACATTACCATACTGCATACCAAAACATGGTAATGGCTTGAGATTGTTTCAATCAAAAGACAAGGGGTCTCATCATGAGCTAACTTGTTCAGTTAAGTTATAAATCAAGTGAATGGCATTGTCAATTTTGGCTACCAAACCAAGAAATTGTTCTTTAAGAATTAAAATAAAGGAAATAATATAAAAGAAAACATGTAATAAGTGTATATGACGATTTATCTTTGAACATTGCATACTTCTCAAAGTGGGATACATGATCATTACTAGATAATAGGTAACCCTGTCGAGGCTATGGACGCCTGCTGGTAGCAGAGGCTCTACCTACGACAAATGAGTATACATAAACTGATCTATGGAAATGTTTTTGTTTTTATCTTTACAAACCAAGTAATGACTGATATGAGTAAAATGACTAATTTTGGGGAGAAGATAATCAGAAGATAGTTAGAACAAAATGTTGTTGTTAATAAATAACACTGTTTACCTTATATTTCTACAATGAAGTTTCATTTTCAAAACCATTTCTATTTTTAGAAGTTTTTAGAAAATTCAAAAAACCATCAGAGATAACTGGTTCTTCCGAGTGAATCGCCAATTGTTGTGACCATCAACAACCCCCTTTTTTTTAGTATTAGCAATAACACTAATAAATGGGGACCCTTCCACAAAAAATCAAAAATTAATATTTAAGTTTACTTTTTAAATAAAATATCAAAATAGAACTTGCTAAAACATGTAAATTTACCTTCCCATACTCTAAGCGCATAAAACATCACAAATTATGAGTTTCCTGATAGAAAAAGCGCTACATGACTATTAGACTTAAGAAAAACTTTATATCAGAAAGTCTCGAACATTAAGAGAAGCTTTAAATAAAACTATTTTTATCGCATCGCAAAAAGGTTATAGCGATCATCCTTTATAGAAATCACTTCTTAAAAGTGAGATCTGTGAAAATGCGAGATCAAAAAGCTTATCATTTCATAGCCTCTCACAAATCGCTTATCGTGGCAGCCCAACATAATGATGATTTTAAACGATTGTAAGTTTTGCGATATTGCGAAGCAAATCGCAAAATCAATTTTATCGCAAATCAAAGGGCTCATAGTTCTAGGATAGTAGCTTTCTGGTATTCGATGCAAAGTTATGAGCATTAAAGTTTAGCTTAACGTTCCATTAGTGTTCATTTATTTAAAAAATGATGTGGATCAAGGTAAAAGGACATTCGACGCAAGTTGATATTATCTGATATGATTTAGAATTAAAAGATTTCTCGTCACCTTATTTTTATCTTTTTATTTCATTATTGCTTGTATTTACTATCATCTTTGTTCTCTGCTTGCAACATTCAGGAAGAATACACAGAATGTAAACTACGAAGAAATGGTGAAGAAAGGCAAGGCCCCCGTGTCTGAAAAGCCAGAAATGACCCCATTATTCACAGACACCACATGTAGTAGAGACGTAGGGATATCTACCTGGGAAGCTATGTATCAGTTGTTAGAAAATGAGAACCCGAGGATTATGGAAGTTACAGCTACAACCGATGAAAACAGCTCTTCTGAAGCATCCTTAACTCAGCTTGCATGCTCGTTTCTACACCGCATTGCTGCGAGGCCAAAGATACTCCCCTATACTGATACGGTGAAATGGGTTATAGATCAAGCGGATATATCTTATAGAGAGTTCAAGACAGCCAGTCAGCAAGTCATGGGGTCATTTACCCCAAACAATTTGAGACGTATGTACCATTTTCCAGAACCCCAGGCTATCTACAACAAGCAATTTGCAGAAAAGTTCGTTAAAGAAACGAAGACTTAGAAGAATTCACAAGGCATTGGTCAAACAATTAAGAAAGTTTGAAGAAGGATAAAAATGGTATATTCTACTGGTTCTCTTTCTTCTCCTTACTGTTTTGCCGCTGCAATGTTATGTAGAATATTTGGAAAACCAAACATCGACAAGTTTTCATCAGAATGGTTACCTTTGCTAGATGCGGCTGTTAATGCCACCATAATGAATTGGGCCCAGATTTTATTGGATAATTTAGCCTCTGCAATTGTAGCATACATAAGTAAAAGAAGCTCTACTTTAAGGATTTACCCTCCTTTCTTTTTTAGCGCTTATATCATGGATGCTATTTGTTTTGTGTATGATTTTCCTATTATGGGATGGAAATGGACAGTACAGAATCCACTTCCCCTTCAGATTTATCACAAAGTATTGTGGGAATCCAATTTCATCCCACATTTCTTTAAGATTTTCCATGGAGTTATGCTTCCTATTTATAAAATGATCTATAATCAAGCTATCCCAAGGTTTTTCCCAGAAGCTAAAGTAGACATTCTTCCTCTGGGAAGGTGGTTTGGGGAAGAATCATTCACGTATATCAGAGTGTTCAACAACATTGCTTCACCCCATGTGCTACCTTTTTACGTCCCCGACAAACTATTGGGCAGGGAAATAACCTATCAGACCTGTGGTGTGGGGGGAATGACCAAGACACTGAAAGAATCTAAGAAAGCCATCTGGCCCAAATTTCCTGTAGTATGCGGAGATTTTGCATTGTCTGACTTAGGTCATGCCTTTAAATAAGTTGATAATATGTTATGCTTGCAACTACCAAAGTTCCTGGGGAGGCAATATGATCCCTTTGGTGTTGTAAGTAATTTTACTACAAGTGTTAAAATAAAAGTGTTTTCCAATGAAGAAGATCCCTTTGATGATGTATTTCTGCAGAAGAACACTTTCAAAGAGGTTCTACATATGGCACGGATTCGGTTTGACCAAGAAGAACTCCAAAAGTTTGACATTTACAGAAAACAGAGGCTATCAAAGGTCCCGTTGAACCAATTGTTCATCGAATCTCCAAGGGAACCTACTCCTAGTGTTAGCATAAGTGGGAATTCAAAACATAAATCTAAATCCAGTGATCAGTCCAAGAGTGAACACAGCAGAAGTGGAGGATCAGTTAAAGATACAACTCAATTTAAAGAAAAGTCTGGCCAACAGGTTTTGTCCCCGAAACAAGCTGAAACTCCCACTCATTTTACAAAGCCAATTGTAGTGGATCTAGAGGGAGAATGGGAGAATTTTAATAAAGTAATCAACACTGGGGAACAAAGCACAGAGCCGTTGACAAACTACAATATGTCAGCTACAGGAATGGAAGTTGAAGGGATTATCAATACTCAAGAAACGGAGCATATTCCTGTTGCTCCGTCTTCATAAATTGTACTAAGGATATAGGAAACTCCTCCTCTAGATGTATTTTATAGCCCTCAAAATAAAGTTTACATCAAAAGGCAACGAAAGAAAAGAAAGCTAGAGGTTGCGCTCTCTTCAAAAGTTGAACCTCTAGATGTTCTTTGGAAAGATCCCACTACAGACCCATCAGAAAATCTAACTAGGCACTCTCAAATCACAGGAGCATATGCTTCTGCAACAATTGATAAATCAGCAGAGGTTCAATTACTACTTAGAGATAAAGAGGATAGGATTTTATTTTTGGAGCAACAACTGCAACGAGTCAGCATCAACAAAGAAACAGAGACACGGTTAGCAAAGCTCCAGCAAGACTTCCATCAGATGCAATTAGATCATCAAACTAGTTTAGCCAATAAATAAGAACATATACAAACTATGATGGAACTGCATAAGGATGACCCCACAATTGGGGAGTTTATCACAGAAACACTCGCTCTCAATTCTCAGCTCTTACAACAGGAAGAATTATTCTGCCAAAAGATCTCGCAATGGAATTCCTATTGTAAAATAAGCAATAAGAATACAAATCAAGTCATAGATTTACGATTTGATTATGATTCAATTCTTAAGAAAGTTTCAGACTTCTTACGCTGGCATAAATCAAAAGAAGGGAAAAGAGTAGAATTGCCCAGACTTGATGAATCACATAAAGAGATGTTATTTGCGAGATGGGATTGCCAGCTTAAAGAAGCAGAACAAAAGATTAGAGAGGCAGCAGAAGCAACTAACAGTATCATTAAGTGAATAAATGAAAATCTGTACACAACTAATTTGATAACAAAGACTACCCCAGGCTTCCTTCCAAAGGCACAACAGCTTCAAACAGAATGGAAACAAACAACTGAGGAAAAAGCAGAGATAATTAAACAGATAAATAGGTTAAACTGGGACACATACTAGCGGTACCTTGTAAAGCCACACAGCTAATGCATGACCCTGAGTTGCCTCATAACCACTGCCGAGAAAATGGTGCCAGCTCTTGCCAATGCCGTATTTACAGGACAGTTAAAAGCTGAAGTCAGCCAATCGACGCTCTTGAAACCGATGTTGGATATTTGCAATCTAAAGGATTAGATGCTGAATTTATCATAGATACATTTTAGCTTTATTTTAGTTTATTTTTACTTAAAATGAGGCAGGTGGTTTAAACCTCCTCATCTATTTTTGTAATATTTATTTTTAGATTTCATAGAGTAGTATTTTGTTAAACACCATGTTGAAGCACACACATGGTGTATGAGGAAGATGAGCACACACACAAGAGACTAAACACACAATGAAAGATAAGTGTGAGGCTTTCTTATTTTCCATTATACAAAGATGTACATTTATAGTACAATGGTGTGACTCTTGGTTTCATATTCCAAGGTCACTTGGACTCCATTGTGACTTTTCGCATTCCACACCTACCCATGTAGGATTAGGTGTTCCAACATCCCCCCTTAATCTGAAAGGGTATGTGTGAGTCCAAGAAAAGAGTTGTAATACAAATCTGCAAAGTATGCATGGCAGCACTTGGGCTGAATCAACTCTCTGAAATGTTGGAAAAAAGAGGTGGTTTAAGGATGACCACAAACACTGGAATGCAAAACTTGTTGCAGTTTCCGGAACTCTTCCAAAACTGGCAAGAAGCTGAAGGCTTCTGCCAGAGGAATTGTCCCTCATAAAAAAGGGAGACCTTCGACCTAAAAGAAGGGAGGTCTACTACCTGTGGTGGTTTTAGGTTGTCCACCAACCAAAGATGATGGTTTTAGGTTATCCACCAACCGAAATGATGGTTTTAGGTTATCCACCAACCAAAGATGATGGTTTTAGGTTATCCACCAATTGAAGGTATGCTCATGGGCATCCGTGTCTCTGGCTACATCTCTGAATCTGGAATGACGAATTGTGGCTCAGGCTCGCTTGAACTGCTGGCTACAACTCTAACATGGAATGAGAGATTGTGGCTCAGGCTCGCTTGATCTGTCGTCGAAGCTTGTACATGACCACCATTTTCCCCCCTGTCAGGGACAAGGTGAGATGATGGCGAAAACTCAACTGCAAGTTTACTCAATATCTGAGAACAAGTTCTGACATGTGTCTTAAACATCTTCTTGGCTGCTGATGCCCATTGCCAAGAAGCGATCCATACAAGATGAATCTTTGTTCTCGCAGGAGGCTTGTTTTTGAAGCATCTATTTGAAGAATGAGTGTGTCGACCATAGTGCTTGCATGGATGAAGATTAAAACAATGATCTTTCATATGGCCAACTAGATCACAATGTTGGCATTTTACAACTGCTGCCTCCATAAACAGATTCGGAACAACCGGCAGTGAAATCGTCATATAGAATCCGCACTCGAAATACGATGGCCGTGTAGTCTCGGAATATGAAAGGCTCATATCCTTGTCATATCCAAGACTGGGAAGTGGTTGTTGTGACAAGCTCTTCCCAAGGTCTCACGGATGGGCTTGAGAAGTGCAGCGAACCGTCGTATCCGTATGTGTACATCCGCTTTCTGGGCACAAGCACCGAATGCGGGGATCAACTGCAACTTTATCTTCTTTCTTCTGATGAGAGTCCTTCACAATCTTCTGAACAGAAACAGGATCAGAATGGTGACTCTTATTCTTAAGTTCATATTGTTGGAGCTGAGATTCCAACTGCAAAAACTCAATCTTTTCATGTGCATCTTGCAAACAACTGTGAATTTTACAAAGGGCATCCTTGCTCATTTTTATCATGTCATCAACATTGGAATGAATGAGGTTATTCAACAACACTAATGCCTCATTGATTTTAGCCATTTCAATAACTTAGGCTCAAAAAATGAAAGGGTGTCGGCTTCAACCGAAAATGCACCCATTTACAATGTGATTCAACAACAAATACAAATGACTCAAGAAATTCTCAAAGTACAAAGTGTGCTCCTCAAATGATGGAGGGAAATCAACAATGACTTACATCAACAACTCAAATTCACTGATTCCAACTATGAAGAAGCTACAAATTCCACTCAAAATACAATGTCAGCTCAATACATATCTGCAAAATTGTTGACATTTTTGCAGATATGTACAAGCCATAAACACAAATGGCTCACTCAATTTGGAGCAGGGCCAGAAATCGCCCTCTCTGATACCATGTTAACACCATGTTGAAGCACACACATGGTGTATGAGGAAGATGAGCACACACACAAGAGACTAAACACACAATGAAAGATAAGCGTGAGGCTTTCTTATTTTACATTATACAAAGATGTACATTTATAGTACAGTGGTGTGACTCTTGGTTTCATATTCCAAGGTCACTTGGACTCCATTGTGACTTTTTGCATTCCACACCTACCCATGTAGGATTAGGTGTTCCAGCATATTTAAACCCCTCTCATGCATTTAGAGAGGGGTCCAAAGTTTTATCAAAAACATTTCTTCAGAACATGCACTTTTTCTCCTCCTGGAGGAAGTTTTGATGAAATATATGGAACGAGATTTTTCTTTATATGAGTTTGATATCTGCTATATGAGTTAGACGGATGGTTGACAAAATGTCCATCACGGAAAGATTGCCTAAGGTCAGAAATCCTAACTATATAGGTCAACAACAACCTCTGTTAAGGATTAAGCAAAGAGAACAACGAGATCCTGAACAACCACTATAGCAGCAACAACAAATCAAGACACCTTTGTAGCAGAACTATGTTGAAGGAGAAGAAGAAGATGAAGACACAATTGTTGAGGAAAACCTCCTTTTCAAATTTGATGATCTGCCTATGTTTTTGACTGAAGATGAGGAGTATTTTGAAAAGAAAGATCAACCTAAAGATGAAGATTTTATCCTTGCTAATGATCATGAATTAGAGAATGAATTATATGATTACCACTGAGGGTACTTAAATGCACTTAGCTCACAAAATAGGAAGATGTCATTGAGGAGCAGAGATGTACTGGTTAATCCCATTCATAAGAGAGCATCTCAGCAAAAAGACACTCAAACAAGGCATAATCCTCCGAGCAATCAGAGTAAGGGAAAAGAGCCTGCAACCACAAATAACAATAAAGTAAATCAACTATTATCACTCAGTAATTTCTCTAGGTTCAAGAGAGAACTCACCGAGGTAACCACAAACCTACTTCAAATTCTAGGATCTAGCCTTCCTAGAATTCAGAGAGGGCTCTCTCTTTTAGATTTATCTTTGTTTTTTATTTATGTTTTTAGGCTAGTTATGATAGAACAATTGGTTTTATTTTTAAAGGTTTTGGTGGGTAAAAATCACTTTGAATTAAACTAGAGAGAGATCTACTAGTTCATTGGGCTATGGAGTCTAATTCTAGATAACAGTACTAGAAGGTAAGGCCAAAAGGGCGCAAATGTAGTCAGGGCAAGGTAGATAACCCTCAGAGTTTTGGGTAAAATATTTTTGATGAAATGGTATAGGCGGGATAAAGGGCAATGAAGGATCCTTTGATCCAGACAATGGAGGAAGGAGGCAGGGGTCAAACGGGAGTAGGAGCAATGAAGGATTCCTAACACTAGAAATCAGCAGAAAACATTTAAATGGTAACTTAGTTAAAACAGGGAGCAATAAGTTAATCCTGAAGTAATATTCCTAGTTACTCATTAATACATATCAAACACATAATGGACTGCATGGAACTCATAAATGAAACAATGACAAGAAGAGATGCACTTTACTCTTTAACTTATCGTAAGAATCCTGAATTATGATGCCCGATTAGCTTTGTCTAGTCTGCTACTTCGAAATAAACACATGTAAGCCTCCAATGTATCAGGAAAAGTCTATAGTAATCTTAGCAATTTTATTCCACACCAAAATACTTCAAAGAGTGAAGTATTTATACAAATTCTAAACTAGAATATCTTGAAAAAAGTCAAGATTGGTTTACAAATATCTCCAACTGTTTTACATAAATAGAACTTAAGTAAAGGACACTCAAAACTAATGCATCTATTTGGCACTATTTTTTATGGATAGGTGATGACAAAGAGGATAATTCGAATTTGATCTCAACGATTAGTTGATGATGAGGCATCCAAGTCACTAACTGTCTCCTTTCTTTGTGCATTCTACAAACTTGGGGTCCAATGATACCTTTTTATTTCTCAATCCGAAATATATATGTAAAAAGTGAAAGAGGTTATTGTATAGTAATATGTTGGTGAGATAAACCTCTCTCATTTTCCTAAATTTCTTCTCCAGCTGTTCACAATAGGCTCTACAAAAAGATGTCTAAAACAGAGTTTTACAGAGTCTGAAAAATAGGCTGTAAATATGTGCATGTATCTATGATTCTGAAATAACTATGAAAAAATGAGATAGGATTTTTTATATGGGTGTCTTAGGAACAAAAACCTCCTTCAGTTTTGTAAGATGTATTTATGATTGGCCACAATATTCTCTTCAAAATGATGACTTAACAGGAATTTTCTGCAAAAAGCGCTTTCCAATATTGTTTTATATTTCCCAACCCATAATGGTTGTTAGAAAAGTGAGAGATTTTTTTGTAGTTGAGCATGTTAAGAACATAAACCTCCTTCATTTTTTCAAAATTCATCTTGGATTGGTCATAATATTTTCTGCAAAACAATGACTTAAACAGGAAATTTCTACAAAAAAATGTTCCTTCTTGTTATGTTTTCATCTTTTAACATTTTTGTTCTTTTAACTGTTTTTGCTTTCACTTTGGATAAACTTAATTGTTGTTGGTGAAAGTATTTTCATCTCTGTTAACCATTAATGACCCTGGTTTTTACTTTTACTGTTTTACCTTGACTGCTTTGTAACTTTGTTTTAACTTTCACTCTGACTTTTACCTGATACACTTTAACTCTGATGCTCTTTCACTGTTTTGTTTTCACTGTCATTGTGAATTATGATTTCACTTTTACCATTCACTGTGCACTTTTCATCATTTTTATCTCTCTCTGACTTGATTTTATTCTTTCTTTGTATACAAATTGTTTGTTGAATGAAGCTTTTGAATTAAAATCTGAGAATTTGGAGCAAACAATTTTGTTAACTAGTATTGAAACTGTTGGTCCAAATCCATATTCTGATAACAACCTACAAAAATAAAACAAATTTTTAATGAAATCCAGGTTTGCAGGGAGGTGATTGAAGGTTTTTTTGAAAGACCTGTGGAATTAGATCTGTCTGTGGAGGTTTAACTCTGTTTTTTAGGCATTTTGGGTAACTACTGCAAGATTAGACTGTTTGCAGGAGTAATTTTTTTTAACAGAGGGTAAATTTATCAATTTATAAGCTAAGGATAAGATTCAAGTGATATCTTTTGCTCAATTAGGTATCTGAGATATGCAAACTGGTTTAAGACAGAAAATGAGGGTTTTTTTAATAATCTGGACTGTAAAAAATGAATTTTCAGGAGATTTGTAGGTCTGCAAACCTTTTCTTGTTTCTGCAATTGATCTTCAGGGATTTTAAGTGGATAAATTGAGGAAATTGGCTTCTGAAAGGGTTTTTATAAACACAATCTTTTCTCGGAAAAATTGGCCAGGGTTTGGCCTGTTTCTATGTGTTTTTTGGGCAAATTATATGGACAATTTCTCTTGATTTGGGCTTTGATTTAGTTATAAATGGTTTTAACTTAGAAATTGCAAGCCTAAATGTCGAAAAATACCTCAAATGGTAGGTATTCGACTGTCGGAACGGTTTCTGCAACTTTTTATGGTTGAATTTGAGCTTTGGTTCAAATAGTTGGAGCCGAAAAAGTCTTTGCTGGTCTTGAAACAGGAAATTTGCGGTTAAAATGTTCTCTGAATATGAAATTTAGGTTTAAAACACAGTCAGACGGCTTCAATATAGTCAAGCAGGGTTCTTTTTAACTGTCGGGAAGCATAAATAACGTAAATAAATATCATAACAAAGGTTTAAACCTTTGATATAAATCTTTAAAAAACGTAATGAATGTTGGTCAAATCAAAGTGGGAGCAGTTTGGATTTTGAAATGCGTCACTGGAAGCAGTTTTCGCATTGGATCTTGGTGGTAAGCAGTTTTTTCTTAAATGAGCGCGATCAAATGAAATCGCACCACGTCACGAGAGGCGGAAATGGGAAAACTGCCCATTTCGCGTCTGTTTGAGCTTTGGGAGATCGATTGGTTTATGGGCGCAATATCGATCCTGCACCGTTGGATCATTTGAAAGGAAGCGAACGATCATGATTAGTTTTTAGGAATTGCGGTCGAAATGGTGGTGGGACCAGGGTTTGAACTATGCGCTGATGGCTTGGAAACTTAATAAAAACCTTTGTATGATGTGCATTTTAACCAAAGTTCTTATATGAAAATAAAGGGGTTATGTTTATATAAGTGGAGCTGATATATGCGGGTCGAGGGTATAACTCAACTTTGGATGCGGAGGCAAAGTTTTAATATGCAAAGCGGGGTTAAAAACTTAGGTTAACTTTATATAAAGCAAGTGGCTTTACATAAAGGGAAAAGGGAAAAGGTTTAAGTTATGTAATTTCACACTTTAACCTTGGGTTAAGTTTGTGCAGGGAAGGATAGAAAATGTATTTACAAAGGCGTTGGTTGAACCTTTATAAAAAACTTAGGATAAAATGGGATGAGCGGGGTAATGTTTATGCGCTTAGAAATACATAAGATATGCATAAAAAGCCATTTTTTGCATTTTTTGTTTTATTATATAGTTTTAGACTTTTTGAAAGGTCTATAACCATAGGGGCGGGATATTTGATTAAGGGTAGTTTATAGACCAAAGGGAGTATATTTTGGGTTTTAATTCAACATGTGGATAATATATTTGGTCAAAAAATCTTATAATAGTGGGTTTTAGGGGGTATTTTAAATAAAAGAAACTATATTAATAGGATATGGTTTCTTTTAGGGAGTTAATAGAATAAGTTAGAAATTAATATGACAAGGAAAAATGAAACACTCAAGAAATTCACTTATATGACAAGGAAAAACGAAACACTCAAGAAATTCACTTATATGACTAAGTAAAGTGAAAACCTTAAAGCAAAGTTTATTATTTGATGATTTCACCACTTTTGCTTAGGATAAGATGTTTTTTTTAGGGTTTGTATGTTTTATGAAATGGAGGAAGTCAATCAAAAGGGATATTATGCATTATTGAGTAAGAAAAGAGTTCTTATTCAAGAATTTGAGTTGTGATGGGTGAATGAAGGGTAAATAATGATAATTGGGGATTAATATAGGAATTCAACACTTTTAACTAACAGTCATTGAGCCTTGGGTCATGTCCCAACAAAAGTCAGAGAAATGCTCTGAGCCCCTTTGAATGAAAGTTTAGAATGCAGAATAACTATAGGGGATGGGAAATTAGTTATTTTTTCCCAATGATGAATATTTACAAGCTTCTTCCCACTTCTTTCTACCTACCCAACTTTAATATAACATTTTTTCTTCCATTTTGCAGGTGCACTTGAGCTTGCTACCTTGAAACATTTTATTCCTTTGAAAAGCATAAAAACTATCTAAATATACCTTATATCAATCGAGGGCTCAGATTAAACTGATGATCTCCTCTTTATTCTCTACCTATCTACTGATTAGTCAGGATTAAACTGTCTGACAAATCTTTATTCACTATCTAAAACATGGAAATTGAAAACATGATAAGTTAAGATTAAACAGTTTAACTCATCATGGATTATGGCATTTATTGACACTCTGCCATAATCATTTGCAAAAGTAAAAAATAATGGCATTTGGACTTGCACACTTTCATGTTTTATTTTCATCTTTTTCTTTTGGGGTCTATAATTTTTAAGCCCTTTGATAATTTTTTTAGGACTTTTTACCCTCTTTTTTATTATTTTATTATTTTATTATTTTTATTTTTTTCAAAATATGGGAAAACAACTTGCAGAAAGCAAGGTATGTACATATTTACAAGACTATCAAAATTCAATTCAAAATTATGAATCCTATATTTATAGGACCCTAACATCAACCATTCACAAGTTTAGCCAATAAGGAAAAGGACAATCAAAAGAAATAAGTTCCATCAAAGGACCATGTTGGACAGCGAGACATCGTCATTAAAGAGGTAGACAAAATTACTCCCTTCAGTTTAGAAAAAAAATTTCAAAGTTAAAAGTGTTTATCCCCTTAACCGAGCTTGTTAAGAACAACCAATATAAGTCCCATGTTGCCAAGATGCTTAAAGTAGACCCTTTTTCCGACATGGTAAATGTCGAAGATTATCAGCCCTAACTCATTTTTGGTCCTGCTATTGATGGCCAATTAGAAGTTAGCGAGTTTCATCCATTTTACTTGAGTCTAAGAATCCACGAGTGCATTTTACATAATTTCATGTTAGACTTCGAAGCCTCTGGAAATTTAATGCCAAAATCCATAATGGAGAAGTTGGGCCTTGACATTACTCGTCCCTACCATGATTTATACTCCTTTGATTCAGGTAGAGTCCACTGTATTGGTCTGATTAAAGATTTGGTAGTCTCCATAGAGCAGATTCCGGCAAAGAATGTTCTAATGGATGTGGTGGTAGCTGACATACCGCCACGCTTTGGCATGTTGCTGTTAAGATCCTGGGGGGGGGGGGGGGGAATTACGAGGTACATTTCAATTAGAATTTTCTTATGAAACTATACCTGTTTTCAGGCAATTGAGAAAATTTTACCGTGAAACTAGTCAGTTAGTAGATGTAGAAGATGTTCCAAAGATCCATAATTGTATTAGAGAACTTATAGAAAAATAAAATATGAATCTGCCTAGCTTATCAGAACAACAATCAAAGGAAGCATTGAAAAATTCATAACAACAATTAGAGGAGGTAATGAAAGATTCAAAACAACCATTGGATAAAGTGGAAGAAAATCCAGAAAAACATGAAGAGAGAGTTCAAAAAATTGAGCCAAAACATAAATCAGAGTTTCAACATTTAGAGGATGAGAAGGATGAGAATGGTTTATGGTCCACGGACTTTGATGGTGCCTTAGGGAAAGATGGGGTAGACATTGGAATCTGGGTTCGCAGCCCTTTTCATTAGCAGAATAAGGTCCCTACAAATGTAAGGTTGTGTTCTTATAAATTAGCTTTTGATTTCACTAACAATGAAGCCAAGTATGAAGCACTGATTACTGGCTTAAAGATCTTGAAGAAACTGGGTGCAAGAAGGATTGCAGTGTATGGTGATTCAAAACTTATGATCAAGCTAGTCAAAGGTGAATATCAAGCTAACCATCCTCGAATGAGACAATATAGCAATGTTGTACTTGACATTTTGAAAATGTTTCAGGAGTGTATACTTACAGTGGTGCCAAGGAATGAAAATCTCATGGAAGATTCATTGGCTAAAGCTGCAAGAAATTTTAAAATCCCCATTTTTTCAGACATAAAATTTGAGATTCATGTGAAGCATCGGCCTACTTTTCCCGATAACTTACGATATTGGAAATTTTTCTGGGATGATAAGTAGATAAACAAATTTCTCCAAGGTGAAAAATAATTTGATAATTGTTCTGTATAAATTTTTTTTTGATAACGATGACCAGGATATAGAAGCAACTTAGATGGATATATATAGCTGAAAGACAACAATATTCCAAAGGGTCTCATACCTTTAGAAGAATTGTTTGACCAAGATGACATAGTAAGGAAGCCTACATTGATGCTTACAAAAAGGGTATTGAAGATGTAAATATTGGGACAACTGACAAACCAAATATGGTGAAACTATCCAAGTCCTTATCTCCCAAGGTAAAGGCTGAATATGTTAGATTACTTTTTGAATTTTCTGATGTTTTCACATGGGAATATGCAGATTTAAAGGTGTATGACAAGAACATCATTCAGCACACTATTCTGATCAAGTCTGATCAAAAGCCCTTTCGTCAAAAGTTGAGAAGGATAAATCCCAGATTTCTGCCATCAATTGAAAAAGAGGTAAATCTGCTTTTCAAGTCTGGTATCATTGTCTCGATCAAATTCTCTGATTGGATTTCAAATTTAGGCCCAATGAGAAAGAAGACTGGAGAAATCTGACTCTGCATAGATTTCATAAACCTGAACAAAGTGTCCCTCAAGGACAACTATCCACTTCCGAAGATGGAAGATATACTTCAAAGTGTTGTCGGTTCTTCCAGGATGTCACTGTCAGATGGTTATTCAGCCTACAACCAAGTTTTGGTGCATGAAGATGATCAGGACAAGACAACATTTACTACACCTTGGGCCACATTAAAATATGCCAAAATTCATTTGGTTTGAAAAATGCAAGGGCCACATTCTAGCGAGCGAAGGACATAACATTCGCCAATGAAAAAGATGTTTTCTTGGTTATTTACTTAGATGATTCGACAGTGTTTTCACATTCTGATGATGAACATTTGCACCATTTGAAACTTGTTTTTGAAAGATGCAGAAAATTCAGAATATCTCTCAACCCAAATAAAAGCCTTTATGCCATGGAGGAGGGCAAACTCCTTGGTCACATCATCTCCAAGGATGGGATCCGGATTGACCCTTCCCATGTTCAAGGAATTCAGCAGATTGATTTCCCTCACAGCAAAAAAGAAATACAAGCATTCAACGGTAAGATGAATTTATTACATAGATTCATTCCTAATTTAGTGGAGCATCTTGGAGAATTGACAAACATGTTGAAAAAATATAGTGATGTGAAGTGGTCCGAAGATGCCCGAGAATCTTTCCATTTAGTTAAGTTTGCCTTGAATATTGCCCCAGTTTTGATAAGTCCTGGTTATACTAGCGATTTCATAATATTTTCATTTGCTTCTAAGCACACTATGGCAGCAGTCTTGATGCAGAAAAGGGATAAAACAGAGCTACCAATTACATTTTTTAGTCATAATATCAGAGATGCAGCCCTTCGCTACAACATCATATAGAAACATGATCTAGCTTTGGTTAAAGCATTGACCTGTTTCAGAGTTTACATATTACATTCACACACTCTTTCCTATGTACCTAATGCAGTTGTGAAAGAAGTTCTCATGCAGACGAACCCATAAGGTAGGAGAGGAAGATGGATAGCAGCTTTACTGGAATATGACCTCGAGATCGAGCCCACCAAGCTGATCAAAGGTCAGAGCTTAGCCAAGCTCATGGCTGAGTCAAATCTTCATGCTCTTGACATCAATTTGATTCCAGCTTTGTCTGAAAATGAAGAAGAAGTGAATCCCATTAAGGTATCCGATATCTTTTTGTCATATCCACAATATTCTGATGTTGTTTATGTTTTGCAACACCTAAACCCTCGTGTAGGCATGAATAAGAGTCAATGCAGATCTTTGAAACTCAAAGCTTCAAAGTATTGCAGAATGGATAATGCACTTTACTGGAAGGATCCCAGAGGTGTGTTGCTGAATTGTTTGGTCGAAGAAGAATATAAGGAAGTGATAAATGACTTCCACAAAGGAGATTATGGGGGCCACCTATATTGGAAGACCACGGGCAATAAAATATTGAGAGTGAGATATTATTGGCCGACACTTTTTGTAGATGTTTACAAAGCAGTAATGAACTACCATGAATGCCAAGTTTTTCAGGGTAAGAGAAAGCTTCTCCCGTCACCTCTTCAACCTATTTGAGTCCATGCACCATTTTAGCAGTGGGGCCTAGATTTCATAGGCAAGATTCACCCAGCATCATCCGCTCAACAGAAGTGGATATTGATAGCCACATATTACTTTACAAAGTGGATTGAAGCAATCTTAACCAGGCAAGCAACAAATTATGTCATCATTCAATTTTTAGAAACTAATATTTTGTCCCATTTTGGTTGTCCTACTAATATTATCATAGATAACGTGGCAACATTCAAGTATAAGAAGATGATTGAGTTCTGTGACAGATATAACATTAAGTTGGGACACTCTACAACCTACTAACCACAAGGTAATGGGTTGGCAGAGTCCTCTAATAAGGCATTGATCAATATCATTAATAAGATGTTAGAGGCGAATAAAAAGAATTGGCGTAAGAAGTTGATTAATGCATTGTGGGCAGATCACTGAGTAATAAGAAGTCTATTGGTATGTTTCCTTTTCAAGTTGTATATGGTATCGATATTATGTTTCCTTCATCATTATAAGTCCCGGTAATGAATTTGCTGCAAGAATTAGGGACCAAGGAAAATGACATACAACGTTGTATTAATCAAATGATATACCTTCAGCAGACAAGGGATGAAGTAATTCAAAATACTTCAAAACATCATGACAGGCTAAAGAAGATCTATGATCGGAAAACTAAGGAAAACAACTTCAAGATAGGAGATGTAGTACTCCACTGGGATGCCAGAAATGAAGAGAAGGGTAAGCATGGTAAATTTGAGAATTTATGGAAAGGGCCATATCAGATTTCAACTTGTAGGGGACGAAATGTTGAACCCTTAGTTAAACTAAGAGGGAAGGGGGGGGGGAATCAGTTTAATGCATTCATGGTCTTTTAAAGTTCTCTTTTACACTTATTTATACCTTCATTTCATGATCAACTTAATGTATAATGGAACAACAATATTAATAAGTGAGTAGAAGGTATTAAGAAGATTAAATACAGAATATCAATACATCATCATCATGCACATAGACAATAGATATAAGTGGAAACCCATAAGGGATAAAACCACAACTTATTATTGTTGTAATGAAAAGGCAAGCTCCAAATCCCTCTCACCACTGATTTTTTGTAAGCTCCAACCTACAGGAGGCTACTACCTACATTCTGCAAGCTACATCTTGCAAGGAAGCTCTAACTCCCATCTATTTTCTGCAAGCTACAACCCACATGAGGCTCCTACCTCAGCCAGCTACATCTGGACATCTATCAAGCTACAACTTGATATGGAAGCACCAACTTCCTCACTCTTAAATAAAATCATATGCTGATTTACCTGGATATCAGCTCTGTTTTTCTCCTTCTTCATTGTTGTCCTTCTAGCCTTCATATCTGCTTTAAATCATCTCTGGATCTTCACGACTTCTCTATCTGCTCCTTCTTCTTCTTCCACTCTTTAACCTCTCTATGCATGTCACAATAACAACATTTATAGATATCACTTCATAGCTATTTGCATTCCATATGGGAATATGAAATGAACAGGTATGACTCTTTGCCTTCCACCTTCTCATTTCCTCGCTCAACACATTCAGGATGTTACAACACTATGTACTCATTTCAGTATTACATTGGAGTTTTGCTTTGCTTACGGAGACTTGCCTTTGCATCACAAACAATTTAAAATAAATAATACATTTATAGTTACAACAATATTTCAATTCAACCTCTTGCTTTTCTATTCATTTTGTCTTCTCTACCTGCCGTTGTATTTCTAACTATTCTACACAACCTTCTTTTCCTGACTTGACCCATGCCTTTACGTTTTACACAACCTCTACCCTATTGGATATCTTACCTACAGCGTTCCATGCTCTTCTCTTTGTGTTGGGTCACTTATACACCCGAGTACTGCCTTCGTGTTTAGACCTTCGCGTTCATAGCTATGTTTTAATAGGCGCACTACCATATTCACTATAGTCGGGTCACTTGCGTTAAACCTTTCCTCTTAACTCATAGCTGCAACTGCATAACATTGTTCTGCACGGGGTCGGGTCCTTTTACTTACCCGAGCCTTTCCTTGTCGTGTTCAACCTTTTCCTTTTTTACCTGAGTCGACCTCCACTTCCATCGTTTTCTTCAGAAAAGAGAACGCAAAACACATTAAGCCTGGACATGAAATACGTTGATATCTACCTCTGAAAAATATCGTGTCCGCTTTCTATCACATTTCGGTATTTCTATCGTTCAATGCTATATGCCTCCTTTTCTCTCCGATGTGATTTACAAAGGAAAAACCCATACTCCCATACTTTAAATTCTTTAGAATTAAAATCTGAGCTGCATCGCGTCTGCTCCATTATCGCACTTCGCACTTCGTCGTTCTCATGTGTTTCTTAAGTGCTCATCCTCCTAATATTTGTGATTTGTGATATGAGATTGGGTCCCACTTGAATTTATCGCTACTTCAATATCATAGATTTTTATCGCAAAGTTATCCGTATTTTCTATGGTATGCGATGTACTTTGCATCAAAACTTATATAACTTGCGAAGTCTTATCATATAAACATAAGAATCGCTGATTACGATGTACGGTATGCGGGCCAGGTCCATGTCATCTACATGTCATAATGCCATGTCACCTTTCCAAATCATTTCCCATCACTGCCACTTCATATCCACGTCACTGCCACATCATATCCACGTCACTGCCACGTCATCGCCCGCACTTTGCAGTTCACAACTTATAACCGTTTAACTTAGTGGTTACCTCTATTTCGTGTGATTTTCGATTTTTCACCATGCCACCACCTTTCTTTTCTCCTCTTCACATTGCAAATTCTTGAACTTACCATGTGACTCCTTAACGCTGAACTCTTAAATGTTGCGATTTGCGACATTGCTCCTAAAGCGATATGATCTCTGCCATCCATCTCTCGCCTTTACTTTTGCGATCTAATCTTGACCGTCTGTTCGCCTCCCTTGGAATTCTTCAAATAATTCTTTGCCTTAGTTGATTTTTCGTTTTTTTACACTGTCCCGCTCTGTAAGTCCGACTCTCGTTGTTCTTGTCTCTTCCCGCTTCTGTTATGTGTAAGATCTCTGGACCTCGTTGTGTCTTGAAAATCCGATTTCCTTCTACTGTGTGCTGAAGCAATTCGCTGCCTCTCTGCTTCATTTGCTGCTTCTGCTGCCTTGCTGCCTTTGGTGCCTTCTTATTTGCCTTTGCTACATTCGCTTCCTTGGCTGCCTTTCACGACTTGAATCGCTTTGCTGCCTTTGCTTCCTTTCCTGTTTTTTGCTACCTTTGTTCTTTTGTTGCTTCTTTGCCTTAATTAATCACGCTAAAGCTTCTCCATGCTACTCCTTTGCCTCTTTTTCCATCAATGAGAATATTTCCAATAGTATCCTCCTTTGGCATTGATGGCAATACTCCAATACTTCCTCTAGGACTTCCTCCCCCTTTCATTCCGAGAAGTGTCTTTTCTTCCTTTGCTTGCTTTTCAGAATAACCTTTCTTCTTCTGATTGCTTTTCCCCCCCCTTTGACATCAATGGAAAAGGGTTGCACATTTCCCGGTGTAGATTCTATCTTTGCATTTCCTCTCTTTGAGTTGTGTTTAGGCCTTCTTCTTCTGACTTTTGATGTACTTTTGACATAGTACTCTGATCTTGAGGACCTGTACCATACACTGCTCCATTGCTCTAGATTTTTTGTGACAAATTTTATGGGCTTCTCTCCCCATGGAATGATGCTTTCTTGTCTTATACTGGTTATCACCTATCTACATAGTTTTTTTTTTTTTCCTGATCATATCAGAGAGTATCATCTGCAGACACTACCCCTAGTTTGTCTCTTAGATATTCGAATGGTTCTTTAGCAAGAGGTTTCTTGAATATGTCTACTGTTTGTTCCTTTGTTGGTACATACTCCATCTTTATTATTTTATGTGCTACTTGTTCTCTTAGGAAGTGGTACTTTATTGGGATGTGCTTTGTTTTCGAATGAAGTACTTGGTTTTTTGATAGACTTATTGCACTTGTATTGTCGCATTTGATAGAAATAGGTTCATTGATGCTTACCTTCATGTCTTAGAGAGTTTATTTCATCCACATTACTGTTGAGGAGGTAAATCCCCTCTGCGGACAGAGGCGATCCCTACTAGCCTAGATCGGGTCTAGCAACAATCAAACACGCTACAACGCAAGTTCCTAATTGAAAAAATCAAAGTGCGATAGAAGGCCTAGCTCAGGTCCAATGCTGTTGTCATTGCAGAGAGGATAGTGCTCTCGATCCCTTGCTCCGACAGGTCACAATTCCACCACTTGACGCGATCGAACACCTGCACGTACAAGAAACACGACGAACATACGAGCGTAAAACCATATAATTGCAATTATGTGTCAGTCAGAGAGGACACAACTCATAAGCAAGCATGAACAATACGAGTGGAACTATAATCGTAGTCACTTATTATTAATGAAACAAAGGATGATACAACCTGGCTCTGACGCTGAAATCCTCCTTCGACGGGTCGTCAGCGGAATACGTCTCGGTAAATCTTGTCGGGAATAGGGACAAGCCTCTCTCTTCGATCGTCAATCTCCTTGCTATGGATTTGGCACTATGAGGACTATCAAAGCTCTTGCAACATTCTTTAGGTTATGAAGGCTCTTGGATATTAGCTTGCAAATGGAAATGGCAAGCTTATATAGATGGAGGAAGGGGATTTGGGATCCCTATAATCATGGGATTGGCCCTATCCCCAAGGAAGCTTCCATGGGAGGTGGCAAACTACTTCCTCTACATGGAAATCCGGAGCCAAACGTCCCAACTCAATTTAGAGACCAGTTCAGGAGTTGGTTAAAGTCAATCTTCTGCCATTTATTTAAAAAAAAACCCTTTATTAAGCCTGGCGCGAGTGCGACTCTGAGACAGAGCACCAATTGGCGCGCCCTCTTTGAATAATTTCCCCCATTGGCGCGGGTATAACACAGGCTAGTCGCGCCAAGGATGAAAAGGCTATTTTTAGGGTTTTTCACAAGGATTTGTCTTCAGGGCAATGAAAGTACATGTTCAGGGGAATGCCAAGAAAGTGTTTTCAAGTTATGTCACTGCTCACAGGTCAAGGAATGAGCCCTCCAATGTGCGGGATGGGGAATTGCAGGGATGGTGAAAAATTTCTGTGTAACAGATACCCCCTAAAGCATGAGGCCCGAAAGAGAGAGAGGGGTGAAACACTTTACGAGAACGTGTCCAACTGAAAACACCGCTGTCGGAAAACCTGCGTAGATAAATACAACTGATATCTCAGATACATGATATATATGTGGTATGGGCGTAGCCATCCATAACAGAGTATACAATAATCCAGATCTAAGGTATGGACGCAGCCATCCAGTGAGGATCGATAAATAGACTCAGGTATGGTCGCAGCCATCCAATCAGTGAGTCATGTCACTAATCATAATAATCCACAAAATCGTAGCCTGGATTATAACATACAAAATCCAGGTTCTTGCGCTCCATCTCGACCCGAACAAAGTACAAGTTCAAGCATGCGAATATATGAGCTGAAGTCGAACATGCGAGAACATCGCCTGATTACCAGCTAATGATGAAAGTTGTTAACAAACGCAAAAGGTCCCACCAATAATGAAAATGGCCCTCGAGGTACTACAGGTACAATCTACGGCATGTGAATCAGTGACCTGGCGTCGAACACTCGTAGAATCACTCGATCGGAGGCCAATAATGAGAACCTCACGTCGAACGCGAAGAACCTGCCATTGAGGCATGCAGGCTCCAAGGTACCAGAAGGGAGTCTCTAGATCAACTTCCTCGATAATGAGCTAAAGTCGACAGGAAGTGACCTCGATCGAAGGTGGGCCATAGTGTTTCCACATCATCAATGCGAGATAGAGGAACATAATGTCTTTGTGAATCAGGATCAGATGAGAATCAGAGGAAGTTTGAAATTTGCAGAGGTCAACTTCTCTTGAACATACGGCGGCACGACAGTGAGTTTGGCAGTATTTGACATCAACAGATCAGAGGTCATGATGAGGGGACAAAGTGCAGATGAGAGGTCAAAAGGGATCACCCAAACCCACGGAGGCAAGTGAAAAACGAGACGAGATGTCCCCAACCCGTCACGAATGCAGACAAGTGCCATGTTCAAGAGCGACATATTGCCGACACGATAACGATGTTAGTTCCATTTTCCCCACCATTTCTGGCGAGTACCTCTTTATGTTTACACAAGCTTGAAGAGGGTACCATATGCTTGCTATATAAGTCCATCCTAGTACATTTTACGAGCCCTAGGAAGGAGGAACACAGATATCGTCATTATGACTGAATCCAATGTCATTAGGGTTTAACGAGTCTGACAAAGGAAGAACTCGACGTCTTTTCATGTTTAGAGAGTTTGAAAAGACAACGGAAAAGTAAACTCCAACGGTCCCTTTTCGTAAATAGTTCCTCAGACCCGAAAAGGTAGAAAAAAATATCTGAGAATACCTCCTAGTCATGATAGGCTAGGGTATTCCTTTTTCGTAAGTAATCTATCCCAGCTCGAAAAAAGAGGTAAACGTATACTGGGTAGATGTCGTTTCGTGTCCACTTTAACGAGATGGAAAACGACAAGGGACTCGACAATATTTTCATGTTTAGAGAGTCAGAAAAGAGCTGAAAGATGACTCCAAAATGACTTTTTCGTGTTTTTAACGAGTCTGAAAAAGTATAAAATACAACTCGTCTCACTGTCCAAATCGCATAAAAACCTGTCGCTTACAAAAAGCAAGTGTAAAATCCATTTTTCGACAAAATATATTAAAATAATGAGAAAAAATGACACTTGAAACCTAAATATTGACTTAAAATTTATAAATAGGCTTCAAATGGTAAAATAAAATTAATTTTACTTTTTACCTTACTTGGAGAGCAACAGTGGTCTGTTTGTGTGAAAACTTGCGGCGGTGATTGCGACTGATCCGAGACGTCATTCAGCTCCTCGTTTGTTCCAGGTAAAAGGCGTTCCCTTAAGCTCTATTTAAATTCAATTTTTTATGGGTTCCATTGTGTATTTTACTTCTGGAGGGCCCCTTTTAAAATTTTAGGGCTCGCTCCATTGGCGCGGGTATCGGACACGGACCCGCGCCAATGGACATTTCTTCACAAAGGGATCGCGCCAACTGGCGCAACTCAATTTTACGCTTAGAAATTTAAAAATGTGAGCTACCCATGTGGATTTTCGAATGTACCAGAGATCTAACAAAGCATTTTTGATTGTGTTGATGCAGATATACAAGCACAATGGTTATCGAATGGAAGGAGAGGGAACATGGGGAGGAAGATGAAATAGCTATGGAGAATGAAGCCTGTATGAATGCACTAAAGAACTGTGGACTCAAGAAATTCTTTCTTACTCCATGTTTACGAGTTCAACCTGAGCTACTACAATACTTGGTTAGCATATGGGACAAAAATGAGGAAGTTTTTAAACTTCGGGACCAAGTGTTGGAACTAGAGGTTTCTGACGTGTATTTTATCACCGGGTTGTCGCGTAGAGGCCCTGTACCTATTTTGATAGACAGCAGACCTTCTGGTGAAAAGATGGAGCAAGTAATGGCGAGGGTGTGCCTAGGGGCATGAACCGGATCAAGAAGCAGGAAGGTGGACATCCACACCGTCCAAGATCTAGCACTCAGAGTAGTGCTACACACCATTACACGGGCTGCAGGATCGCAGGCAACGCATGAAGCAACCAAAGCCCAACTCATACTAGCCTCTAAGTGTATGATTCCTACACTGTTCAATTGGGCTACAGTGGTGACAACCAATATCAAGAGGCAGCTGACAAGATGCAAGCAAGTCAAACTAAAGCAGTTTGGCTACAGTTCCATTTTGGTGTCGTTCATCCTGGAACGACTACCTATCTTCCAGGGCCATGGGGCCATAGTTGCTGTGCTGGTACCACGAGAGCCGAGGATGGCTCGTTGGACGACACTTATGCCCAGGTCAGGAGGAGGCCAATAGATGTCTTGGAGGCCTGAGTTTTTTGGGTGGTTGCGGCGACAGTTGATCGTGGTCGAAGACTGGCCCTACGCTGGGACCGATTTCACCGGAGATCCCGATCTTCTGCTCTCGGAGGAAGAGGATTGGGATGAGGAGTTGGGTATGATACTCTCTTTTTGATTTTATGTATTTATAATTTTTTTGGTAATACATGTTCATTCTAGTAACAATTTTTATGTGTATGCAGATGTCGGCCCAGAAAGGCCCGCGGGCATGTCGCCCATTGCGCGGAGAACCCATGTCGATCATGACCCTCAGGCTGAGGGTGGCGAGGGAGGTGAACTGATTCATAACCTGGAGGGCATCGCCCGGGGGATCCCAGACTATGCACGACTAGCAGATGTTCCGCTAGCATACCAGCGACACACTGTGGGGGTGCCCAGTCGCCTCCACCGACTACTGAGACGCTTAGTGCGTGCCATGGCTTGTTACCACGAGCACCATGCAGATTAGACATTAGGGCTTTTCCTGCATATTTTTTGAGAGACATGTCGTCTCCGGCTGTATTAAGACGAACATATATATTTTTTGATCATATGTGATGCACACTATGTAAAAATTTCGACACACACACACACACACATATATATATATATACATGTTTCTGGATGGATCTCTTTACATGTGATGATGTTTTGTTTATAAATTGCGCAAATGTCTATCTAAAACCATATTTGCTACTGCATCTGTTAATGTATTCATATGCCTGGGTCTATGTTGATATGTGATATAATCAAAGTTCCTTTCGAGTAGACGAATACGCAGATACATGTTGAAGATTGCAACAAGAAACAGTGAAGGAGGCATCCTGAAACATCATTCCTGATCCTAGTTGGAAAGTGATCACCTAAACTAGGTGGGGCCCACATAGGTGATTTTTGTCGCAAAGTCTATTTTTAGACTATGTATATTTTTAGACATGTTGATCATATTCTATGAGTTGTGGGATGTTATTTGTGGATGGTTGGTCAAGTTGGAAAAATAGATGGACTTCTATATTTAGACATATTGGGCGGAATCTATTTTTAGATTACCAGTCTAAAAATAGATATGTCGAATATTATTAGCTCTTAATAATACTTGGACTATAAACATTATCTTATTCTCTTGGAGCACTTCGCTGGCGGCATGATGTGGCATGTGAGGTTTGGTTTTAGGAATTAATGCTTATTCCCCTGGGGTTTACCGGGGCCGGCTGTGATGATATCAGCTGAACCTCATGTGACGCAGTTTGGTGGAGTTGGGTTACGAGCGATGGTGGAGTTTGGTGAGCGCCTTAACTAGCCACAGTTGAGCTAGTTGTATCTAGTCTAACTGATTGATACACTAGTGAGAGTGGTGTGAATTAATTAATAATTAATTCACTAAATATTAACTCATTAATAAACTGAAGAATACATTAGTTAACTACAGTGCATGGCAGTTTCAGTGGAGACCAGTGGAGAGATAGGTGAAAGGGCAAGATAGACTATTTTTTGTGTCTATTAGTGATGCATGAATTGCATCTACATATACATTGAAGTTGCCAATGATAATCACGCAGTCAATGAGAGTGGGATTACATTGAATTGATCTTTGTAATCAGCTTATATTGCGCAGTGGAGGTAGGCTATTAGGAGGCAAAGATTGGTGCATGGATTTGCGAGATTGTTCCTGATTAGTGTATGACAATTGTACTGTACTGAGAGCTTGTAATAAGCTTTGTATGCTTTGTATGAGATTGTCATATGATCTCCATGTTACATAATATGATAGTTGGGGTTTTTAGCTTCAGGCTTTCCCGGTAAACAACTGTGTTATGTGTGTTTTTATTTCTTCATGTGTTTTTCAATTGATGATTAAATTTCTATAAGAATTATAGTGGAAGGATTCTGTATTTTACAAGAAGATAAATATTGTGAGATCAGGAGAGTCCGGATATATACGTGCATATTGTATATACTCTCTACAAGATGAAGGGGACAAGATGGATATTATTCTAACTGAATAGTGACCATTAAGTTGTAATACTACAAGTTGCGAGTCTAGATACACAAGTAATTCACGAATGCTGAGGTCCACGGCTTCGGTTAATAATTCCAACACAGCACTATTGCAATATTATTTGTAGCAGGACCCAGAAACACACCTTGCAGGTTAACCATTTCACCAGCAGGATCATAGATTACCCAAGCTGCCGAGGACAGATTCCTGGTACTGCGAGAGGCACCATCCGCGAAACCCACAAATGGAGTAATAGACATCTGCACAACCAGGAAGACCCGATCAACAGAAAGATGCTCACATCGCACACCACACCACACATGCACACAAATGAATATACACACCTATGTACACACACCACACCAAAAGAAAACTTCAAGCGTAGTATTTTTTAAGGTACAACCCATTTCTAGGCTGTGCCAACGGAACGCCTTCATAATCAATGAGCTCATAAGCCCCATTTTTCAATATTCGTTTTACTATGTAGGGACCATGCCACATAGGTTGGAACTTTCCTGCTCCAAGTTTGTCGTGTGCTTGGTCGTATAGGAGGACTAGATCCCCTTCGACAAAGGAACGTGGAGAGACTGATTGATCAAAGTGAGCTTTGACCCGCTTCTTTTGTGCCTCAATGACTAAAGCAGCCAAGAAGCGAGTTTCATCCAACCGTTCCAAATACAAGAGACGCTCTTCTTCAGGAGAAGTTTCAGGCAAGAGTTGCACAACCAACTTTAAGGAAGGAATTTTGCACTCAACCAGAAGAGTTGCTTCCAGACCATACACTAATTGGAATGGTGTGAATCTGGTCACACTCTTTGCTGACATCTAGTAGGCCCATAGATCTGAGAACAATTGGAGGTGCCAATTGGACTTATGAATACCAACTGTTCGTTGAAGCATTGTGACCAAAACCTTGTTCATAGCCTCAACCTGGCCATTTGCCTGGGGGTAATATGGAATTGAGCTATCATGCTGTAAGCCCAATCTTTATGTCAGCTCGACCATCATATAATCTCGAAAGTGAGTGCCATGATCAGTTACAATGGCCTGAGGGACCCTGAAACGTGCAATAATGTGGTTGAAAATAAACTGGGCAGCTTTCTTACCGTCGGCGGTTAGTGTAGGCATCTCTTCGGCCCACTTGGTAAAGTAGTCGACAGCGACGATTATATATGCATGCCCCCCAGCCGAATGAGGGTTACACATCATAAAATCTATGCCCCATTTTGCAAAAGGGCCGACAGTAATGACAGGATGCAGAGGGAGAGGTGGCACGCGCATCTTGCGTTGAAAAACCTAGTACGCATGACATTTTTGGACTGCAACAATACAGTCTTTGAATATCGACGGCTAGAAGTAACTTGCACGCAGAATCTTCTGGGAAGTGGCATATCTGGACATGTGACCACCACAGGCACCACTATGATAGTCATTTACGACTCTTTCAGCCTCTTCCAGGGTCAAGCACCGGCGGAGCACCAAATCTACCCCAACCCGGTATAATGTATCTCCTACAATAGGGTAGGGTTGAGATTGATGCCGAATATGATGTCGGGCATTTTTAGTCAACTCAGACTGGAACGTTGATGTTTGAAGATAAACAATAATGTCATCGTACCATGGGTCGCGAGTGCTGATAAGGAAGAGTGTTTCTTCCTAGATATGATCCTCGGAATGAGATGGGGTGGATTCTGTCGGGAGGGAGCAAATGAGATCCGCAAAAACCAATGATTTGGTTGACTTAGCAGTGGTGAACTCTAATTCGAACTCCTGAAGGATAATGATCCATTTGGAGTATTTTCCCCCTAGTAATTGCCGAGATAGAATATATGTCATGGGGTTGCAATCCGAAACCACGGTTGTTGTACGCAACAGGATGTAGTGGCGAAAACGCTGCACAACTTGCACTGCGGCTAATGCCAGCTTCTCGACATGAGTGTAACGCGTCTCTATGTCAAGAAGTTTCTATGATAGATAATAGAAAACATGTTCATTGTCATCATCGTCGTCCTGCACCAGAACCATAGCTATAGTGCTAAACGCGGCGGCCAAATATAGAGTGAAATCACGGTGATAGTTTGGGGGACGAAGCAATGGAGAATTAACAAGTAACGTCTTTAGCTTCTCAAAAGATCATTAATAAATCAAGTCCCAACGGAAGGGAACGTTCTACTTTAAGAGACGCGTGAAACCTTTGGCAACTTCCGCGTAGTTCGGGATGAAGCGTTGAAGGAAATTAGCTTTTCCCTGCAGACTCTGCAATTGATATAACGAGGAGGGTGATGGGAGATTGAAAATAGCCTCGAATTTTAGAGGGTCGAGGCGAATCCTGTCCTTGGAGACTATGAACCCCAAGAGACGACCAGAATCCACGCAAAAGACGCATTTATGAGGGTTAAGCCGGATATTATAGCATCAACAATGAAGGAAAATCTGGCATAGGTGTTCGGGATGGTCCTCCCGCCGAGCTGAGTGAGCTGGCAGATCGTCCAAATACGGCTGAACAATATGGCGTATGTCGTGGAATGCGTAAGACATAGCACGCTGGAAAGTAGCTCCAACTTTCTTCAAGCTGAATGGGAGCTTTTTATAAGCAAAGGTACCCCACGGACAGATGAATGCAGTCTTGTGTTGATCGACAAGTAAAATATTTATCTGATTGTACCCAGAAAAGCCATCCATCAAGGAGTAAATCTCACTCCCAGCACATTCGTCGATGATTTGATCTATGAAGGGAGTAGGATAGTTGTCCTTAGGACAGGAATGATTAATATCACGATAATCAATGCAGACCCTTATAGTGCCCTATTTTTTATCTACAGGAACAATATTTGAGACCCATTCTGTGAGGGGAATTGGGTAAATGAAGCTCGCGTTCAGAAGTTTTTCAACTTCTGCTTTAATAGCAGCAGCTTTGCGAGGGTGCACTAGGCGTAAGCGTTGGTGCATGGGTTTCGCATTGGGATAGGTAGGAATCTCGTGCACTACTATGCTGGGATCAATCTCATGCATTTCTTCATAGGACCAAGCGAACACGTCTCTAAATTCTCAGAAAAGATTGGTATAAACTCGTATCTCATCAGGAGAACAAGTTATTCCCACATGTATGTTTTCAACTATCCCCAGTTTGACGGAGATGTCAATCAGAGTGGTTTGAGTAATGTTTCTTAGGTTTCCCTCTGAGAAGATCCCATGTGTCAATATAGGCGTCTGGAGAGGTGGAGTGGAAACCTGAGATGCAAAACGCTCTAGACAATCTGACATTGCCCCCAGCCTAGGCATAAAGGTAGAACAATGATGCGTATCGCTCCAAGGCAGCTCCTCAAGAGACATGGTTTCAACAATGGCTTCGTCAGAAGGAAAATTCTCTTTAAGAGGATCAGGCGAGTCGGCCTCGCTGAGCCAGGGGGATTGAGAATAGATATCTAAAGCCATGCTCGAGGGAGGGAGGATCGGATGCGGCAAGGATTTTGCAGTAATTAATCTCTACTGGAGTTAAGGGCATCGATTCTCCAAAATCAGTCACCTGTTCAGGCGAAGGAATGATCCATGGGTCATGAGACCTAGAGATAACGGTGTGCGGTGGTGGCACGGGAAAAATACCCATGAGGACGGGGTCCTTGAAGAGACTAGGTCCTACACTATCGGGGGGATTAGGGATCTTATCCACGTAAGGAACGTTGTTCTCAGAGGTGGAGGTGAAGAAAGACAACTGATCCACAGTAACAATTTTTCTCTCATGAGGGAACTTAAGAAGTTGAAAGAGGATGGATGGCACGCATAGCATAGCGTGAGTCCAACTGCGGCCGAGAAGCAGATTGTAGTTAAGTTTGGCGTCAACCACTTCCACTTCTACGTTGATTGTCTTCCCCTATAACGTAATAGGAAAACTCTCAAGAACACCCAGGGGTTTGGATTCTCGACCATCGAATGCCTCTAAGGCATTGGGAGATGATGACAGGGCCGGAGAGCCAATGACCTTCTAGCAGGCGGACGACATGACACAGGTAGAAGCACCTTCATCCACAACTACCCGATGGATGTTAAGACCGTTGATCCCAACCTGAATAATGAGAGCAATTTGATGCGGAAGACGGGGGGTAAAATTTTCTAAGTCGAAGGTGAGAAGACTAGAATCGGCGGGATCGATTCCATCGATTGCAGACAACAGAGCTTTCCGTTGCAAAGGGAAAATTTTAGGGACTTCCAATGCAGACATAACAGAAGGTACCTATGCCAAATCCTCAACAATACTATAGTGCTGAGTGGCACGGGCATTTGGATTGTAGGAAGACCTTCGTAGAACACCTTTAGAAGGTGGCCTCACAACTGGTTCAGCAGTAGGCTTCTTAATTTCTAAAGAACCGCAGACAGGTGGAGGAGGTGGGCCATCCACAACTTCCTTTCTAGCTTCCTGACGCGATCCAGTATAATCCTTCGAACATGTAGCGATGGAGACAGGTGCAAAACCATTCATCATAAAGACCTGGGACCCAAATGGTGCAGATGGTGACGGCTGTTCAACCATCTGGGTCTACTGAGATGGGAACGGTTCTTTAAGAACTGCTGGAGTGCCTTTGGAGCCTTTGAGAAGTTGATTAATTTCAGATCATCGTGGAAAATCCTTGGTATAATGATCTCCTTCACAAATGAGGTAGGGGTACTTTGGTTTATGTTGGGAACCTTCCTCAGTCTGAGGTTAGAAGACTCTGGCTTTGGGGCGTCGGGTTTGGATTTTCCTTTGCCATTATTTTTTCCTTTGGAGGATTTTTCTATAGGATTGGCCTGAACAGCATTAACCTCCACAGTTTTGCCAGAATCTGGAGGGGCGGGAAGAGCAGAATTATTGGAAGAATTAGACTTCTGCTTCCCATTCGAAGATTTTCGAGAATTTTGAGACACGGAACCAATAACACCATCCACCACTGGGTAGGCAGAGCTTTAGAGGTTCTTGGGCGTGGAGCATCAGTCAAAATATCATAAAGCGTGCTGGACTGAGAGTATACCAGATCCAGATACTGGGCACGCGCAATGGCCTGTTCTTCAGTCACACATGCCCCCATAGCAATATCTTGCGCGATTTTGTTAACGAAGGATGTGGTGAACCAATGAGTTAGTACTGGTCGTACACGAACTGACCAACTCACGAAGGTCGCCACTCATGAACATGGTCGTATACGTGGTGTGGCTTTATCCTCGCTTCGAGTCGGGAGATGCGTCTCGACCACAATGTAACCGTGAACCCAAAGAGTCGTAAAAGCCATTGCTAAAGTATTGAAATCTTGAAGGATGCCACGGGGTAGTTCAATATACCACTTAGCGGTAGCACCAGTAAGAGTGCGCTGGAAGAGACGTAGACGAATTGAATCATCGACCCAAGAATTAGACGAACACCACAAATGGTAGGTCATTACATGAGCTTGGGGGTCTTCACCAACTTTACCTTCAAACTTAGGGTAGTCGCCGAGTACCTTGGTCGGAACCGGAGGCCAATAAGGATTATGAAGAATCGGATCATTGGTTAATTTAGAAACGTCCGGTAACCCCAAGGTAGCCAAGAACAAAAATTGCAGATTGAACGGCATGCCAGGCCCTCGATAAGGACCTGTACTTGTACTCCATGTTGGTTGAGTGTATCCTTGCCCCCATGGGTTCTATCCTGAAGGATTCTGACCGTAGGGGGTATAGGGTGTATGACCAGTCTGATTCGGTTGCTGGTAACTAGTGTACGGGGGTTGATAACCAGAGTATGGACCCTGATTATATGTCAGTCCCGTTTGAGAAGTTTGTGAATTTGGCTGCTGAGTATAGGTGTAGCCAGGTTGTTAAGTGTAATAATGGGAACCTTGGGGCGGATTATAAGTCGGTCGAGATTGACCGTGAGGGTAGTAACCGCCTTGAGGTTGAGCGGGCTGCTAATAGGTGGGACCCTGCTGAGCCTGCTAATTAGGATGCACTGGTGGATTCGGTTGTGGAATCGAGTAAATCGGCTGCTAGGCAGGGTTGACAGAGTGTGCAGGCTGGCCTGGTTGGACAAGCTGACCTGGCTGAACGGGCTGCCCTAGTTGAACAGGTTGACCCGGAAAAACAGGTTATGCCAGTTGCACAGGTTGACCTGGCTGTTGAGGAACACTAGGTTGTACCGGATGGGCCGGTTGGCCTGGTGGTGGAACACCGGGTTGTGCCGAATGAACCGGTTGGCCTGGTGGAGGAATGGAGTCGGGTTGTGGCTGGTAACCGGTTTGACCCGCAGCAGGACCGTAAGATGGTCCTGACTGATGTGCAACATTTGGAGCAACATGATACTGAGGTTGCATGGGTTGCGATGGTTGAACTTGCCCCCCAGGACCGTATACCGTCCCGAGTTGGTACCCTGGTTGACCTGGGAGTCCTTGAGGTTTCCCTGGTTGGAATCCAGGAAGAGGCTGCACGATTTGACCTGAAGGGTTGTAATATTGTCCTTGCGAACCGTATAATGGCCCTTCCTGGCCCGCAGGGTAACCTTGCGGGTCGTAAGGATAGCCAGGCTGGCCCGAAGGTTGGCCTTGAAAAGGTTGCCCTTGCGGGTTATAAGGCTGCCCAGCCTGGTTATACGGTAAAATCTGAGCATGAAGTTGAGCCTCAGGAGCGGGTAAACGCAAAGGGTTCCCGTGCTCATCGTACTGATATGGAAAAACGTACACGGGTGTACCGTCTTGTGCATAATGCGAAAAATACGAGCGGTTGGGATCTTGAGAGGGTTGTCCGACCTCAGGGTTCGATTGTTGTAAGGACAATCGATACTCCTCAGGAGAGATGTTCTCTGGCATAGCAGAGGCTATGTAGACATATTCGGGAAGCGATGTGGTCCTTACGGAGTGAGTGGTAACAGCAGGTGTAGATGCAGCCACACAAACAGTGGGCCTAACGGGTACAGAAGTGACCTGAGGGGATGACATGATAGGTGTCTGTGGAGACATCCCCAATGAAGGAACAACTGGCCTCGTAGAAGGAGATGATACCCCCATAGAAGCAGCGGCGGAAATAATCTGACCTAAGGATCTATACCCTGCTGGTAGTGAGGGACCAAGCGAAGACATAACAGATGATTCGGGGTTGTCTTCTAGGAATAAATTATGAGTTACCTCAGGGAATAGATGGTAATCTTCACCAGACGTGGGGATTTCCTCGCTAGCAGAATGACTGGATTCACTCATATTTGAACCTGCCGCTAGATCTCGTAATAGACGGCGAGGACTAGGAGGAATGACAACAGCTAAAAAGGGCAAACCCGATGTAAGACGAGGGAAATATTCCCCTACTCCAAATCCAGACCAAGGGTCGGATAAGGGCCAATTGAATTCAACTGGTCCTCCAAAGGGAAGCTCAGACAGAACCGGTCCCCCGTCAGGAAACTCAGAAATGATGGGCTGCTGAGGTTCAGCAGAGGATTGAGAAGCCTCTGATGAATCGTCCGTATATGGACTACCAGTAGACGAAACTGAGGGTTCCGCCACTGTGGTAGTAATGATAAGAGAAAAAGATCAAACACACACACGGGCTGAAAAACAACCAAGGCACACAATCAAACGGCCAACAAGAAAAATCTAACAAGGAGTGTGATCGCGGGTGATTTATTTTACGACATTGAAACTTAGAAACTTCACCGTTTCATGTTTTAAGAGTCAAGAAACAGACGAAAGATGACACTATCTCTTTCAGTTTTTATGCAAGCGTAAAAGGAAAAGCGCTTGGTGATCTTTTCAAATTTAAAGAGTCAGATAAGATCAAAATGACTGCTCAGGAATACTAGGCAAAGGGTGTACCAAATAACCGTGAACTGCAATATACACCTTGGTTTCAAAATGAAAGATAAATCAACCAAGGACTTGACGTACGTACAAGAAATCTCCCCGAATGTTGTGTCTGGTGTATCACGGGTATAGGGCGGCAGACTCAGCTTCCTATGGATAAAGGATAGAAACCTAGTGGGGTCTCCCTTTATATAGCGACGGTATGGGGAGCACAAGTCCGTACTAGCACTGTCTAAAGCCAAGAGGTGAACGACAACTACTAGGTTTAAAGACGCCAAAACACGTCTCTAGCCTAGACCTCTAAATATTTCGTTAATGTTTCAATGCTTCCTTAGTATAAATTGAATGAATTTTAATGTTTATCTTCAATTATGTTTCAGTTTTCAAGCCCTAGCGAATGTAATGTCTCAAAAACTCCTAAATGCACACTACATGCCATAGTATATCACTTCATTCGATGAAAGCTAGTTACAAGAGAGTTAAGAGCTTTTCACACAACAACAAAATGATTAGACAACAACCAATGATATCTCTAATGCAGCTAATGGAAACTAAAAGCTTTTCGTTCAAAGTTACTAATCACTAATAACACCGAAAAGATCTAATTCACACCAACTAATTCAACGCAAAAGAGATTTTTGTATTTTCAATGTTTAAGAGCAAGAGCACTAAACAAGATGAAAACTAATGAGACAAGCAATTGAGAAGAAAAATCAAAAGAGAAAAACGATCAAATTTCACTCAATGCAAGCCTACAATCAGATCTCAAATCGATAAAAAGTCCCTCAAATCAAAAGACACCCAAAGACTCAATTGAACCATGTAATCTAAGCCCAAAACGAGACAAAGCAGAATTCGAATGAAGAAGAAACCAATCACTCAAATAACGCAATAAAACGATTAACAACCACCAAACAAGTGTAGAGAAGCAATCACAAAGTTGACCGAACAGACAGGAACCAAAAACTCCCAAGGGAGGCTCGACACACAATAGCACCTAGATGCCCTAGGGCTAAAATGTAAAATCGATAGAAATGGGCAAACAACCAAAGGAAGAAGGTTACAGTCAGTCAAACAAGGCTCCAAAACACTCAAGCAATCGTAAAAATAAGACCAAACACCCAGATCAGTCTCATAAGGCTCAAAACACAGTAAACCCTACTACCTTACAGGATTGGCGCGACTGTAAGGCTGAAACTAGCGCTAGAATGGAATTGGCACGAGTAATACACTGACAACATGCACCAGTGGGCGCGACTGTCACACTGAAAAGCACGCCAGCCGATTTTACTAAGGAAAAATGAAAAAAGAGCAATCCAAGAAGCAGACCAGTGATGGTAAAGCTAAACAAAAAGCCAAACACACAACAAGAGCCAGCCAAAAGAGCTGATCAAGTAAGCAAAGTCAAGAATCGACCGAAAGACAAGACAATACCCCAAGTGTTCAGTTCATAAACTAAACCAGAGATTGACTGAAGTAGCATTGATCTACTTTGCTAATGCAGAGCAGGAGCGTTTCAAAGGCTATCTGGCTAACTTCAGGCTCCGTCTGTAGTTCATAAAGCAAACAACAAGCTAACTCCCCAGCGAAGTCACCAATTTGTTGTGGAGGTAAATCCCCTCTGCGGACAGAGGCGATCCCTACTAGCCCAGATCAGGTCTAGCAACAATCAAACATGCTACAACGCAAGCTCCTAATTGCAAAAATCAAAGCGCGATAGAAGGCCTACCTTAGGTCCAACACGGTTGTCGTTGCGGAGAGGATAGTGCTCTCAATCCCTTGTTCCGACAGGTCACAATTCCACCACTTGACACGATCGAACACCTGCACGTACAAGAAACACGACGAACATACGAGCATAAAACCATATAATTGCAATTATGTGTCAGTCAGAGAGGACACAACTCATAAACAAGCATGAACAATACGAGTGGAACTATAATCGTAGTCGCTTATATTAATGAAACAAAGGATGATACAACCTGGCTCTGACGCTGAAATCCTCCTTCGGCGGGTCGTCAGCGGAATACGTCTCGGTAAAGCTTGTCGGGAATAGGGACAAGCCTCTCTCTTCAATCGTCAATCTCCTTGCTATGGATTTGGCACTATGAGGACTATCAAAGCTCTTGCAGCATTCTTTAGGCTATGAAGGCTCTTGGAGATTAGCTTGCAAAGGGAAATGGCAAGCTTATATAGATGGAGGAAGGGGAGTTGGGATCCCTACAATCATGGGATTGGCCCTATCCTCAAGGAAGCTTCCATGGGAGGTGGAAAACTACTTCCTCTACATGGAAATCCAGAGCCAAACGTCCCAACTCAATTTAGAGACCAGTTCAGGAGTTGGTTAAAGTCAATCTTCCGCCATTTATTTTTAAAAAACACCCTTTATTAAGCCTGGCGCGAGTGCGACTCTGAGACAGAGCACCAATTGGCGTGCCCTCTTTGAATAATTTCCCCCATTGGCACGAGTATAACACAGGCTAGTCGCACCAAGGATGAAAAGGATATTTTTAGGGTTTTTCACAAGGAGATGTCTTCAGGGAAATGAAAGTCCATGTCTAGGGGAATGCCATGAAAGTGTTTTCAAGTTATGTCACTGCTCACAAGTCATGGAATAAGCCCTCCAACGTGCAGGATGGGGAATTGCAGGGACGGTGACAAATTGCTGTGTAACAATTACTTATGTGCAACAAGTTGCTACTACTATGTATTCCACTTCTGTTGTAGATACCAGTTCATATTTTCCATGCTTCGTTTAACCATGTCACCAGAATTTCTCCCAAATAAAATGCACCTCCACTTGTGCTTTTCCTGTCATCCACACGGCTGGCCCAATCTGCATCTATATATGATGTCAATGTGAAGTCTTTTCCTTTCGGATACCATAGGCCATAATGTGAAGTTCCTTTCAGATATCTAAATATCCTCTTGATTGCTAGCAAGTGATTTTGTTTTGGTGCTACTTGATATCTTTCCACAAGTCCTACTTCCAACATAATGTCTAGTCTAGAGGCAGTTAGGTATAGCAGACTTACTATCATAGATCTGTAAAGTCTTTGATCTACATCTGCAGATACATCATCATCACATAGCTTGCATCCAATGATCATGGGAGTTGACGTAGGTTTTCAGTCTTCCATTTGTAACCTTTTCAACATGTATCTTAAGTATTTTTCTTGTGAAATGAATATTCTTGTGTTCTTGTGTAGAATTTGAAGTCCTAAGTAGAAGGTAAGCTCTCCAATCATAGACATCTCAAATTCTGACGTCATCTCTTTTGCAAATAATTTTGTTAACTCATCTTTTTTGCTACCAAACATGATGTCATCTACATATACTACTACAATTAAGAGTTCATTTTCATCAGCCTTTATGTACAGATTGTTGTCTACTCCTCCTTTCTTGAAACCTTGTTTTTGTAAGTATTTGTCTAGCCTAGAATACCATGCACGTGGAGCTTGTTTGAGACCATATAAGGCTTTCTTTAATCTGCACACAAATTCGTTTTTGTCTATTAAGGAAAATCCTTCAGGTTGTTCCATGTAGACTTCTTCCTCTAGATCTCCATTCAAGAAGGCAGACTTCACATCCATTTGATATACCTTGAAATCATGATAGCATGCAAAAGCCAAAAACATTCTGATTGCTTCCATTCTTGCTACAGGGGCAAAAGTTTCATCATAATCAAGTCCTTCGATTTGAGAGTATCCCTTGCATACAAGTCTGGCTTTATTTCTGATTACCTGACCTTTTTCATTCATCATATTCTTGAATATCCACTTTGTGCCAATGACATTTTTCCCAGTGGGTTTTGGCATTAACTCCTAGGTCTTGTTCTTCTCAATTTGGTCTAGTTCTTCATTCATAGCATTTACCCAATTTTTGTCTTTGCTGGCTTCATCGAAATTCTTTGGTTCTATCTGTGATAGCATGGCTAGTACACTTCCTTGGTCTGTTCAGTTAACTGTCTTCTAGTTTGGACTCGTGCACTCTTGTCTCCAATGATTTGATCTTCTGGATGGTTTTTCTACGTGTGTCTCGAGGGTCCTTTTGAGTTTAATTCAATGTCTTCTGTTGTCTTACTCCGTTCTTCATTTTCTTGGTTCTCATCTTCATGATCATCTGGGGGATTGGCGCAGTTTGTGCTTCTGGTTTTGTTTGGCAGATCTTCGTCGAATCTCACATCAATGCTTTCCACAATTTTATGCAGTCTTTTGTTGTAGCACCTGTATCCCTTACGCTTGGATGCATATCCCAAAAATATTCCTTCATCAGCTCTTGCATCATACTTCCCCAATTTTTCATCATTATTCTTTATGAAACATTTGTTGCCAAAGACTCTAAAGTGGTTGATTGATGTCGATTTCCCTTGCCACAATTCATATGGAGTCTTGTCACAATTTGGTCTAAGATAAGCTTTTTAAGGATATGAGAATTTTTGTGTACTTCTTTTGCCCAATAGGTTTGGGGAATGTTACTTTCTTGCATCATGGCTCTGGAAATTTGTTGTACTGACTTGTTTTGCCTCTCTTCCACTCCATTATGTTGAGGTGTACTTGCAATTCTAAATTTTTGCTTTATCCCACATTCATTGCACAGGTCTGCAAAATCATCGTTTGTGAATTCACCTCTGTCTGATCTGATGCATTCTAACTTACATCAAGTTTGATTTTCTGCCAGTGCCTTGAATATCTTGAATTTATTAAAGGCTTCAGATTTATATTTGAGAAATTCCACTCACGTAAATTTGGAAAAATCATCTATTATCAGCATGAAAAACGATTCTCCACCTGGTGCATTAGTTCTTAAAGGTTGGCACAGTTCCATGTGTATAAGATGAAGAGACTTACTTGTAGATAGTTGGTCTTTAGCTTTGAATGATGTGCAAGTTTTTTTCCCAGTTGGTAGGACTTACATATGGTATTTAGAGGCTTCTTTATTGTAGGCAGATCTCTGACTGCTTTCTTCTTGATCAATTTTATGATGTGGTCAAAGTTTAGATGTTCCAATCTTCTATGCCATAACCATGATTCGTCAATTTTGCTGATGTGGCATGCTTCATTCTCTTCTTCTACTATATAGACATTGTTCTTTGTTCGAACACCTTTGATCAAGGTCTTTCCTGTGGTGATAGGCCTTAATTCAAAATCTTGGACTTTGAAAAGGACCTCACAACCTTTATCACACATTTGACTGACACTTAGCAGATTGGCTTTTAGACCATCCACAAATAGTACATCTTGAGCCTCTCCTCTTCCATTGTTAAGGCTGACTGAGCCTTTTCCCTTGATTTTCCCCGCTTTATCATTTCCAAATGTTACATTTCCAGATTTCTTTTCATCAAAGGTTATAAACTTGCTTCTGTCTCCAGTCATATGTTTTGAGCACCCACTATCCACATACCATTGGCTTTTCTAATCTTGAGCTATTACAACCAGATCACACTTATTTAGCTTCTTTCTCCATTGCACACAGCTATTATTTTGGTAACTTTCCCGAGGAGATGGACCACAATCTTTAAGAGGACATTCGTGAGACTTGTGCCCAGTTTTATGGCAGCAAAAACATTTGATTGTATTTCTGAAAGGATTATGTATACAAGAGAATCCACCATTGTTCATAATTCCCCTTGAGTTTCCATACACCAGTCTTTGTATATAAGTTTTGCACTCCATGGCTTTATGACCGAACCCTTGATAATAAAAACAATACCTATGGAAGTAGTATCTGTCTCTGGTAGAGAGAGTTGATTGAGGTAATATTTTCATTTGTTGCATCTTTTGTTGGTTGGACTAGATTTTCTTTATCTTACAGCATGTTGCAATATGTCCAGGTTTGTGGTAGGCAAAGCAAGTGATACTGCTCATAGGAGGAAGGAACCTCCTTTGACATCTTCCGAGTTTGTTCAATTCATCCGTAGGAGCGCATGAGTCTATTGCAGTTGTTTGTCTCTTTGTTTATTTCTTTGTCACTTGAGGTTGTTGCTTGTTTCGTTATATATCATGATCTTGCTAGTTTCTAATTCTGTGGATCCCATTTTTGCTACTTCATTATCCTTTAAAATTTTTACAAAAATGATATTATTGTTATCTTCTACCTTGGATTTGCTAGTTTCTCCTTCATATCCTATCTCAGCCTTTATATGAGGAGATATTTGAGCATTAATAATTTTGTCCAAATGACCAGAGCTTTTCATTTGAGAAATATTCATAGTTAATTAAATTTGAACCTTTTCTAATTTCTTCCTCAGGCTTATCACTTCCTCTTCCATATTTTCTCGCTCCTGATTTTTCTCCTTTATTTCTCTTTTCATAATATCCTCTATTTTCTTTGATTCTTCTAGTTCAATGTTCAATTTAATAAGGTCTTATGAATTTGGTTTTGTATTAGCATATTTTAAAATAATCTCTTTCTGTTTCTTACTCTTAATTTTAAGTCTGCTTATTTACTCCAAGGCACTAATTAGCTCCCCCTCAAGATCTACCTCACCTTTGTCTTCAAATTCCAGGAGATCTTCCTCAAGTTCTTCCTTGGCCATTAAGATGAATTCTGAAGTTTCTTCTTCATTGGGGGATTCATCTGAGCTTTCAGATGCATTGCTATATTGTTGAACATAGAATGATCTTCAATTAAATCTGTTCCCTTTCGGCCTATTGTTGAAATTGGTTTTCTCTTTCCCTCTTGACTGATTCTCAATTTTCTTATGAGGACATTTAGATGCTAGTGCCCCACTCTTCCACAATTAAACAAATTAAATGGAAGCTTACCTTTATACTTACCTGTGCCTTTCTCCAATCTTCTGACAAATTTGGCCTCTTCTTCATCAAAGCAGGAGCATGTACCTTCCTTCTCTTCTCTGAATTTATCAGCCTTAAAGGCTGCCTCCCTCACTTTTGACTTCTCTTTTGGAAGTCTCATCTCATAGGCCGTCAAGTTTCCAAGCAATTGGTTCATGGTCAATGTTTCCCAGTTTGTTATTTCTTCTATGGACGAAACCTTAAGGTTAAACCTGGATGGTAAAGATCTCAATATCTTTTTCACAATTACACATTCCTTAATGGGTTCTCCTAGAGCTTTCACGTTATTCACAATTTCCGCAACCTTTAAGAAGAAACTAGCTAGATATTCATCTTCATTCATTTTTACATTTTCAAACTGAGCTCTATAGGTTTGCAACTTGGCCATCTTCACCTTTTTATCTCACTCATGGATGCTTTCTAATGTATCCCATGTTTCTTTAGCAGTCTGACTGTGCATTACTTTGATAAATTCTAACTCACACAAACCACTCAAGAGAGCATTCATTGCTTTTGCATTAGTTATAAAATATTGCTTGGCTTCTTTCTCCGAGTCAGTATCCTTTGGAGCATATCCTAATTCCACAACATCCCAAACTCTATTCCTAAAGACATTATGTATGCCCTCATTCTTAATTTCCAGATGGCATAGTTTGTGCCAATAAACAATGGGGCTTTATTTGTTGAGCATCCTTCTAGGCTAGCCATCTTGGGGACCTAAGATCTCCTTCCAGTTGTCAAACTAATATAGAAGGAACTGGCTCAAATACCAATTGTTGAACCCTTAGTTAAACTAAGAGGTGGGGGGGGGGGGGGGTGAATCAATTGAATGCATTCATGGTATTTTAAAACTTTCTTTTACACTTATTTACACCTTGATTTCATGATCAACTTAATGTATAATGGAACAACAATATTAATAAGTGAGCAATAGGTATTAAGCAGATTAAATACAGAATATCAACACATAATCATCATGCACATAGACAATCGATATAAGTGGAAACCCATAAGGGAGAAAACCACATCTTATTATTGTTGTGATAAAAAGGCAAGCTCCAACTCACTCTCACCACTGATTTTCTATAGGCTCCAACCTACATGAGGCTACTACCTCAATTTTGCAAGCTACAACTTGCAAGGAAGCTCCAACTCCCATCTATTTTCTGTAGGCTACAACCCATAGAAGGCTCCTACCTCAACCAACTACAACTGGACATCTATCAAGCTACAACTTGATATGGAAGCACCAACTTCCTCATTCTTCAATAAAATCATATGTTGATTTACCTAGATATTAGCTCTGTTTTTCTCCTTCTTCACTGTTGTCCTTCTAGCCTTCATATATACTTTAAATCATCTCTAGATCTTCACAGCTTATCTAACCACTCCTTCTTCTTCTTCCACTCTTTAACCTCTCTATGCATACCACAATAACATCATTTATAGAGATCACTTCATAGATGTTTGCATTCCATATGGGAATATGAAATGAACAGGTATGACTCTTTGCCTTCCACCTTCTCATTTCCTCGCTCAGCACATTCAGGATGTTACAACACTATGTACTCATTTCAATATTACATTGGAGTTTTTCTTTGCCTACAGAGACTTGCCTTTGCATCAAAAACAATTTAAAATAAATAATAGTTTTACAGTTACAAAAATATTTAAATTCAACCCTTTCAACCTCTTGCTTTTTTGTTCATTTTGTCTTCTCTGTCTGCTGTTATATTTCTAACTGTTATGCACAACCGTCTTTTCCTAACCTGACCTGTGCCTTTATGTTTTACACAGCCTCTTCCTATTGCATATCTTACCTGCAGCGTTCCATGCTCTTCTCTCTGTGTTGGGTCACTTATACACCCAAGTATTTCCTTCACGTTCAAACCTTTGTGTTCAGACCTATGTTTTAATAGGTGCACTACCACGTTCACTATAGTCAGGTCACTTGCGTTCAACCTTTCCTCTTAACTCACAATCGCAACTGCATAACACTGTTCTGCATGGGGTCAGGTCCTTTTACTTACCCAAGCCTTTCGTTTCTATGTTCAACCTTTTCCTTTGTTACTCGAGTTGACCTCCACTTCCATCGTTTTCTTCACAAAAAACAACGCAAAACACATTAAGCGTGGACATGAAATACGTTAATATTTACCTATGAACAATATCGCGTCCGCTTTCTATCACATTTCAGTATTTCAATCATTCTATGCTATATGCCTCCTTTGCTCTCCGATGCGATTTACAATGGGAAAACCCATACTCCCAGACTTTAAATTCTTTAGAATTAAAATATGAGCTGCATTGTGCCTGCTCCATTATCTCACTTCACACTTTGCCATTCTCATGTGTTTCTTATGTGCTTATCATCCTAAGATTTGTGATTTGCGATATGAGATTGGGTCCCACTTGAATTTATCGCTACTTTGCTATCACATATTTTTATCGCAAAGTTCTCCTTATTTCTGCAATATGCGATGTACTTCACATCACAACTTATATAACTTGCGAAGTATTATCATATAAACATAAGAATCACTAATTGCACTGTGTGTTATGTGGGCCAAGTCCATGTCATCTCTATGTCATCATGCCACGTCACTTCCACGTAATTTCCATGTCATATCCACATTGCTGCCATGTCATATCCATGTCACTACCACGTCATCGCCTGCACTTTATAGTTCGCAACTTATAACCATTTAACTTAGTGGTTACCTCTGTTTCGTGTGATTTGCGATATTGCGCCATGCCACCACATGTCCCTTCTCCTATTCACATCGCAAATGATTTAACTTACCATGCGATGCCTTAACTCTGAACTTTTAAATTTTGCGATTTGCGACATCACTCCTAAAGCGATGCGATCTCCGCCATCCATCTCTCGCCTTTACTTTTGCGATCTATTCCTGACTGTCTATTCGCCTCCCTTGGAATTATTCAAATAATTCTCTGCCTTAGTTGATTTTTCGTTTGTTTACATTGTCTCGCTCTGTAACTCCGGCTCTCACTGCTCTTGCCTCTTCTTGCTTTCGCTATGTGTAAGATCTCTCGACCTCACTGTGTCTTGAAAATCTGATTGCCTTTTGTTCTACGCTGCAGCAATTCGCTGCCTCTCTGCTTCATTCAATGCTTTTGCTGCCTTTGGTTCCTTCTTAGCTGCATTCGCTGCCTTGGCTGCCTTTCATGACTTGACCCTCTTTGCTGCCTTTCCTGCCTTTCCTGCTTTTCGTTGCCTTAATTGCCTTTGTTCTTTTGCTACTTCTTTGCCTTAAGTAATCACGCTAAAACTTCTCCATGTTGCTCCGTTGCCTCTTTTTCCATCAATGACAATATTTCCAACACATAATTCTTATTTTCTTGAAGAGATGAATGGACAGGAGTGTTTAAGAGGACCAGTTAATGGTAGGCTCCTGAAACACTATCTTTTCTGAAACAAATTTCTTGATTAGTTTTCCATTTCATTTTAAATATCAGTTACATTTTCTGCAAGTGTGAAGTAGAGACTCACTGCAGTTCGGAGCCCGAAGTGAAGGCCATGGAGCTTCACTGATTTTCTGCCATTTTCAAGTTCAATTTTTAGTCAAGTAAGTAAGTATTGAGTCAAGTTTCAGTCAGTTGAGTTTGCATTGAGTTAGTTTATTTCTATGAGTTATTAGTTTTCAGTCAATTTTTTGGGTTTAAGTTTTTGACCGTATTGGCCTAATGGAAGAACCACTGATATGCAAAATCCAGAGTTCTATGGTTCTTGACACCTCTTTAAGAGCTATCATCCCCAATAAGGCCAATGTTAGTGTCAATATTTGAATACTGCCACCAGTGATAAAAAACACTCTTTTCATATCATTTTAGAAATCTCATTTAGAAATTTTTGTCATTCCACCTAGGTCTTCATTCAAAAATTTTACTCACTCATGGTAGTCTTATTCCAAAATATCACTCCTCAAAATTTATACTTGCTTGCCCACCTTCTTGTCTTACTGAGCATAAATCAGTCTTGAAAGTTCATTTCATTATATTATTATTTCAGTTAAAGTCATCATGGAGTCTGGTCATTCAAGGTCCCATTAGGTCACTAGGTTTCATTTTCCAAGGTCCAAATAAAACACCATTTCATTGCATAAGGTCATAAAAAATAATGAGAGTGATCCAAATAATATTAATTTATCATCTAAAGAGGATTTTCCAACATGAAAGATGATCTCCAAGGAAGATTTCCAAAGTTCTAATTCTAATTTCAAGTTATGATTTTTATTCTGCAATGTAATTTTATTCAAAAATAGAGATGTAATTTATTTTTTTTTTAATGTAATTTTAGGTTCATTATATGTAATAATTACTATTCCCAAGCTTCCAAATCAACTTCATATGCCAAACTGAACACCAAACAAAGCAATTTAAAGAGTGCCAAATTCCAGCATCATCAACCTGAAAAGAAAAAAAAGTCAGAGTGTAAAGGATATTTTCCAAAGTTTTTAAAGGTGAAATTCAAAATTCAAACATTAGAAAGTGGGTTTTAAAACAAAGATCAACTTCACTCAAGTATTAGAGCCTTCATGACATCAAAAGAGACTTCATTTTTCTCCTCTACCATCGAGCAACCTCAAGCAAAGCACAGTTTTCTAGGTGAAATTAGCAAAACAAGGGAAGCACTGTGCACCTCCCACAGGGAGTGCACACTTGTGTGTGGCGTTGCACGCCTGATTGTGGCGCTGCGTGATTTCATTGTGCGCTGTGTGCCTAGAAAAGAGAGGGCACGCCTACTTTTCGCGTTGCGCGCTTGGCCATTTTCCTCAACAATTGCCAGAAAAGCCTCCAAAATTCACAAAATCGCCCTCAATCTTTTAGCAGTGGGGCCCATAGCCTCCAAAAAAGCAATTAAGCTATGATTGCTCCATTCCTCTTCTCCATTAATTCATTTTGTGTTGTGTGATGTTTGTTAAAAGAAATTTGGTGTCTTTCTTCAAATTTAAAACTCTAGTATTCCTCAAATACACAATTACAGTTCAATTTCACTGCTTAGCACTTTCATACCCTTCCCACTTTGCAATACACCCTTTCCCAAATCCCTACATTAACATCCCCTTTCCTTAAGCTTTCATTTCCCTAAAAACCTTAGCCCTAGGTACATTATTTTCCTAGGCTCCCAATTCCCTACACCTGTAATTAATTTCCTATTCCAAACCCCTCTAAATCCCTACTTCCTGTCATATCCCTTAACCCATAAATCCCTACTCCCATCTCCCTCAATTACCTTATCCCATTCCTTATTTCTAAAAAACCACAATTCACCATCATTACACCTCCCTAGGATTTTGACACTAAGGCATCATGGCAGAAGAAGAAAACAAACCATACACTAAGGGAGAAGAAACATAGGAGAAGAGGCCACACAAAGGGGGAAGAATACTCAGATTAGAGCCAAAAAATACTAGGGAACTTCTGGCATATCCTATGGCTATGACATGTTTAATAAATGTTGGATGTTTTGAGTTCTGTGAGCAAATTCAGAAGGTCCAACACCATGCTATGTTAACCAGAATTTTCATTTCTAATCTCCATGACAACCAAGTTACTCTAGCTGGTGTCACTTTCACTGTGTCAACTGGCATCATCTCAGCTGCCACTAGGATCCCAAATTTTGGGGAGAAATGGTTCAAATAAAAAGACTTGGAGGAGCATTACTATGAGCCTTTCAACAAACCTAGGTACAAGAATGAGAGAAAGAGGATTTTTCCTTTCTCCTACCTCCTGGAGAAATATGCTCATATTTTAGTGTGTTTGGTGCACGCATGTATGAAATCAAACCAACTTAAGGGGTGTGGTTTACCCACTTAAGTTATTGGTAACAGGTAAAAAAATAAGTGGAGTCAAGCAAGTTAGTGGAACAAGCTAGAATCATAAACATACTAGATAGAGAAATAACATGCATATATAAGCTAAAACTAAACTAAAACTAAAACTAATAAGCACAAGCTCTGAATAGAGTCAAACAGTTGCAATAATCCGAACGGTGGCTCTTCGGCCCCTCTTATTGAGTCCTGGTAGGAAATGTGGATGGAACTTTAACCCTCTTGCCAAAGGGCCCTTAGTTCTAAATCCCGATGCAAGGATGTTTTTACTCCCAAGCTTGCCTCGGTGCAAAGTCTTCCTCTCTCTACTGTGGTGGACTGAACTTGTTGGGTGGCCAACAATTGAGTCCCCTCTATCTTCAGCTCTGGATCACACACTGCTGGTATTACTTGCGAAATTCTGGCCAACATAACAATGTGTCCACTGATTCTTCATCTCATGGTGGCCTTATATAGGAGAATTCAAATCCTCCTTCCCTCTCTTGGTACATTATGGATGGTGACCCAAGAGAGGGGGATGATTCTTTGTGTGCTACAAATATTCCATTGTGTGCTCACTTAATGTCTAAGGAGGCTTTGGTGGCTGTCCTTAGGCGGCTTCAAGTGAGGAATCATTGTCCTGGAGTGTGCTTTTTTGTGGTCCTGGAAAGTGACTTTCGTCACTCCCAGGATTGCGCGCATTTCGGGTCATAAGGCGCTCTTCACGAAGGATTATGTGTGCAAAATCATTTATGACTTGCTCAAATTTTATTTTTCCTCAGACCTTAGAGATTTTTAAATGCTTTCCAGATTTTCTAATGTCTTTCAGCCTTGTATATCCTTCTGATTGACATTAAATAATGTCGTCTTCTGCTTGTACGGTTTTCCAGTGTTAATAGTTGCCCCGTAATGTGTGAGGTCTAGGAAGAACTGTATAGCCAAAACACATTATAGTTTATTTTCTGTATATCGTGCGTAGAGAGAGAGAGACCTGCATGAAGCTTGGAATTGGAAACACCCTGCACCGGTTCCAAGAATGACCATGTCCTATGGGACCCCTGTAAGCAAATATAATACAATACATATACAAATTTTTCTACGAGGTGGGCATGTCCCATGCTTGCGATGCTGTGGCTAGTTAAACAAATCTATTTTACAAATACATGTTCTTTCTATGTCACTGATACGGTAGTGATCTGGTGGTTGCTGACAACGATTGCTAATGCCCTCCGGGGCATTTTTTCTTTGCCAATAGGTGGAATGTGGTACCCATATGCGTAAAATTGGTATGGCATATAGCTACGCATTGTATGCATAGGTGCTAGCTGGGACCTTCCCGTGTAAGCATTGTTGAAAGAGACGCTTATGAAGGCACGAGTCTTTGAGGAATTTGATCAAAGTGAAATGGTTGTAAGGTACGATACCATCTTGACATGAAAGCTTTTGTTGGAGTCGAATGTTAGGAGGATCAATGACATCTGTGGACAATGATGTCTCCCACAGTGCCACCCGAGGATGCCCCTTTTACAGAGAGGGGTGATCCAAGGTACTGCTTCCTTTTTGGAAAATAGTGTTAAAGTCGACAAAAAGGAAGCCTCAACCGAACAAGGGGTCACTGACATGAGGGGTCAGGGGCCTGGAGGTGATGGGTCTAACATAGGCCTGTTGGTGAGGGGTGATTGAAAACTGATGATGGGAATTCAGTGGCCTAAGGTCGGAGTATACTAAGCAGCTTGGCGGCAGTCATAGTTATTTCTAATGGGGAAATCCCTGGAGTCGGTAGGACTTCTAGGGTGGGTATAAACTGGCTATTAATGTCATGGTGGCTTGTGTGTGGGGGTGTAATACTCCAACCAAGGGTGTTCAAGGACTGTTGCCATGGGAGAAAAAAATGAATGAGAGGGTGGGGGACGTAGTGCATCGTTTGCAATCTTTGTACACTTAGCAAAAGAATAAAATAATGGGGTTTGGTTTGTAAAAAACATAGAGACGGGTACCCCAAAGCATGAAAGTGTTCGCTCATTGATGTTGTGAGGAAGGTGTTTTGCTAAGGGTGGGGATCCCATTGGTTGGTCTCATGTGTGGGGTTGATGAAGTGAATGAAAAAATATCGCATATGGGATTATGTTGGTGGAGGTATGGTGGGCCAAATGCGAGGCACGGTAGTGCCCTTTTGATCTACTTATACAACATGGTCGTCTAGGAAGGGGTTTTTAGTTTGTATGGTAAAACTTGACCTTTATGCATGGTGGATGGATGGGTATGAGGTGCTTCCTCGACTAAAGTGGTATGGCCATGCCGTAACTTTTGCTGCAATATGGGTGACAAGTGCCATGGAGGGGAGGCTCTACCAAGCAACAAGGATGTTTATCATGTGTAGGGTGAGGTGATGATAAACATGGTCAGATATGTGGAATCTATGGTTGATTTATTATGGAGAAATAATGTCAGGATATGCAGAGTTTACAGGGACTCTATCATGCGGGGGTAGAATGATACCTGCTCTAGAACTTTCAGTAGATGGAGTTGTGAATGGTTTGCGAGATTTTCCTGCAAAAACAACTACCTCAAGTGAAAGCATCTTCTTTATCAAATATTATTGAAAGTCATGAGCTTTAAAAAAGAGGATGAGAGAGGGCATACCTATTGGCGCTGATTTTTTTTTTTTTTTGGGAGTACGAATGTGTGGCATCGCCTTTAGGTGTTACGAGGTCCTGATCACTGTGTTGCTTTGGGTTTCGTGATTAGATACTCTAAGCTCCAGTTTTCCCTTGGGAGTTGTTACTAGGCTCCTAGTTTTGATTTTAGTTGGGGTTGCCCCGAGGCTTAGATCAGGGGGGCGTTGCCGGTTATTGCCCCCTATCCAGGATCTCCCCTTTTGTTTGTTCCTCGACTTATTTTTGTAGCATTTGGAGGATTTTCATAATTATCCTAGTTGTATGGTTGCTTATGAGCCTAGGAAGTGTTGCACTAGATTGATCGACGCTTTACGTTGTGTGAGTGGTCCATTATGTGCGGGGAATGGGGGATATCGACTCCCTTGTCCTTGGTTGAGTGCCAGGGTGACTTTCATGATAGCTAGGTTGTGATACGTTCTGAGTATAATCATATGAGTATCTAGGGTATTGATTACTGCTGCCTGGGTGTCCTTGGGCCAAAGACCCGATCGAATCGTTTTCAAAATCAACGTGCATGGTACTACTACTACCTAGGTGATCTTGGGAGAAAAACCCAATCCAACCATCTATAGGATCGATGCGCATGGTACTACTGCTGCCTAGGTGAGCTTGGGTTAAAGACCCGATCAAGTCGTCTACAGAATCTACCTACCTGGGTGTTACTGCTTCCTAGGAGATCTAGGGTCGAAGACCTGATCAAGCCGTCTGCAGAATCTACGTACCTGGTAACTCTTTGAGTATCATGGGTGTTACTGCTGCTTAGGTGATCTTGGGTCAAAGACCTGATCAAGCCGTTTACAGAATCTAACTATCTGGTAACTCCCGAAGTATCATGGGTGTTACTGCTGCTTAGGTGATCTTGGGTCAAAGACCCGATCAAGCCGTCTGCAGAATCTACCTACCTGGTAACTCTCTGAGTATCATGGGTGCTATTGCTGCCTAAGTGATCTTGGGTCAAAGACCCGTATCAAACTTTCTGCAGTAGACGACGCGCTTGGTAACTCCCCGAATACAAATTACTGTTGCATAGGTGACCTTGGGACAAAGACTTGATCAAACCGTTTGCAGTAATTTGTGCACGTGATAAATCAAGAAGATGAGGAAACTAGGTTCCCCTGTCCCTGGTTGGTGTGTGGTGTCTTGGGGGGAAGAGGGACAAATGGCTATCGTTCTGGTGACCGTCGTTCCTCCTGTAGGTACAGGATGATACGAGGTTCATTTCCAGCAAACTGGGTGGAGAGATCCTCTTGATAGGATCGCTTGATGGCATGAAAGGCGTCCCTATATCGCAGAATCTCTGGGCAATGATGGGTATAGTGCCCATAGTTGCTATAGGTAGCACATGCGTGATTGGTACACAATGCTTTGCCTTTACCTTTTGTGGTAGGTTCCTTTTTACGGGAACGCGATGTCAGGATGTCTATCTCAGAGCCAAGGAGTGGTTTTAATTCATCCAGATCTGGGAATATATGGGAAGGGTGACCTATTACGTCGCATATGGTGCAGACAGGTGATTCCTGTTGTATTGCATGTTAGAAAATTATATATTACAGAGCAATGGAAAAAATAAAATACATGCGGAAACACAAACACAAGAAACACATAAAACCAAAGAGACACAAATATACATGGTTCACCTAGTTTAGGCTATGTCCACCCCGAACAACCAGTCCTTCCTTTCTATTATCCAGCAAAATGAAGAGACATAACCTACAACAGATCTGTTGTAATATCCTCTGTTCTCTCTCACAATCTCCCTATTTGTTTCTCGCTCTGAGAATACACATATAATACACAGCCGCAATACAATAACCTCATACAAGTGAGGGGTTGCCTTCTAGGGAAAAAAACACTAAACTAAACATAAATTCTACTGTCAGATCATTCGCCTAATGAACGGCCCAGATTGAATAGAAATTACTATACTTTTTACAAGGCAATTTTACATCTGTTTTGAGCTTTGGGGGCACTGCCCCCGAAACCCCCCGCCGGGGGGGGGGGGGGGCTCCATAAACTCGCAGTCGCCCCCCCTAGACCCCCCAGGGAGCGTACAATTACGGGCGGCGTTGCCGCCTCATTAAGGTACAGGGGTCCAATGCTGTGATATAAAATAAACAAGATAATCAGGCTCCACACCCAACAATCTCCCACTTGGAGACTAATTGTAGCAACTCCACCGCTGCTTCATTTGCTAGACAATGACTACAATTTGGACTTGGCTGTTTCTCATCTTCATCATCATACTTGAAGACTAGTTTAAACTGAGCATATTCTTAGTTTCTCCCTAGTTACAACTTTTGTTAGCATATATGCAAGATTTTGGCCAGTGTGTATCTTTTCTAGCTTCAACTGTCCATCTTCCAACATTGACTGTATGAAATGGTACTTGAGTTGTATGTGTTTATTCCTAGAATGAAATGCTGAGCTCTTTGCAATATGAATGACACTTTGGATATCACTGTATAACGTGCCCATATCATGCTTCTTACCCAATTCATCCATAAACTTTTGTAACCAAATCATTTCCTTACTAGCCTCTGTAGCAGCAACATGCTCTACTTCTGTTGTTGAAAGTGCAACAACACTTTGGATTTTTGAAACCCAAATAATAGTTGTTCCACCTATAGTAAATACATACCCTATAGTGCTCCTCATGTTATCTCTGTCACCTGCCATATCTGCATAAACATATCCCTGTAGAGCAATGTTTGAACCACTAAAGCATAATGCTTGATTTGTGGTAGCTATCAAATATCTGAGAATCCATTTCATTGCCATCCAATGTTCTTTTCCTGGATTGTTCATGTACCTGCTTACAACTCCCATTGCATGTGCAATATCAGGCCTTGTGCAGACCATTGCATACATTAAGCTTCCAACTGCTGATGCATATGGAACTTTAGACATATAATCCATTTCTTATTGGGTCTTGGGACACATCTCCTTACTAAGTTTTAAATGGCTAGCAAAAGGTGTACTAACTGGTTTTGCATTCTGCATATTAAATCTTTTCAACACCTTTTGTATATACTCATTCTGAAAAAGTGTTAATTTGCGATTTTTCTTGTCTCTAGTTATTCTCATACCAAGGATTTGTTTTGCAACTCCAAAATCCTTCATTGCAAAGGAATTTGCCAGTTTTATTTTGAGCACATTTATTTCCTGCATGTTAGACCCTGCAACAAGCATGTCATCTATATACAATAACAATATAATATAGCTTCCATCATTTTTCTTTTTTCAGATAAAAACAATGATCAAAGTGGCATCTAGCATAACCTTGTTCAGACATAAAATTGTCAAATTTTAGATACCACTACCTTGGAACTTGTTTTAAGCCATACAAGCTCTTCTTTATCCTGCACACTAATTTTTCCTTCCCTTTGACCTCATATCCTTATGGTTGTTGCATATAGATCTCTTCCTCCAAATCTCCATGGAGAAATGTTGTCTTTACATCTAACTGTTCAAGATGCAAATCTTCCACTACTACAAGACTTAAAATAGTTCTGATTGAAGTCATCTTAACAACAAGAGAAAATATTTCATCAAAATCAATACCTTTCTTCTGTGCAAACCCCTTAACCACAAGTCTAGCTTTGTACCTCTGTTTTCCTCCATCTTCTTCCTTCAACCTGTAAACCCATTTATTCTGCAATGTTGTTTTACCTACAGGAAACCTGACTAAGTCCCAAGTATGGTTATGTATTAAGGAGTCCATCTCTTCTTCCATGGCTAGCTCCCACTTCTTCCTGCTTTCAACCTGCATTGCTTCTTCATAACATTCAGGTTCACCAGAATCAGTCAACAATAAATAATATAATGAAGGAGAGTATCGTTCAGGGGGTCTACTTATCTTGGTAGATCTTCTAACACCACTTTTAGGTGTTTGAGGTGCATGTTGCTGTTGTTGTGGCTCTTGATTATTATTATTTTTAGGCACTTTTACTTTTTCTGTGATCTCATCAAGAACTGTGTATTCTTTAATTTCTTTTTCCTATTTCTTTTCCTGCAGCTGATTCTTATACAAGACTTTTTCATTGAATATTACATCTTTGCTCCTAATGATTTTGTGATTTTCATAATCATATAAGCGATAACCAAAATCATTAACACCATATCCAATAAAGGTACATTTCTTTGATTTTGCCTCAAGCTTTGTTCTGATTTCTTTATTAATATGGACAAATGCCTCACAACCAAAAGGCTTTAAAAAAGAGTAGTTTACCTTTTTACCTGTCCATGCTTCCTCTGGAATACCACCATCCAAGGAACTTGAAGGCCCTCTTTTTATTAGATAAACAACAGTATCTACAACATTTGCCCAAAATTGTAAAGGCAATCCTGCATGCAATCTCATGCACCTCACACCCTCCATGATTGTTTTGTTCATCCTTTTTGACACACCATTTCCTTGTGGTGTTCTTGGAATTGTCTTCTCTCTGCGAATTCCATGCTCTGAACAATACCTATCAAAATCTTTGCTGCAATATTCACCTCCATTATCTAATCTGAGACACTTCAACTTCTTTCCCGTCTCAATCTCAACCAAAGCTTTCCATTTATTGAAAGTATCAAATACATCAAATTTATTCTGAATATAATAAATCCAAGTTTTTCTAGTTGCATCATCAATAAAAGTAACATAGTAACGAGAGCCACTGAGAGATGATACCTGAGCAAGTCCCCATACATCTGTATGCACAAGCTCTAATTTTTCGCTCTTCTTTTCTTTCCCAACTCTGAGAAATATGACTCTCTCGTGTTTTCCATAAATACAATTCTCAGAAAAATCCAAATCAACATTATTCAAACCTGGCAACAAATTTCTTGAGTGAAGAATCTTCATCCCCTTCTCAATCATGTGTCCGAGCCTATGATGTCATAATGCTGCATTTGATCCTTTGGAAGTTAAAGCATTAACATAGTTAGAAATACCATTGCATAAATACATTGTACCAACCTTTTCGCCTTTTGCTATTACCAGGGCTCCTTGACCTTCCAAGTTTTATCTGTGAAAGTTGTCACACAACCTTCACCGCATAATTGCCCTATTAAAATCATATTTTTCTTCAAATCTGGAACATGCCTTACCTCCTTTAATAGCCATTGGTTTCCATTCTGTTGTTTTACAAGAAATTTACCCATTCCAACAATTTTACAGGGTTTATCATCACCCAAACGAACTTGTCCAAAATATCCTTGAACATAGTCATGAAAATATTTCTTCTCAGGTGTGGCATGGAATGAGGCCCCTGAATCTACCACCCAGGAATCAGTAACATTTTTGAAAGAAAGAATCAAAGCATCTTGTAACACATCACTTGTCACATTTGCTTCATGATTGTTTTCTGCTGTGCGTCTCCTTCTTTTCCCTTCCGAGATCTACAGTCTTTCTTCAGGTATCCTTTCTTTCTGCATTTCCAACACACTATCCCTGACTTGGACTTGGATCTGCCTTTCTTTGATTTACTGCGATATCCTAAGCTCTTTCCTCTCTCCATTTTTCTTCCCCTAGACTCTGCACTCAAAACATTTCCCGATGTCTCACGGGAGATTTTCCGTTGCATTTCCTCGCTAAGGATAGCACTGACAACATCATCAAACTTTAAAGTACTAGATCGAGAGACAGAGTTACTAATGGCCATAACTAAACCATTCCAAATTTTTGGAAATGAGCATAGAAATGAAAGAGCCCTAATTTCATCATCAACGTTTACCCCTACAGAACTTAACTGACTAGTAACTGTATTAAAATCATTTAAATGGTCTGCGACTGATCAAGAGCTTATGTCCAAGTTGAAAAAATGTACAAAAATGGAACTACTTAGAATTGGTTGCAACCTGAATGATCAGAAAGGCCTCGTCACTGCAATTCTAGCGCCGTGAACGGGACTCAGTCTGACGTCGTATGTGAAAGTTATGTAGGTTTGAAGTCTCCAGTAACCTTCTAAAATCAGTTCACCAAAGTTGAATTTTCAATTTTGGAAAAATTAAAAAAAGAGAATATTCTTTGGAATATTACAAAGAATATTCTTTGGAATATTCCAAAGAATATTCTCCTGGAATATTCCCTGTGGGCTTATCAGAATCTGCCAAGTGTCATTTTTTTATTCGTCTTTGGGATGACTGTGCAATTTTTAGGCCAATCAACGGGTGCCACATGGCAATCCCGGAGGCCGTCATGTGGCCACAGGCCATGGGGAAATTGGCGTATAAAAAATTTGCACTCCACCGAATTCGAACGTGGGTCTAGCCCCTGCTATGTCATAGTTCTTAACTCTTATGCATTGGACTTTTTATTTAAAGGTTATATAAAGTTTGGGTAGAAAACGTAAGGGCTAGCCCGATATCACTCGATGCCATGTGACCCAAGGCCTTGAACCATGGCCTAAACGCTAACCGATGGTGGTAAATGGTTATAAAAACCGTATCTTATGAACACGTTCTTCAAGGTTAATGCACGGTCCCAAAGGCAGTTGTATCGGAGGTTTGGGCGGTGGTCACCATGTGACCGCCCCCACTCAACATTAAATGTCACACTAATCGTCCACCTAATTTGGCGCCACTCCGACAATTTCGGCCAGTCTACCAAATTTAGCACGCCTTGTTGAGCATTGGAAAAGGTATGGATTCACCATGTATTTTCTCATCTTTTTCCTTTAAACATAACTCTTTTTATTATAGAAAGATGATTTATTGGAGGATTATGATAGAATTGCAAAGACTAATGTTTATTATGAAAATTGACTAAAGATTGCCTTTTATTCCAAAAATAGGAAACAAATGAAGTAAACCATCATTCGAAAGGCAAAGCTAAAACAGGAGTAACTACTGTTCCTCCAATAAAGGGATATATCCAAACAAGAAGAAGGAAATCAGAAGGCATAGCTAAAGGAAGACAGGGAACAACACAACTACAGCGTAAGAAGACCAAACATTAGCTAAAAAAGAAAATGAGCGAATCCTTCAGGATCTTTCGATCCTGAGGGATCGCTGTTCAGTCTTATCGTTGTTTCTTGTCTTGTCCGCAGAATTGTTATAAAAGGCAGTGCCTGTAGAATTCGGGGGACATAATGATTATTATTGAACTTCTTTTGTAACTCTGTAATTTCTTAACTCTCGTGATCAGAGAGTGACTGCTGTAAACGTTATTTATGTCTGATTAATACAAGAACGTGTTTTCGTTCCATTTCTTAACTTTGGAGTAAAGCCCAGCGGTGTTTCATTGGTGGCTAAGGGCAAGGCCCTGGTGGATCTATCTGCTGTTTGTATCATTACCTTTCAGTTATCATTGTGTGACAGTTTGTATTTGTTTTCGTTATAGTTTGCAAGTTAATTAGTTTACTGTTTAATTGCTTATTGATATCGGTGCATTACATTGATGAATTGCATTGTTGTTCTATTCTAACAAGAATCTTAATTCCTGTATCATTTATCTTGTTATGCTTTAACAGAGCTTCGTTGTTTAGCATTTGATGTTCTATTTCAGTTGCTATTTCATTCCATTTGCTATTTCATTTGACTGCTGTTCATTTCAGAGTGCTGATCAAGAGAGTTTGCTGTCAACAAGATTTGCTGCTTAATAGGATTTGTTGTTTAATATAATTTGCTGTTCAATTCTCTTAGATAGAGTTTTCTGTTCAGATTCATTAAGTTGCTGTTCAAATTCATTAGATAAATATTGTTGTTCAATTCTAGATTGCTGTTCATTTCAATTCATTAGTTTACAGTCTTAAAAGAGTTTGGTTTTGCTTTTGAAGAGCTTGCCTAGTTTACTTTTATTAGCAGCCTTTAGTTCAATTTCCTTTTAATTGCTTTAAGGAAAGATTATCAACTGTAAAGGATATTGGTTATTGTTACCTACGTTCTCAGATTGATTATCTTGTTCTCGTTTGATTTCAATTCCATCAGTTTCTAAAGGAAAGAGTTATCATTACTGCATCCTTGACTGATGTTTGCTGAGTGAATGATTGGATTTCAGAGAATTTAAGTTCATGTCATTGTAGTTAGATTTCTTTTCCAAGCATCCGTTTACTCTTGTATTTACAACACTGTACTAAATATTGCAAGGCATTACTCCTAGATTGAATTGCAGCCTCAGACTGAGTACACTCTTGAAACAAAAAGTCGTTCCTGGATTGATGATTAATGTAGGATAAATAGGCATTAAAAGGACACGTTTTATACCTCAACATTTTGGCGCCGTTGCCGGGGAGAGTGTAGCCATTTACAGAGAGTGATGCATATTTGATTTTTTTCTGCTAGCGAAGAATTGGGCATTAAAAACTGAAGGTAAGAACCTGCGTACCGAGCAAGAAACATACTTGTTCACTAGCCCGCTTCACAACAGAATTGGGTAAAATTTTTACATAGGAATGAATGCTTGTCTTTTTGAATGAATAGAAAAGCTAAACAGAACAAAATTCCTCCTAAACCCGAAAAACCTAAGGGATCGGTGACCCTTAGCCGAACAAATTTCATTGACAAAATCCTTAAGAAAACTGAATCTCAGCCATTAGTAGGACCTAGGAAAGTTATTTCTAGACAACCTACTAGTTCCCTTCAGGCCACAGAAGCACCATATGTAGCCTTTGCTGAGGTACATAGCCAAACAGAAGGAATTGAGCAAGATTCCCAAGAAATTGAGAATTATCGCCTAATTTCTCTGCAAGAAGGGAACTCTAGTAATCTCCGCGAAGGGTAGGAGAAACAGGGGAAACAAAAGAACCAAAATCTCCTCTTGAAGTAATCCAAACAGTGAGCAGCCCAGATAAGGGAAGTGCTGTCAACATCATTCAAAACAAAGCTAAAGGACTTGAATCTCCTCAGATAGTAGGTCAGCAAGGAACACTCATTATTCCAGATCAAGGGAGTGTTGTCAAGGTCATTCCTATTCCTTCTAGTCAACCTAGGAATTCCCTTGAAATCCCAGAAGGATATTGGCACATATTCGATCAAATGGCCCAGAACTAGAACCAGCAAACACCTCAACAAAATTCCACATTGCAATATCCCATTGTGGACATTGCAGTTAATGCACCTATGAAGGCCATTCCTCTTCAGCATATTCCTACATTCCATGGCTTAACATCAGAAGATCCAGATGCATTTATGTTTGAATTCGATGTATTATGCAGGGGGTATGACTATACCACCGATCCCCAAAAATTAAAATTATTTCCTTCCACATTAAATAGAGCAGCTTTATGATGGTTTATGGGGTTAGGTGGAGGTGTTATAAATGATTGGGATCAGATGAAAGCTGCGTTTCTAAAGAAATATTAGGATTGTTGTAGGTCCAAGGAATTAAAAGACGAAATATTTCAAATGACAACAAAACCTAATGAAACACTTGAGGAATATGTAGAACGCTTTCAATACAACCTCCAAACATTACCTTATGCATCTTTACCCTTACCTGATAATGTGTTAAAAACTTCATTACTTAAAGGGATGAAGGAACAATGGGTTGAAACATTAAACATTATGGGAAAAGGTGATACATATCAGGAAAATTTCGCTGACATTATTGATTTATGTATCAGGAGTTCGAGAGGCAGCACAAGGCTAAAGTCAGCATAACGTGATATGATCACAAGAGATAGTAAGATCTCTGGTGAAAGTATAACCTGCGTAGAAATTGGCAATCTACTAGAAGATTTTAAAATGGATATTCTAGGGACTTTGACAACGCAGTTCGACATTATGCAAGCCAAAAAAAGGCAAGCAGAAGCAGAGCAAAATCTGGCAATATTCTGCCCTAACTACAGAAAGAAACACAACCATAAAGAGTGCCCATTGGATATAGTCAAAGTCTATGCTATCTGCACAAAAGATCACTCCACAGAAGGTTGCCCCTCGCTCCCTGGATTGAAATCAGTTTACAAGGAGGCGGAAGAAGAATTGGAATTGGTATGCCTACTCAATCAGCACCGACAATGGCAGCCACGACAAACAGGTATGCCAATTGATCCATCCTCTTCTTTTCAGTCTCCTCAGTATAATGCTCAGAAATATAATGGAATGTGGCAAAATCAACCACCTTTCCCCAATTGGTCACAACAACCATTTCATACATCACCATGGCCAAATCAAATAAATCAAACTAATTGGCCAAATTTTCCTTACTGTGCACCATTTTGGAAAAATAATACTTATCCAACACGATGGTTCCCCTCCACTTCGCACAGTCAGACCTGGCAGTCGAATTGGAAAATACCTACAAATCAGCTAGCTGGAACAATCCCTCTCCCTCAACCTACACTGCCAGCACCTTATACATTGCCACAAAATCCCCAGACCAAATTAAGACCGCAAATCCTAGCCCAACCCAACCCAAACCCTAATAATAGGCTGGTTCAGTCTGTTCAAATAATGGAACCATCAGAACCAGAAACTGAATTAAGGGAGTGCAATGACCTTCAATCAAGATCTGGGCGCATAATAGAAACCGAGGGAGACAAAAATTTTCAAGGTGAAGAACCGTTACCCACAGAACAAATAGTGCACAAGGATAATGTGGTTAAACAACAAACTCAGGAACAAGAAACCACATCTTCTCCACTGTTCCCAGAATGATTAATCATACCTCGCCCAATAGAATATCCTGATTTTGATCTACTGGGAGAATTAAAAAATCTGTATATAAAAATCCCTCTCCTCCAAGCTATCCAAGACATCCCTATTTATGCAAAAACCATCAAAGAACTATGTATAAGGAAGCCCAAGAGAAGAACAACAACTAACCCAACTATCCAAGTAGTCGACACTCTATCTGATTTATTATCAGGAATGGAAACACCTATAAAGTATGAGTACCCAGGAAATCCTATAGTGACAATGCAAATCAATGGGCAATCATTTCCAAATGCCTTAGTTGATTTGGTAGCTGCAATTAATATCATAACAACCACCACTTGTCAAAAACTTGGCATTACATCATTAGATCCAACAACAACCTTATTAGAATTGGCTAACCGATCGGTAGTCAAACCAGAAGGTACACTACATGATGTAATGGTATCATTAGATTCCTGGGAGTACCCTGCTGACTTCCTGATTATCAACCCAAAGAACCGGCTAGATGGACACCCTTTGATCCTAGGTAGACCTTGGTTGGCAACTGCCGATGCTTATATTGGTTGCCGACAAGTCAGCATGACTATAATGAGGGGAAACTATGTCAAGAATTTAGCTTTATATTCCCCAGCCGAACCAAGCCTATCGATAATTAAAACAAGGAAACAACCTGTGTCATACCTCATGGAAAAAATTAAATCACCACTAACCATATAATATGCCCTCGATTTTAAAGACCAAACAGAGGATGATATCATTAATAGTTTCATTAATAAACCAAAAATCAGATCCCATCTGCAATGTCACATGATCAAGGCAACATTTGATAATAAAGAAGAAGAAGATCCCCTGAAAGACATTCATGATCAATCAATACCCACTACTTCTATGTACAATAGCAAAATTGTAGAAATTGAAGCAGGAAAAACTTTAAACATTAACAAAAATATGACTACTGAACAAGAAAAGAAGACGGTCCAATTACTACAAAAATATAAGGGAGCCTTTGCATGGGATTATCCAGACATGAAGGGAATTGACCCCCAGTTATGTACGCACCACATCTATACAGAAAAATATGCTAGAACCATTCGCCAACCCCAACGAAGATTAAACCCTCATCCTAAAGATATTGTGAAAGCTGAATTACAAAAGCTATTGGATGTTAATTTTATTTACCCAATATCTGATAGCAAGTGGGTCTCTCCACTAGTAGTGGTGCCAAAGAAGAACAGAAAGTGGAGGATATGTGTCGACTACCGAGAATTAAACAAAGCAACCCAGAAAGACCACTTTCGCCTTCCCTTCATTGACCAGGTATTAGATACATTGGCAAGAAAGAAATTCTTTTCTTTCCTAGATGGCTTCAGTGGATACAATCAAATTCAGATTGCCCCTGAAGACCAAGACAAAACCACTTTTACCTGCCCTTGGGGGACATTTGCCTATCGAGTTTTACCCTTTGGCCTATGCAATTCCCCTGCTACATTTCAGAGGGCCATTCTCAGCATCTTTTCAAATTTAATAAATGAAGGGCTCGAAGTATACATGGATGACTTCACACCTTACGGAGATGATTTTGAGCCAGCATTAGAAACTTTGGAAAATGTGTTGCAAAGATGTATTAACACTAGGCTTTGCTTAAGCCATGAAAAATGTCATATGATGATGACTGAGGGACTCATCTTAGGTCATTATATTTCAGCAGCTGGAATACAGGTAGATCCATCTAAAATTCAGATAATTTTATTAATACCTACTCCTACCACACAAACAGAGGTACGTAGCTTTCTCGGATTTTCTGGTTATTATAGAAGATTTATAGAACATTATTCTTGAGTAGCTGCACCTTTATATGCATTAATAGGGAATGTTGATTTTAATTGGACAGATAAATGTGACCATGCTTTTGAGGATCTCAAAAAGCTTCTATCAACAGCCCCAGTGCTAAGGGGCCCAAATTGGGATTTTCCATTCCAAATTTCATCTGATGCCTCAAACACAGCTATTGGAGAAGTTCTTGGGCAGGAAGAGGATAAGAAACCATATGCAATCTATTATATTAGCAAAAATCTATCTCCTGCTAAATTAAACTATAATTTCACTGAGAAATAATTTTTAGCTATGATACATGCTGTAAATAAATTTAGACATGATATAACTGGGTATCCTGTAGTTTTATATACAAATCACTCTGCCATAAATTTTTTAGCAAATAAATCTATTTTAAATGGTATAGTAACAATATGGTTGATTTTATTGCAGGAATTCGCTATCACAATAAAAGATTGACCTGGAAAAGAGAACCCTGTAGCTACTTTCCTGTCACGAATGCCAAAACCAACAGATGCAGCAGCAGTCGAAGATCACTTCCTAGATGAGAATTGTTCTTCGTTACTGCTAGAACCCCATGGTATGCTGATATTGCAAATTACTTAGCAATAGGTAAATTACCTAAGCATCTAACACCTAATGAACGAAAATAGATAGTACAACGTAGTACCCGATTCTCTTGGATTGGGGGCTACCTGTTTCATACAGGAGCATATATGCACATCAGGAGATGCGTCCGAGAGGACGAAATATTTGATATTATGAAAGCATGCCATGATGGGCCATGTGGCAGGAATTTTGCAGATCACAGGACTGGTCACAAAGTCTTACAAACATGCTTTTACTGGCCTACCATTTTTAAAGATGCCAAAAAATTTGTACAAGCCTGCGATAGTTGCCAAAGGGCGGGTCGCCCTGGATAGTTCGACGAAATGCCTTTGAACCCACAGTTAGTAATCGAGCCATTTGAACACTGGGAACTCGACTTTGTTGGTCCTATTAACCCACCATCAAATCAGAAAACATACATCCTAGTCGCAACAGAGTATGTTACCAAATGGGTTGAAGCAGAGGCACTTTCGAGAGCTATAAAGGACTCTGTAATACGATTCCTTTTCCAAATATTTGTGCAATATGGCCTCCCAAGGGACGTAATTATAGATGGAGGACCGCAATTTGTAGGTAACAAAATCGCTACAACATTAGAAAATTAGCACGTTCAGCACAAAATCACAACTCCATACCACCCACACGCAAATGGCCAGGTAGAGAGCACGAATAAAGTGATCAAATCTGTATTGACAAAAACAGTTGCATCACACAGACGTGCCTAGGCTTATAGACTGCCAGAAGCCATGTGGGCGTACCGAACAACATGGAGAAATACCACTGGGTATTCCCCATATCAGTTGGTATTTGGAAAAGGACCCATATTTCCAATAGAGTTTGAAATTCAGACATTAAGAACAGCCCAGGAGGTGGGTTTAGATTTAAATGAAACCCAGGTCAGAAGATTACAACAAATCAATGAGTTAGATGAAATTAGGCTCTCTTCTCTTCAGCACATTGCATTAATTCAACAGCAGAGAGCAAAATGGCACGACGCCCTCATTAAAGAGAAAATCTTCCATGAAGGAGATTGGGCACTCCTATATGACTCCAGGTTTCAGGATTTTCCAGGAAAACTCCAAACACGATGGCTTGGACCTTACGAGATACAAAAAGTTCATGATAATGACACCATCACATTAACCACCATTGATGGATCTAGATATTCTTTCAAAGTAAACGGTCATCGAGTGCGACTTTACCATAAACTGCTTAATTGCGAATCCTTTTACCAGCAATTACGGGAAGATTCTACCATGCAGATTCTTGCTGAGGGAAACAACTCCTCAGCACCCATTCACTGAATAATTTCTTTCATTTTGAAACTTGTACATAAAAACTTTTCTCTTTATCTTTTTTTGCTTTTGTACAGATTTTATTTCTTAAGCTGTTCCTTTTTAAAGGAACAACAATAGTTTCTCTCAAGAAACAACGCGTTTGAGTGTTTATTTTTACTGTTCCTTTCCAAAGGAACAACAGTTTTTGCTATTCCTTTCAGAAGAAACAACAGTTTTTGGCTGCGTTTTTTTGCTGTTCCTTTCCAAAGGAACAACAATTTTTGTTGCGAGTTTTTGTTGTTCCTTTCCAAAGGAACAACAATTTTTGACGTGTGTTTTTACTGTTCCCTTCCAAAGGAACAATAGTTTTTTTGCTATTCCTTTCAAAAGGAACAACAGTTCTTGCCATGTGTTTTTGCTATTCCTTTCCAAAGGAACAACAATTTTGCTGCGTGTTTTTGCTGTTCCTTTCCAAAGGAACAACAGTTTTTCCACCTGTTTTTGCTGTTCCTTCCCGAAGGAACAACATTTTTCCCGCTTGTTTTTGCTGTTCCTATCCCAAGGAACAACATTGTCCGCTGATTGTTTTTGCTGTTCCTTTCGAAAGGAACAACATTTTTTTCTCTTTTTGCCGATTGTTTTTATAGTTCCTTTCCAAAGAAACAACATTTTCGTAGATTTTTTTTGCTGTTCCTTTCCAAAGGAACAACACTTTTTTGAGTGCATTTTTCTTGTTTTTGAACAACATTTTGAGGTTTTTTGTAAATTATTCATGACACTTTTAAAGGAAACATACAATTTATGCAAGGATACATAAATTAGAGGTTACTGGAATCAACAAATCAAGAGAAATTGTCATTTTTTAGAAATTGTTTTGTAGTGATAAGAAAAAGGACAACCATCTATATCACTTTGTTGTCTTTATTTTCACTAAAATTAATATGATCGTTTATCTTTATCATTTTGGTTCTTCCCTAAATTCTCATAACTAATAAGGGCATATTTTCTCTATTGAGATGTTCAGACTTCTTCCACCATCCCTACTCTTAAGGAGTGTTGAGCCATCCTCTATATATAAGTAGGGAAGTGCTATATGAAAAGAAAGAAAAGAAAAATCTCTATATGATTACTAACAGTTTTATGATATCACAGATGGATGATAGGGAGTCTCATCAAGAGCCAGTCTACCATGATCATAAGGAAGCAGTGAAGTGGCATTCCCATTATGGCCACCACACCAGGGATATGATCCAATGGATAACTAAAAAAATAATAATAAAAACTCCTTGGAACAGGAGGTCTCATCACGAGCCGGCCTGCCCACCTTTCACTCCTTCCTGGTGAATGGAATTGTGATTCATCTGGTTCCCAATCCAGCACAGTGGCCTCCATCATGACATTACATAGCACTTCCCTAGGCATAAATAAAGGATAATGGTTCCAAGGGTGAAAAAGCAACTTTGTCAAGGTTATAGATACATGTGGGCAACAGAGCTCTGCTGATGGTATTGGAGTAATATTTTTCACAAATCAATAGTAATGTTGAACCCTTTTCTTATATCTTTATCTAATATCAAATGAGAGTATGCCCCTAAACCCTTTGTTTTCAACCTATTATGCATGAAATTTACTTATAAATCAATCATAATAGTTTATGTGGGTAATGACCACATAAGTACTTTCTTTCACATCAGTTGTCCCTTTCCCTTATTCTCGAATCATTACATAACGATTTCATATCTATTCACAATTTAATAATATGCATCGATTTCAGTAATGCAATAATTTGTTGATCATATCATAAGTATGTATGCTTTTCAATGATGTACAACTGCTGTGCAGTACCTTGCTCTTCTATTCGACGATCGAGGACGACCTATCATCCTTCAGGGGGGGCGCGGATGCCTTTTAATGCCTACATGCGGGTCGAATCCCTATATTCTCGGTAATAGTAAAAGGTTAACGGTATTGTTCCGATATACACAAGGTGCTGTGTTGTGCTGTTCCATTACATTGCTGTGCATTTGTGAAGAATTAACAGTGTGCAGACAGAATGGGAGGACGAGCAATTCGTAGTGAGCCACAGGTGCTAGCTGTTTCTAACGCTGCACGGGAAATTTTGGAGAGAGTAGGGTGGATTACCTACCTCACAATACTACAGCAACCTCATGAAACGGTAGCCATTGAATTTTTACAGAATCTGTAGGAAGGTTACTCCATGGTTAGAGGTAGGCAGATAACAGTAACAGACTCAATAATCGCTGAGGTATCTGGTCTGCCAGCGGAAGGACCCATATGGACCCATAAGAAAGTGAAACTCCAAGAAGCCATGAAAATTTTCCAGGATGAAGGGCAGACCCTGGTCGTCAAAGGGAAAGGAGCTTAGCCGGCGATGTTGGGAGAACCATGGACAGAATTGGCGAAAGTGGTACAGAGCTACATAACATGCGATGGAAGAAAAGATGTGGTAAGACCATGCCACCTTAAGCTATTAGCAGTGTTAAAACAGAAATGTATCGTAAAATTGTCTGCATATTTAAATTTTTTATTGCATGATGCCACCCGAAGTATAATAAAATCTTGTCATATAGCCATGGTGGTAAGCCACCATTGTTTAATCAGAATGATAGTGAGTTACAGTCTTGCCCAACAACAGACTAGTTGGGAAGAACTGATATTCCCAATTGACAAAGGAATAGCCCTGCCTGCCCCAAAACACAAAATAATTACTAGCACAGCAGCAGAACCATCAAAATGCAGACAATCCTCCAGGTTAAGGAGAAGTAGGGAAATGATAGAAGGTCTTCACAGTAGCAGTAGCCAACCATTAGAATTGCCCAGTTTGGAAGATGAACAACCCCCACAAATCGAAGAAGGGAGTCACCACACTGGTGAAGAAGAAGAGAGTCACCACACTAGTGGGGAAGAAGAAAGTCACCCTACCAGTGCAGAAGAAGGAAGTTATCACACCTGTGAAGAGGAAGAAAGCAATGAAGATGAAAGAGAGGGAGCAGAACCTCCCGAATCCACCATTGCAAGTCCACCTCAAAGCCCATTGTAGGAGGACCAATTGGCCCAAATTTTGGCCAACATGAGCGAATACATACAACCCCACAACCCACTGAAATTCAACATTGAGATAAACCAATTGCAGGAACAAGCTGTTACTGGTGAAGATACGGCCGAGGGAATACTCGATGAAGTAGAAAAAAAACCCTCAGGGAACAGCAAAACCAGCTGGAGTTACTTCCCCTGAGAAATGTGGCCAGGAAGGTGTGAACACTGAAGAAGTGTTCCAAATAGAAGACCCTCAGGGAACAACAGAACCAGTTAAGGTTAATACCCCTGAAGAATGTAGCCAGGAGCATATGAACACTGAAGAAGTGTTCCGGGCAGAAAACAGAGAAGCAAGCCTGAGCGAAGGAACGACTACTGAAAAGCAAACCCTACTTGAGCAATTGAGTACAGAGAAAGGAACAACCGTTCCTCACAGGAGGAAAAAGAAAATAACCGAACTTGGGAAGCTGCAGAGGGAATGGCAGAAGCTCCAAAAGCTAGTGGAACAACTCATACATAGTATTAGGGTTCTCAAAATGAAGAAAACCCCCAAAAGAACCCCAAAACAGAGGAACATAGCCACCAAACGAAACCCAAAGAAGAGGAAAGTAGCCACCAAAGCGAAGCCCCAGATTGCAGAGACTATGGAAACCCAAGCTGAGCCCAATCAAGAAGACATGGAACAATGGGCAACTGTTCCAGATGCATCTGCCCCAACTGAAAGCGCACAGACCTGCAGTCAAAATATTTTTATTGAGCCTCCTATAGAAAAATCCAAAAGGAGCTGGCACAGGCTCAATAGGAAAGAGAAAATCTTGAAGAAGAGACTGTCCCCAAAAATAAATATCAATAGTTACAGCAGCAACTAAAGGACATCAGTGCATCAGAGGCTGAAGCCTATGATAAGTGTCAGAAGGCAAAAGAGAAAGATGAAGAGGTAAGGAATAAATTAAAAACGGCCCGGAATCAAATGGATACTCTCTGCTCCTTATGCACAGATGTTCTAGCATGTAGATGCCCTGCCAAGAATTATGCTTTGTTTTTATTAGAAAGATATTTACAGTTGAAAATTAAAGCAGTTTGGGCAGGAAAGTCTATAGAATTAAACACTGTAGATGATTTTGTAAAATGCTGCAAACTCTATGGGGTTAAAGTCCAGCGTCTGCTCTGTGAGTTCTTTTTGCACAATTTTATATTAGCTGGAGAAATGGAGACAAATCCTAGCCCTTTTGTGGGCGATATCCACTTTCAAGCATTTATTTCATTTGTTGTCAACCAGCTGAAATGGCTCAAGGCCTATAATATTTTTCAGAGGCAAGAAAATGGGTTAGACCTTTGGGTTAGGGGTGAACCAAAACACCCATTACAACTATGGGCTAGGCAGAAGAGTCTAATGAGTGATCCAAACATTGGGACCCATCCACAAAACAATTGTCTTGGATGGGGTAGAATATTTTCTATCTATCACAGACCAGGCCTATATAGCAACTAAAGTCCGATGGAATATTTCCAATCGGAATGTTCAAGACAGAGAGCCATTTAATTATAGAAATTTTGGATTAGCTGCTAACCGCTTGATTCTGTATAGTAACCTCATCTTGAGGGAAGACCCATTCTGGCTAGGTTGTAGATTTCGAAGTCCCATTATATGGTATCTTGCAACATAATATAAAGCCATTTATGAGTTACCTGAAGGACAGAAAGGGCACATCTTTGAATCTTTAGCTGCAAACCATGGTTTTAGACCTCTTAATGAAAAACCCTCTCCAGCCTATTCTCTAACTGCTTTACATGTAAACTATGGTTTTCATGAGGACATGAAAAAGGGTAAGTAGGGGGGTGTGTTGAGCATTGGAAAAGGTATGGATTCACCATGTATTTTCTCATCTTTTTCCTTTAAACATAACTCTTTTTATTCTAGAAAGATGATTTATTGGAGGATTATGATAGGATTGCAAAGAATAATGTTTATTGTGAAAATTGACTGAAGATTGCCTTTTATTCTAAAAACAGGAAACAAATGAAGTAAACCATCATTCGAAAGGCAAAGCTAAAACATGATTAATTGTTGTTCCTCCAACAAAGGGCCGTATCCAGACAAGAAGAAGGAAATCAGAATGCATAGCTAAAGGAAGACATGGAACAGCACGGCTACAGCCTAAGAAGACCAATCATTAGCTAAAAAAGAAAAGGATCGAATCCCTCAGGATATTTCGATCCTGAGGGATCGCTGTTCGGTCTTATCATTGTTTCTTGTCCTGTCCGCCGAATTGTTATAAAAGGAAGTGCCTGTAGAAATCGGGGGACAAAATGATTATTATTGAACTTCTTTTGTAACTCTGTAATTTCTTAACTCTAGTGATCAGAGAGCGACTGTTGTAAACGTTATTTATATCTAATTAATACAAGAACGTGTTGCCGTTCCATTTCTTGACTCTGGAGTAAAGCCCAACGGTGTTTCACTGGTGGCTAAGGGCCCGACCTTGGTGGATCTATCTGCTGTTTGTATCATTACCTTTCAGTTATCGTTGTGTGACAATTTGTTTTTTTTTTTTGTTATAGCTTGCAAGTTAATTGGTTTACTGTTTAATTGCTTATTGATATTAGTGTGTTACATTGATGAATTGCATTGTTGTTCCGTTCTAACAAGAATCTTAATTCTTGTATCATTTATCTTGTTATGCTTTAATAGAGCTTCACTGTTTAGAATTTGATGTTCTATTTCAGTTGCTGTTTCATTCCATTTGCTGTTTCGTTTGACTGCTGTTCATTTCAAAGTGCTGATCAAGAGAGTTTGCTGTCGACAGGATTTGCTGCTCAATAGGATTTTCTGTTTAATATAATTTACTGTTCAATTCTCTTAGATAGAGTTTGCTGTTCAGATTCATTAAGTTGATGTTCAAATTCATTAGATAAAGATTGCTGTTCATTTCAATTCATTAGTTTACAGTCTGCAAAGAGTTTGGTTTTGCTTTTGAAGAGCTTGCCTAGTTACTTTTATTAGTAGCCTTTAGTTCAATTTCCTTTTAATTGCTTTAAGGTAGGATTATCAACTGTAAAGAATATTGGTTATTGTTACCTACGTTCTTAGATTGATTATCTTGTTCCCGTTTGATTTCAATTCCATCAGTTTCTAAAGGAAAGAGTTATCATTACTGCATCCTTGATTGATGTTTGCTAAGTGAATGATTGGATTTCAGAGAATTTAATTTCATGTCATTGTAGTTAGATTTCTTTCCCAAGCATTCGTTTACTCTTGTATTTACAACACTGTACTACATATTGCAAGGCATTACTCTTGGATTAAATTGCAGCCTCAGACTGAGTACACTCTTGAAACAAAAAGTCGTTCCTGGATTGATGATTAATGTAGGATAAATAGGCATTAAATGGACACCTTTTATATCTCAACACGCCTATCTGCAGTTTCTCCACTTTTGGTGGAGTTTGTTTAGGGAATATTGGGCAAAATTGGTTTTGGCCATATCTCCCTCAATATTGAACCAATTTGGACGAAATTTTGGTCAATTTTGGCTTTCTTCAGCATTCTGGAGTGTTTGGGATAGGTTTCAGAGTGAACAGGGGTGTTCTACAACCATTTTTTTCTTCAGGTAAGCTTGGAGAGCCATTAGGGCCATAAGGGAAATGGAGCTGTATTGGGCTATACTTCACTGTTTGAGGTGAAACAAAAGCCATTTTTAGCTTATTTCTGTCTTCTAAATTCAATTTCATAGTTGGTTTTTCCTTTTTAGGCATATTTATCATTGTATAACCAATTTGAGAAACTTAATAGAGACATGCCCATTGGGAGCCTTGGACCCGGTAGATGTAGCCCAGGAGGGGTGAAATGCCTCATCATGTTGCTGTGTTATGTTATGGTGAAGTTTATCTGCTGTGTATTTCTGATTTAATATGTTAAACAATAAATTTAATTAAATTCCCTCACACATAAGACTCATAAACCTTATCAAAAACACTTTGCTTAATTTGCAAGACATGGAGAATACTTTGCACACTTAATTAAATGGAAATGGATACTTTGCATAGCATTACAAATAGTTCCATTTTTAGATCAACCTTCTGACATCTTCATATTAAATAAATGTTTCATAAGAAATACCTTGTTTGAGGCTGAGGGTTTTTCATATAGTTTCGCCAATGCCTTAATCAAACCCTCTGTTGTTGTTTCCTTCGAAATATTGAAGGCTACTGATGACGCGAGGCACAACTGTACTATTCCAAGTGCCTTTATATTGAGAATCTTCCATTCTGTGTCTGTCATAGTCGTCGACTTCTTTGTTTTTCCTCTCAATTGTAGGTACATATATTTCTGATACAGATAATATTCCATCTGCATCTTCCACAGTGGGAAGTTTTGGTCGTTAAATTTATTGACTCTAAATTTACCATCTTCCACCATTGCTCCCATTCGAACCAAGAACCCTTCTTTCCTGCGAGTTTATCAGCCAAATAGACCTTCGGCTTCGATACTAGTTGTTAGAAACTTATATATTACAGAGCAATGGAAAAAAAAAAATATATGCGGAAACACAAACACAAGAAACACATAAAATTAGAGAGACACAAATATACGTGGTTCACCCAGTTTGGGCTACGTCCACCCCGAACATCCAGTCCTTCCTTTCTATTATCCAGCAAAATGAAGAGACACAACCTACAACAGATCCGTTGTAATATCCTCTATTCTCTCTCACAATCTCCCTATCTGTTTCTTACTTTGAGAATACACAAACAATACACAGCCGCAATACAATACCCTCATATAAGTGAGGGGTTGCTTTATAGGGAAAAAAAACCTAACCTAAACTAAACATAACTTCTACCTTCAGATCATCCACCTAATGAACAGTCCAGATTGATTAGAAATTACTATACTTTTTACAAGGCAATTTTGCATATGTTTTTAGCTTCAGGGGCGCTGCCCCTGAAACCCCCCGCCAGGGGGGGGTCCATAAACACGCAGCTGCCCCCACCTAGATCCCCGAGGCAATGTACAATTACGGGCGGTGTTGCCGCCCCATTAAGGTACAAGGGTCCAACACTGCGATACAAAATAAACAAGATAATTAGGCTCCACACCCAACATTGCAGGAGTCACCAGCTTCTTTCCTCTCTTCTCGGTTTTCTTAGCCGTGATCACCGGTTTTGCAATGGAAATTTCCTTTGCAAGGGTGGTTTCAACCGTTTCTTGGATGGGTGGGGCCTCCTCAGGACTGAGGGGCTTCAATCCTGTGGCAGTGATGTTGGTAGCTCCTGTTCCCGTAGGGTGAATGAGGTACCAAATTGGTATTGCTAATGATAATTTTGTTAACACCAGTCTTGCCAAAACCTGCCGGGAGACAAAACTGGCTGGGAAGTAGAGGAAAGGGGTTTAGGAAGCGGCGTAAGCTAGAGAGGCTACCGTTGTCGATGACTCGGTACCATTACTGCTTGTGTCCATGTCCTGACTAGCTTCAGCGCTTGATGTGGACATCATGCACACAGGAACCCTTGTGACATTGGCTAATGACTCAGGGATAATAGGAGGATCTCCTAAGAATGACCCTAGAACGGACGACTGTTTGAACTAGCTGGGGCCATATTCTTGGTACTGTGAAAGCACATCCGAGGATTTATATATGTAGGGTAGAATTACGTCAGTGTTTGTTAGGGGTCGCTTCTCGCTATTCGTCAATTGGTCTACAGCAATGATGCGGTCCTCATGGGGGAACATCATAATGCAGAAGATGGAGGAGGCTATGGCCAACATGGCATACATATAACTCCTCCCGAGGATTATATTGTAGTCCAAGTGAGCGTCCAAGACTTCAATGTCTATGTGTATTGTCTTTTCGGCTAAGCAGACCAGGACGTTTTGGTAGAGGCCGATGGGGGTTGAAGGACGACCGTCGTATGCTCTAAGCGTGATGACTGAGGGTTTTAGTTTGAAATACCCTAACTTCTGCCAATTTTTTTTTGACATGGTGCACGTGGATGCACCCTCGTCGATGACACATCGCTGAATTGTGATATTCTAGACCGACACTAGTATCTGGAAGGCGAGCATGGAGGGAAGCCTGGGGGTGGCTTTGTCTAAGTCGAAAGTCATTAGGTGTGTATCGGCAGGGTCGATAGCGCCTAACGTGGAAATTAGGGCTTTCCATTGTTTTGGGAATGGCTGCAATACTTCCAACGCTGACATAACAACGAGAGATTGTGCTAAATCATCCACGATACTATAATTATGGGCTGCTTTGGAGTAGTTTCATGCTCGCCTATTGAGTCCCTTCGCCATCTTTGGCAATGGTTCGATAGGAATATTTGAAATGGTCAAAGGTGCATTCGGTGCAATGGTAATTTCCCCTAACGTATTGGTGTCTGGTGGGGTGTCGTAATTATGATTCCGTGTTTGGAAAAACATCTCTTCACCAATAATGTAGATTTCGTGGCTACTTTTCTTGGAGTCGTCTGGATTGTGCTGCTGAGTGCTTACTGTCCCTTGATGGGGGAAAGGTTCCTGCATCATAGCTGGTTGCTGGGAAGCTCCTCCTTGTCCTCGATTACTCTGTAGCTTCTTCAGCTCAGGGAGATCGGGTCAGTGGTGAGTATAATGGCTGTACTCACCACATATCGAACAAGAATGGTTTGTTCGAAGAGGTGGCCTTTTTCTCTACCATTGGGCATTGCTTGGCTCTTAGCTCTGATTCCGGTTGGATTTGCCTACAGTTTGCGATCACGGCGGGCATTGATGGTTGTTGCCCCCCTGTCTAGGATTCCCTTTTGGATTGTTTTTTTATTTTTTCTTCACCACGTTAGGAGGGTAGTTCTCTTGGTTATATTGGTGATGTTGGTTTTGGGATGACTGCACAAAGTTCACCTGTGCATTGGTCTGCATAGGTGTGTCCTGTGCTAGGGACTGAGCATAACGCGGTCCCTGGTTTGCACCTGGATATTGGAGGGGAGATTTTCTGTCAAATTTTCTCTCTGTGTACTGGGTCCCCTGAGCCAGAGGATAGGGTCCTCCCAGGTGATATGCTGGTGCCCTATAGGTCAAATTTTGCGGAGGCATATGATGACTTTGAAAATCGGGTTGAGGTATGTTCTAGGTAGAACTGTACTTGTAACCGGGGTTTTGAATGATGTTGCCTAGGTATCCTTGGGTCAATGACCCAATTAGTCCGTCTACAAATTTTGACGCGCCTGGAAATTCTTAATAAGTTTGCAGGCGCGGGGCGTTGGGCAGGATATTGTAAATGTATCCTGACTGCATATAAATAAGCTCAAGCTATTGGGCTTTGCTGATGGCATCCTCTTCAGATGTGGGCCTTTGTTGCACCACATCCTTTGAAATCTCTGTAGTGAGAGTTTTCAGGAACAAATCTAAAAGAACCCGGTTGTCGAGTTTTGCTTTACATAAACTGCGACGCCGCCTCCATTCGTGGAGATGGTGCAAGATATGGACGAGGGGGTTTGTCTAAAATGTGTCAGTAATTCCATTCCAGAATGATGGTGAATGGGTAACTAAAAATATGTTAGGAACGTGGTGGCAAGGGCGCTAAAGGTTCCATGTGAAGCAGAGGGTTGCTCCATGTACTAGTTCGCAACTACTCTTGTCAGAGTGCGTTGAAATAGTCTCAATTGAATACTGTCGTCAATGATACTGTTCGATAAGCACCACAGGTGGAAGGTCATGACGTGATTACCTGGGTCTTACACTTGCTTTCCTTCAAACTTTGGAATATCAGAAGGGAGCTTCGTGGGCATGGGAGGCCATGTAGGGTTGTGTGCGATGGGGTCATTCGTCAACTTGGTTAAATCAGGTAGATTCAACGAAGCTAAGAAAGGTGATTGGGAGGTTGCTGTCATTGCAATGTGAGAAAACACTAAGTTCTGGTTAGGAAGAGGGTTATTTTGCGACGAACCCTGTTGTGTATTCGACTGGCTTCCTGAATGGGTCGCACTCCTCTGACCCCTAGGGGTCATAGGAGGAGTGGTTTATGGTGTGGTGTTGGGAGACTGACTAGGGTTCCCAACTAAGGATGCCCCAATAAAGGATGAACCAATAATGGTGGCAGTGTTCCGTCTTTGATGCCTAAACAACGAAAGACCTGGAACCCCTCCCGGTAATGGGGGGAGGTCCAAAAGATGCCTAGATCGACGAGGTCCCGTTGGGTCCATTCTGGTGTCGACTAGGTTCGGTTTTGGAAAAATTTGAGAGGATAGAGTCTATGATCAAATAAAAAATTTAGTCACATACATAAAACAAAGATAAAATAAATTCCCTTTAAATTAATTCTATGTGATCAAGCAATCAAAAAAGTGGTTTTTGTTTGTTTGTGTATGATAATCAAAATTCTAGAAGACCTATTCATCCTCACACACTCAAATGTAACTGGGCCTTGAGAAGATATCTTGGAGTGCTGGCACAATGTCCTGTAAGAGCTGGCGACGCCCCCAGTTAGCTGAAGAAAATCCACCAAGGAAAGGGTAGAGGGTCTGGTGCTTGCCTGCACCGTCACCTATAGGGAAAGGATGCCCTAGATTTGGCCACTAAGTACTACCATCCCACGTGAGCATTCAAGTCTTGGGATTCTCGGTAAGTCAGCTAACAGTACTGAGTATCAGCTGGGTCAGGTAGCCCCAACTGACATCGAACGCACTGCGTCTAAGCCTAACCCCCTCTGAAACGGTTCTCTGCAATGCTCGGGTTTTCTTTTCCATGGGTGATAAGTGGATTTGAAGCTCCCTAAACAGTCAACTTCTATGTTTGAAGATGAAAAATGATCAAGACATCTTATTGGATGCCTACCCCCTTGATCCTAACTTAAGCTATAAATTCTTTTGTGGCCCCTGTGGGGAGAATTTAGTGAGTTTGGATAAATGAGTTTTAGGTGTCTTTTCATTGCTTAGTGGGTGAATGTGTGTGAGAAAAAAGTGGACAAGCACATAGTTTGAATATGTGGATATGCGATGATCCTTTTCAAAATCCCTTATTTAAACTACGTTGTATTATTCCTTGCTCAAAAGAAAAACATGTGAGGATATGGGCCGCTTTCTGTTTTTCCTAGTTAATCTATGTGATTAACTAAAGGGAGATGGCGAGTTGTGAATAGAGAGTGTTCATATGCTTAATTAGGATCACCGGAGGGTGCAAAGGTAGTAGAGAATACTTGCTCTTCTATTGACAATTCAGTCCTAGTCTCGAAATCCTAGTGCAAAAATTGAACTAAACTAATAACTTCTACACTAGAAAAAGAAACTAACTAAGCATGCGTGGACTTGGGCCAATTATTTTGGCTAGTTATTTAGGTGTGTTGGTACCTAAATTTGCAAAACATATATATATATTTTAAATTTTTATTTTTATTTTTATTTTTTATTTTTATTTTTATTTTTATTTTTATTTTTTATTTTTTATTTTATTTTTATTTTTATTTTTTTATTTTTATTTTTATTTTTATTTTTATTTTTATTATTTTTATTTTTATTTTTTTTTAATTTTTTTTCGGAATGCAAGTTATTTTGCCCCCCCTACTTAAACTATGTATGAACTTTTGCAAAAATCAACTTGAAATAAAACTGACACTAAGCCTACAAAAAGCAGCTAAGAGTGAGCTTTAGCAAGCTGCGGTGTATCTCAACCAGTGTTGGCAGGTGTATTAAGGGCTACCAAGCACTTTTCATGCAGGAAAAGATAGAAATGAGGGAGAAATTTCTCTTTCTGTCTTTTGTGCGCAAAAGGATGAAACATGCGCAATGTCTGAACATGGGTTAGCTTTGAACACGTGCCCTAGGCGCGTCTGTGGGAGGGAAAAGCGCGCAAATTCCTGCAAAAGTAATTTTTGGAGCTGTTCTGCTTCAATCTATCACTTGGGATGAATTTGGGTCTGCAAGAGAAATCAGGGGAAATTCATCTCCACTCCACAGCATAGATAAAGGTCTTTGCAAAAAAGAGGCATAACCACATAAACTTGGTAATAAACATTAGTGGAGTCGCCAATCCTGTTTGAGTGTGTTTGATGCACATATGTACAAAATCACACCAACTTAATGGGTGTGGTTTACCCACTTACGTTATTGGTAACAGGCAGAAAAAGAAGTGGAATCAAGCAAGTTAGTGGAACAAGATAGAATCATAAACATACTAGATAGAGAAATAACATGCATATATAAACTAAAACTAAAACAAATAAACACAAGCTCTGAATAGAGTCAAACAACTGCAATAATCTGAACGGTGGCTCTTCGGCCCCTCTTATTGAGTGCTGGTAGGAGAGGATGAAACTTTAACCCTCTTTCCAAAGGGCCCCTGGAACATGGGTTGTAAGTCCCGATGCAGGGATGTTTTTACTCCCAAGCTTGCCTCGGTGCAAAGTCTCCCTCTCTCTACTGTGGTGGACTGAAATTTTTGGGTGGCCAACAATTGAGTCCCCTCTATCTTCATCTTCGGATCACACATTGCTGGTATTGCTTGCGCAATTCTGGTCAGCATAACAATGTGTTCACCAATTCTTCATCATATGGTGGCCTTATATACGACAATTCAAATCCTCCTTCCCTCTCTTGGTACATTGTGGATGGTGACCCAAGAGAGGGGGATGATTCCTTTGTGTGCTACAAATATTACATTGTGTGCTCACTTAATGTCTAAGGAGGCTTTGGTGGTTGTCCTTAGGCGGCTTCAAGTGAGGAATCACCATACTAGAGTGTGCTTTTTTGTGGTCTTAGAAAGTAACTTTCGCCACTCCCAGGATTACGTGCATTTCGGGTCATAAGGCGTGCAAAGGCGCTCTTCACGAAGGATTATGTGCGCAAAAGCATTTATGACTTGCTCAAATATGATTTTTCCTTAGACCTTCGAGATTTTTAAATACTTTCCAGATTCTCTAATGTCTTTCAGCCCTGTAAATCCTTTTGTTTGACATTAAATAATGTCGTCTTCTGCTTGTACGATTTTCCAGTGTTAACAGCTCCCATGATGAAAATCATCATGAAATACTTTTCATGTGAAGGTATATTTTCTAGACTTTATACCTATCACATACAGATATTAATGCACTTCACTAGGGTAGAGATGCTCAACATACCCTACTACATCTTCCGGAGCATTGATAAGATGGAATTTATTGTCCAAAAGAGAGAGTATGACCACCAAATGAACAATGTTTTCCATCATTCCCTCATCAAAATCATAGTCCTCCATCACCTCAAACAATTGAACATTCCATGGAGTTCATTCATATCTAATGACATATTCACTGCTCCACCTATTCAATATGCCTAAGATGTACCTTCATCATCTCATCCTTCCACATCCATTCCACCATCTCAGCCCAGAGTTCATGCATCATCATCAGATCAACCTCCTTCATCTATTTCACCACCAACATCTCCATCCTACATTGAGACTGGGTCACCTAGTAGAGCTGAGATCAATGAGCCTAAGCAGGCTAATGTGGCTGAGATAGAGCCATTTGAAAAAACATAACAGAGGGTCATAGGCAGGTGTTTGCTTCACAGATTGTGGAAGGGGACCAACCTTCTTCACCAACAAAGCAGGTACAGAAGGGGAAAGAAAATATGGTAGAGGAGGATGTACATGAGGCAGTCATTCATGATGAGGATGACCTCCATGAGACATAACATGATTTTGACCTTGTTGACCTAGATGAGGATGATGATGATTAGATCACTAGTATAGTCATCAAGGGAAAAGATTATAGAGCTCCAAACTAATCTTGACAGGTCCAAATTTGTCATAAAATTCCTTTAGCAGGAGAACCAACAACTGAAAACAAAACATGTCATTGATGAGGTCAATTACATCACAACTCAAAGGGAGTAAGAAAAATCCAAGGTTTTGTTAGAATAGACACTTGAAAAGCATGGTTTTCTTGAAGAATAAGAAGATCAAGAACCAAGAAGAAAACCTATAACTAGAGGGCTGAAAAGAGCTCTAGTACTAGAAAGGCAAAAAGAGGCTGAGCTTGCTAATCAGCTCACTCTGAATGAACAACTTGCAATGGTAACCAATGAAAACTGGGAGCCATGGCTTGATAGAGCTAACCAGCACCTAGAGAAGCTTTTGGAGGAGGAAAACAAAGATAATGACATACTGAGAAAGAAGGTTAAGCACTATGCCCAAAAAGACAAAATTGCAATGGCCAAGCTCAAAAGAGCCAATGCAAAAATTGAGGTTTTGACCATGCAAAAAGAGAAAAGGAAGCTGAATATACTTGCAGAGGCTTCAATCTAAGCCTAGCCACACCATCAACAATCATTTCACCAATTTTGAAAGGTTTTGGGTCATTTTTTCAAATTATGTCTTTTTATTGTGTTTTTGGACAGTCATGTGATAGAGAAAGTGCCATGTGCGCAATGCTCGTGGCGCTGCGCTCTTTTTTGAGCCACTTTTTGACAAAAAGGCCACCAAATTGGATGAAAAATGTCAAATACATCTAAGAAAACCACTTTTCCAGCCTTGGTTTGCAAAAATAGTAGGTCAAAATGTCAAAAAACAAGCAAAAAATCATGGTTTTGCCTCATTTTGGGCCTTGGCGTTGCGCACTGAGCAGTCTTGGGAGGATTAAGTTTTGACAGGAAAAATGAGCTCTATTTTGCAAACTGAAGGCATATCTAGAAATTAGACTTGAAGGGCTTTCCAGCAAGCCATCTTGAGGCCAATTTGGACATCTACAACCTAGTCAAAAGCAGCCTGCAACATGGACGACACTCCTGGCAAAGAGAGGGTGCGCCTGGCACAGGTATGGTGCATCTGACAGTTTGCTGATATTTTTGGATTTTCACTGCAAATTTGAACTTTATTTTTGAAAATCATGATTTCACCTATGTAATTGAGGTTGGTAAATGTAATTATGCTATGGATAAGTTACCTAGGGGTAGATTCTTGATGCAAAATTTATCGTCAAGTCAAATGAATCAGTTTCAATTTAATTAAGGAGGAATCACTTAGAGCTCCCGATACTCCAGCTATCAGTTTAGATTTTTGTGGATCTCTTCCTAAACTCAGGGATTCGACTCCTGAGGATGAGAGAATGTTGTTTTGATGTCTTTATCTTCCCATTCTTCACTCTTAGCAAGGGTTGGAATCAGTTGGATGCTATTGCATTGATCAAGGACCATAGTGTAATCAGTTTGGCCAGAAATCATGAAGAGTTGTAGCTATTTCTTTGGAATACATGTGGTATGAATTTTTGGCATTGTTTCTTCTCTGTTTCATTTGTATGAATGTTTTGTAAGCTCATAAACCATTTCATGTATATTATATGATGATTTTCAAGTTGATAGGCAGAATACATGTTCTTTCATGCTCTGTTTTGGGAAAGTTGTCATAATTTGTCCATTTTCGTCAGTTTAGGAAGAATATATCTCCTATGCTCTTCCTAACTCCTCATTAGTCTTAAACCATCTCACTAGATCACATTTAAGTGTCAATCCTTCTACCTACCTTTCCCCATCAAATGGATTGCAATTCCATCTCATTTGCCTTGACCTAGTCCCGTTGATCTAATCCTCTTCTAGCACCCCAATCAAAAAAAATCAAAACCTTATGCACTTCTTAGCTAACCTAAAATCCTTCTCATCCAGCCCTATTGGCTATGAAATTAGTGGAGAGAGCCCTCTCCAAATTGGTAGGGTTAGATACCAAGTTAAAAGGTTGGTCTGTGGTTACCTCTGTTGGGATTTCTTCTTCAGCCTTAGAGATTTGGTGTAGCGATAACAAGTCCTTTTCTTCTACCTTTATCCTTTGTCCTTTATGTACGCACACCGAATCAGTTTTCACACCCAGCAAACACCGAGTTCCTTATCTTCAACCGCGTACACATACACATAGTGTGCATCACACACATATAACCACACACAACATACAACACCATACAATACATACAACTACACCTGACATATAACACATACACCTACACCTGCATCCGGTGCATGACACAACACACACACCTTCACCCGGTGTACAACACAACACAATACATACACCTACATACAATGTACAACTCAACACAATACATACACCTACATCTGGTGTACAACAAAACACAATACATACACCTGCACCTGGTGTAGAACAAAATACATACATACATAGAGTACGACACAAAAAATACACATCTCACGATACCACGACTATGCAATGCACATACATAGTACCACACATACAAAAAACAACATGTACAACATGCACAAAATGTTGAAAATGGCACCAAGAAAGGATTTAAATTTAATTTTCCCTTAATTAAATTAGAATAAAATTGTAATTCCACATCACATGACAACTTGTACAAGTAATTAGAATAAAATTATAATTCCTAGGCCTTGTGTTCTTCTTCAACGACCACCTAACTCAATTTTGAAACCATCCTACAATCCAACTTAACCAAGTAAAAGAGAACCCATCACACCATGGCTATCTGGAAATGGCAAGGCAAGGATGAAGTTACTGTCACACTTGGAAAAACCCATGCCAATGACAACAAGAGAATCACATACACACATGCATGCCAAATCTAGCAAGGAAATCACACATGCAAATTGATACCTGCAAGTAATCCCGCTATAGTTGCTTGATCTTGCTCTTCCTTGCTTTATCTTTACCTTCTTTTTCTTTCCTTTGATTTCTTTGATCCAATTCTAAAGTTCTCCAAGAAAACTCTTAGTTTCAAAGAATGAGAGAGAGAGAGAGAGAGGAGAGAGAGAGCTCCAGCCAAAAACTTTCAAAAGGCTACCAAATATTTCCCGTAAGCATTTGTATTAATGAGGCCTCTATTTTCTTCATTTTCCATTATTTTCCTTCATTTTCCTCCTCACATGTAACCTGTGACCTTTCACCTTCATTTTCTCCTAATTTCCATTATTTTCAGAAAATAAATGCCATTTTGCCTTTCCAAAACCATTGCCTTTGCCAATTTCCTTAGCCATAATAAAACAAATGAATACCCACACTAGGATTTTTTACCCAACATTCAGCTTGGAATACATGTCTTGTGACCTTGGTCTTGTTTTTCCCTTTATTAAATTTTATTAGGTGGTTTTTTTACCAAGGCTGTTACATATGGGTTATTGACAGTGGTGCCTCCAGACACATGATGGGTGAATGCAGTCAACTCCAAAACCTATCTAAGGGTATCTCATCTCATTCAATTGAACTTGGAGACAACAAGAGCTATCCAATGAAATTCATTAGATCTACATCACTAGAGCTCGATTTAGGTGGAAGCATTCACCTCAACAACATTTTATATGTTCCAGGTTTGAAGAAAAACTTACTTTCTATTTTTTGTCTAGAGGATAAGGGTGATAGAGTTTCTTCTGTTGATGGCATGGTTTTGGTTAATGGTAAGGGATCAAGTATTAATGATGCTAAGATAATTGGGATTCGTGAGGGAACATTGTATAGGTGTCATATCTAAGTCAAATGGTCAATTTCATCCCTAAGTTGAAAGAAGAAGATGAAAGAACATGTAAGGGATGTGCTCTAGGCAAGAATGTAAAGAAACCATTTGCAAACAGTGACACCAGAAAGGAAATTTTAGATATCATACACTTGGATGTATGTGAACCTATGGCAATCAAGTATCTTGGTGGGCATCAGTATTATGTAACTGTAATTAATGATTACTCAAGGAATACTTGGTTATACCTTTTCAATAATAAGGATGAGGTATTCGAAAGGTTTCAAGAGTTCAAGAATGAAGTGTAAAACCTAACCAATATAAATATCAAAACTCGGAGGTTCGAAAATGTTAGAGAATACACCTCTAAGGAATTATTAGCTTTCTGAAAGGAAAGAGGGATTAAGAGGGACCAAGTAGTTCCCTATAATCTTGAATAGAATGGTGTGGCAGAAAGGAAGAATCAAAATATTGAGGAATGTGTTAGGACTGTTATCACTCCAATAATTCTCATAAGTTGTGAGATTTCTATTTTAGTTTTAAAGAATATCAGAGGTAACCACAAAACTAATTTTAAGTCTTAGGATCTAGCCTTACTAATGCTCAGAGAGGGCTCTCTCTATATGATTTAACTTTGTTTATTTGTATTTGATTTTAGGCTAGTTATGTAGGGTAAATTGGTTTTGGGTTTTGATTTGATTTGGTGGTGAAATCACTTACTTAGATGGATAGCTATTGATTTGAATCCCATTGGGAAAATGGAGTCAATGTGTCAAGCAGTCAGATCAGGATCAAGGTCTAAAGGAAAATGTTTACAGGGAAAGATATCTTAGTCACTTCAGATCTTCAAGGCTGATGATGAAATGGTTTTGATTGGGATAAAAAAGCAATCAAGGGTTCTTAAATCCAGATTATGAGTGAAAAGGTAGAGGTCAATCGAAATCAGGGAGAAATTAAGGGTTCCCTAATCTAGATATCAGTGGAAAACATATAAATGATATTTAGTCAAAACATAGTGCTTTTAACATATTCTGAAATAACAATTCCTGATTTATCATTTAGATTTAGAACACATTCAAGTATTGATGGAAAACAAAAGAAATTGACAAAGTAACAAGTGAAAATACTTCACTGTAGTAGCCCAACACATGAATCCTGTAATATGATGCTTTATTCCTGTGATCCAGTCTGCTGACTTGAAATTGATACAAAAAACCCTTAGGTTCAGAATAGTATAACTATAGAAATGTTCAACAATTCATCCACCCTCAATACTTCCTAATGAGAAGTATTTATGTAAAAAATCATACAAAATATCCTAGAATAAACTTAGGAATAATTGATGGAAAAGAAATATCTTCAACCAAGAAGATAGTGACAGCTTTCCAACTAATCATTAGCTGTCCCTTTTTTATTGAAATAAAATGGATTGCTGTCTTGATTTTATCACTGTTTTCTCTCTTAGCTTGTTCAACGAATACTGCAACTGGACAATGAGGTGTCTTTCACACTGGCAGATTCATTTTTGCTCTATTTTTGTCTTTGACCTTTCATCTGATACATTTTTATCCTGATACACTTTTACTGATACTCTTTCATTTGCAAAAATTGTCAATGCTGATGTAAAAACAACAAACTTTGTTTTTTACTTTCACTGCTCTGAACTCACTGTAATATGATCTTACAGTAGATCATTCAATTTCTCCCAGAATTCTGCCTCTGGCAGTTTTATCTTCATCATCCTTATGAAGTTTTCATCAACTTCAGTATATTTTGAGAATGTGGTTTGTTCACAAATAAGTGTTTTACTTCATGCTGTAAGTAAAACAAATTCTCAAAATTCTTATATAGCACATTCCCTGTTGGGATTCCCTGCAAGGCTGATTTTTTTGCCTGCTCTTTGGTAAACTCTCTTATCTTTAGGTCATAATCCTCCTGCTTCATTAATCTATCATTAATCACTAGAGGATTGAGAAGACCTTTTTGCCTTAGCACATCAAATTTGATTATGAACCTTGTAATTGCAATTTCCATGTTCTGGCATTTTTCCTCTATTCGTGTCATCAAATTCTTCTTGGAGATTACCTTCCTAACTTCTAGGATGGTCTCTGTTCTATCAATAATTCCAATTTCTTCCAGCTCTTGTTTATTTTTGGAATTGAGAAAATTGATGATTTCTAGAGCCTCTTCAGCTTTTTTGCCAAGCTCTTCTTTTATCTTCTGTATTGCTTCTCTTGCTAATTTCAATAATTCTTTCTGCTCATAGATGACTTGTATGGATGGCCAAATATCATTGGCTACTTCAATGATATTGGACCATAATTGCTACTTAACATGTGCCATTGGTTCCTTCAAAGTTAATTATATTTCCAACTTCTTCACTTGTTCATTCAATCTGTTGGATTTTTGTTCTTCATTTTTAGCATTTATTTGTGCTAGTTTCTTAGCATCTTTGATATGTTCTTTAAATCTGTTTATCTCATTGGTTTGGATAACATGTCTTGCATTGAATTTACTAATTTTCTTGCTTCATATGAGTGTTGTGCTGTTGTTGTTGAAGATTATGTGGCTGAAGTTGTAGATGAAGTAACTGGAACTGCTGTGGCTATTGGGATATTAGGAGCCAGTGATTCTGCCAAAGTAGATGGTACAATTGTTGTAACTACTGGAATCACAGTGGTAGGAATTTATTCTACTTTGTTAGCTTCTTTCTCCTAGACCAAGTTGTCCATTTCAATTTCCATTTCCTTTATTTGAGCTGTTAACTGTAAGATGAGACTCATCATCTCATCTTTCTGATTGGAATCCTCTAAAACATCTTTGGCTTGAGGATGCTCTATAGGGGGCAGCTTCAATTTTTTCTTAAGTGCAGCAATATTTGCATTCTTATTTTTGATCAATTCCTCTACAACTTTTATATTTTGAGGATCATATCCTACTTCAATCACTAGCTCTTCCAAGGATTCGATTATGGTATCCTTTGCATATGAAGGTGCTTTCTCCAATTTGAGCTGATCTCTTACATTTGTCTCAGTGTTTTGAAGTTTCTGTGCACTCATGGCCTTGGTGGTCATTGTGGAATAAATCATCTCTCCTGCTTGCTTATGAAATTAAATTTGATCCAGAGGATGAATATCCTAGACTGGAACTTCAAAATCAATCTTTTTATAATCAGAGGATGAATTTGGATTTGGAACTATGGGCTGAAGAACTGTCATCAACATCCTTTTGTTTTTGTAGTCAAAGGATGAAAGCAGCTTGTTCTGAATGCTAGGAGTTTGCTTTAAATACTGAGAATATATTTCATTTTTGATTTCTTCATTTTTGGCCTTAATTTCCTTGTATCTTTCCTTTATATCCATGTCCTTTTCAACTGTTTTCTTGGATGAAGACACTTCTATACTATGTTTTTTCTGAATTAAATGTGTCTTTGGGGTAGTTGGCTGCTGTTCCTCTTCAATTATTGTTGGAGGTATATTATCTTTTTCTACAATTTCTGTGTCAATGACCTCTACTGTCTCCTTTTCTTTACTTGCAGGATTTAGCTTTGGCTTTTTGCTGTATCTTAATTTGAATTTAGTCTCTGTTGTAGTCTCATCTGTATAAGATCCTTCCTCTCTGTTTCTTTTTACACTTCTGTCTTCTTGGGTTGGAGTTTGCAAAGTTTGACTAGTATCACTTTGCTTCTCTGCCTCTACCAGTGTATTCTCTAACCATTCGATTGGTTTGAGAATTTCTCATTCTCTGGCTTCTTTTCATTTATATATGGAGTTAATTTGCATTTAACTCTCATTTTTCTAACAACACCAAGGGGATCATAATACCAAAGGAAACTAGAACTGAATTTGAACTCTTGCAACTATTTTTCTACCTCTGGACCTGCTTCTCTTTTATTACAAATGAATGGGCCAACCTAGTTCTTCAATTTGAATTGTGTTTTCTTCTTTGCAATTAAGAAATTGACAACAGCTGAATTTAGAATCTGCCTTATATACTCCATAGCAAATAACCTCATGGGGAGGTATTTTGGTAGTTTACAAGGGATAAGGTTTGACCCATAAACTCTTATTTCAGTGTGATTTTGGTACAAGTACCAATCATCTGTCCTATTGTGCTCAAAAAATTGTAAAACATTCTTGATTTCATTGCTAATTCTGGGTTGCACACTGCTGTTTAGTAAATTGACCAAGGGATGGATGAAAGAATCTGTGAAATCTGAATAGGTATATTCATTTGAATCTTTCCTTATCAAGGAAGTCTAGAATATGACAGATTGTGGATTTCCTTCCACATCAAGCTTTTGAAGGCTTATAGGAAACTTTTCAGACTGAAAATATAAGAACATGTGGAAGAGGAATGAAGAATGCCTAAAAACACCTTCATAATGCATTTTTACTAATTTCTCATGGATACTGTCAGCAATATATTGGGCAAAGTTAAAGATGACAGGAGGAGGCTGACCGGGTACAAAAATAGACAAGAAACCAAGCACTACAACATTAACATGTTCATCTGTAAAATAGCCAAGGATAAAAGACAACATGGAAATAATATGTCTTGTCCTTTCAGAGAATTTAGCAAAGGATTATGGAGGATTCAGCTTGGGAATTTCCACAAAGGATGGAATGAAGGTTTGAAAAATCTGGAATGTTTTGGGAAAATCCAGATCCAAGTAGAACTTAGTGAGGGCTTCAATAGACAAAGGAACTTCATTTGGCCTAGTTTGTATCTACAACATCTGGTTGATAGACTCAGCTGTAATGGTAAACAAAATTTCCTTTTTCAGGGTTAACAATGGCTCTTTGATCCGGGGAGTAGCATGATTGGTAGAGTTTGATTACTTCTAGACATTGGTAAATATGGGGAACAACATATTTTGGCAAGTTTGATTCCTAGATAAACACTTCATCAGTCTGGTCTAGGGATTTTTCATGGCTCCAGCAGTGGAGCTCAAGAAGATTGAATTCAGCCACAGTGTCAGTAATCTTGAAATCTACATCTGCTAGGGGAATATGCTCTACATCTAAAACAAGGGGTTGTAGAGGGTTGACTGCTATAATGTTTTTAGAAGCCATATATTTGTTTGATTTATCAATTTCAATACATTTGGCCTTTAAAACACTGATTTAGGCCTGTAGAAGCACCTGTGAAGTTTATAAAAGTTTGCAGAAGTACTAGGATAAAACAAGGGTTCTATCTTTTGTCTGTAAAGGAATAATTGTGACCAATTAACTTAAATTGTAATTTCTTTATAAAAAAAGCAACTTCAAGACCTTATAGCTTCAACAAAAAATATCTAGGGTTTATAATGCATTTTCTGTGATAAGAACAATCTTAGGACATCAATTTTATGCAAAAGGATGTCTAATTACTGTAGGGAAGGGTTTGAAGGTCACAGAAGGCTTTTTTAGGTCTACAGATGGCTTCAATTAATTAAAGTTTGTGTTTAAAATAGTTCAAGGCTTCAAAATCTGTGGGAAGATGCTCAGGGTTTACAGAATCAAAGGATTTATGAAGTAATAGGGTTTTCTTTAGGTACACATGCTCCTAAATGATTCAATTAAATGTATAACTCTTTTAGATTGATGAATGAGTCCTTTCTTCTAAAGAATACTTGGGAAAATTTGAAATTTTTCTATGTAGGAAGGTTTCTGGGGTTGGAAAGCTTTCAGAAGCTTTTGGTGGTCTTTGTAGGCACTCATATTACTTCTGCAGTGGTTGTAGTAGTCAAATTGGTGAATTCTGTTTGGTTTAGGCTAAAAATAGAGTTGGCAACGTTGATCTCGGTCTGTAATGCTTTTTTCTGGTGCAAAAAACTGTAACAGAAGGGTAAAAATAATGCATTTGGGTAGTTTATAAACAATTTCATTGAACATTGTATGCATTAAATGGCGGCCAATTCAAACAGATAAGTGGTTTGGGTGTGGGGGAGGAAATAATTGGCAAGCGGTTTTCGCATGGTTTAAAAGTGGTAAGAAAGATTAGAATGATTGGTGCGATCCAATGGAATTGAGACACATGGACGTGAGAGAAATCCCGAAAAATGTGTTTATCACAAGCTTTGGGTTTGTTTAACTAATGCGCTGAGAAATGTGCGACAAGGATTTATCGTCGTTGGATCTGGTAGAGGTAAATTGGATGGAGCGGATCATGCGATAGAGATGCACGGTCGGATGGTGTGGGGCTAGAGATTTCAATGCAGCGGGAGGTGGAATATGTAATTAAACTTAGGTTTAATACATAGTTTTGGAGTGAAATATGATAGGTGGATATTAATGTTTTAAACAAATGGAATGCATATAAGTGTAACATTAGCATTGGTGGGGGTTATTTATAGTGGGAGCAGTATATAAGCCGGGTTTAATAGTTCTAACCTATGGGATGCGAATTAAATAACATGCGGGAAAATAAATCATAGGTTAAAATTAAAATATGGGTGGGAAATAATATTTAAAGAAATTATTCTAGTATGGGCTAAAAGGTGAGATACAAGAGTTAATATATAAATTAATGTTTTAGTAATGAAATGAGATGAGGGAGATGAAATAGACTAAGCTTAATGTAAAACATAATATGGGGATAAATTCCTTTGTTGTGAGTCCCGACATAATGTTTTTACACTTAGGATAACATATTTTTTTTAGGAATTTACAGGGTAAGTTCCGTAGATCAAGAACCAAAGGTCACCGCTCACAAACAGATCACAAATCAATACACCAGTATAATCACGTGGTTAAAACCCTCAAAGAGGGAAACAATCCACGACCTGAGACAACGCGGCCACTTCAGGAAATTTATTAATATGAAAAGAAAAGTTACATATGTTTCTCTCATAAACGGTTGCCAGACAAATGACCCTCTATGCTCTTTAAATAGAGATCATGGACCAGTCGGGTGTTAAGCCATGGATCAAGTGTCGTTAATACCGAGGTGAGAGATAACCTTCGGATCACTAAAAATCGTGACTGTTAGATTATAAGTTACAAATGTACATGGTAAAGAAACACACTTTACCTAAATCTACACTAGACTAAGTTATTCTTAACTATTTCCTATTTGTCGGAATATCCTAACATCCCCCCTTAAGAACAACTTGGGATAGGATTGAAGGATTTACAAAGGTGACACAAAAGGAGCCTATTTCCTATGTGTCAAAATATCCTAACATCCCCCCTTAAGAACAAATTGGGACAGGATTGAAGGATTTACAAAAGTGACACAATAGGAGAAGGAAGGAGGCATTAGAGCCTATCCCCCCTTAATGACAACTTTCCTGAACTCCAAGTATAAGTATACCCAAGTGCGTCTAGAAAAATCATCAATGAAAGTTAAGAAGTACTTGTAACCAGAGAAAGAAACAACAGGAAGTGGACCACATAAATAACTGTGCACAAGCTGCAAAGGGGCTGAAGCGTTCCAAGAGGCACATTTGTCAAAGCTCTCCCGATGATGTTTTCCGAGCACAAACCCGGAGCAAACACCATCTCGGCAAGATACCATAGGAAGGCCTGTCACCATATTTTCCTTACATAGAGTTTGAAGAGAGCAATAGTTTAAGTGACCAAATCGCTCATGCAAAATTTTGCTCACGTCATCATTATGAGCAACAAAAACAGAGGGAAGACACGATGACCCAAAGTTATCAAACTTATACAACCTTGTGGAATCATCAGCAATGCCAGTAGCTAAAATATGTTGAGGATATTTGAGGTCCTTGATTACAACATCATGAGGTGAGAATTCTACTATTTTCCCTTCACCTGAATGAGTTATTTGATAAACAGAGAGAAGGTTGCATGAAAAGGTAGGAACACATAGTACATCATTAAACTGACCATTATCTAGATGAGTGTTTCTAGATCCTACAACACTAAGAGATCTATCATCACCAACATAAATATGTTTGGTGTTACAATCATTTAAAGAAGAAAACATGACTTTATTTTTGGCCATGTGGTAAGAAGCTCTAGAATCAATGAGCCACTCATGAGAATGAGAATAGGAAGTTACATTTAATGCATAACCAGATCTTGATGCTTGAAAACCACAAGCAGAAAGTGCCATTCTTGAAGATGAAGGTGAAGAGTGCTCCAAATTGATGTTGTGCTTCTTCATTGCTGCTTCTAAGGCTTCCATCTTCTTAAAACATTTGGAATATAAATGGCCATCACGACTGCAAAAGTTGCAATGTCTATCTGTCTTCTTTCCTTTGTTTTTATATGCCTTATCATTTTGGTGAGTTGCTTTTTCAGTTTGCGGCTGAAATTTCTTAGGACCCTTCTTTGGTTTCGGACCATACTTTTTAGGATACTTCTTCTTGGGATTCTTTTGATATGATTGATGTTGGGCTGCTAAGGCTTTCTTAGAAGCATTTCCAGAAGTGATAAGACCAAGGCGTAAGAGTTTTTCTTGTTCTCTTATAAAAGAATCACAAAAGGAATCAAGAGGGATTCTTGTAGGTGGTTTATGAAGAAATTATGGCTTCTCTAGTGGAATGGAAGGCGGAAACAAATACAAAGTACGTAGGGCCAAGCTTAGAAAGAATGCAATAGATGAGGCTACTATCTTCCTTTTTGACCTTACAACCTTCTAAAAGAAGTCGAAGGGTCTTGAATTTGGACAAAAAACTTCAATAGAGGAGAAATTATTGGGGTCCAAAGTAAGCAACTCATTTTCAAGTTGATGGGCTTTGATTTGATTTTGAATGCCAAAGACAATTTTTAGCTTGTCCAAGGCTTCATGAGGGGTGTTAATGTCAAGGATATGAAATCGAAGATCTTGAACAATGGAAATTCCTATCAACCCTCGTGCTTGATTTTGTTTATTTTCTCATTTAACGACTTTATCATCATCAGAAGGTTTAGTTTTCACTCCTGTGGCTATTCTATAAAGTCCTTTACTTCTAAGTATATCTACCATGTGAGGTAGCCATTGGAAATAATTGGTGCTATTAAGAATAATCGAGCATGCACTTTCCATTTAAAAAAAAAAAACCTGAAGATGAGAAAAGTTGAAATTAACTGCTCCAATGGAAAGATCTCGAAAAATTGGGCCATTTAAAAAAAAAGTGGCTCAAAAAACGACTTCCGGATGAAGAATTTATGTCTTTTGAAAAATATGAGTTGTAGATGCTGAATAGTTACGAGAACGGGAATTAGTGCGGCTTTTTAAAAAAAAATCTGCCCCTTTTAACAAATTTTTTTTACAAAAGAAGCTTAAGAAGGAGACTTGAACCAAAGACCTCTATTCTCATAAACTAACCCCTCACCAAGCGAGATAGTAAAAGGATTCTGTTATTGTTTGAAAGGAGGAAGGGTTTTTTATTTTATTTATTTATTTTTATTTTTATATATTTTATATTTTTTTTACTCTTCGGCGTGCGTGCCTTTTCTTGCACAAAAAAACACAAAAAATGAGCAAAAAAAAAAACGAAATGCAAATGCTTACGGCAGAATGTTTGATTTTCGGTTAGCCTTACCGACAACTATCAAATTTTTCACTATTTCTGATTTCCTGAGATCGAACATAGACGCGGGGAAAGAGCATACCTAGCAAAAAAAATCCATTTTTCCTGTTTCTGATTTGCCGAGATCGCACGAAACACACAATAAAGAGCATACACAAAGAATAGGGTATAGATCCGGCAAATAAATAAAACCTAAAAGCAAAAAATATATAGAGGGAATCGAAATAAGCAGAACTATTAACAAATATAACTGCAAAACAGATGCTTTATACCTCTAGATCTAAAATTTCATAACTTGGGCAGCCGGAAACCTTTTCGCATGAAACAAAAGACATTCCTCACTATAACAGATGCTCTGGACACAAAAAAGCAGTTCTCCAACCCAAAAATGTTTAGAAATAGTAGATCTACAAAACGACATTCGCATGCAGTGAAACCGGCTTCAGATTTTGATCAAAAACGGACACGGCCCTCAAAATAGCTCTGATACCATGTAGGAATTTACAGGGTAAGTTTCGTAGATCAAGAACCAAAGGTCACCGCTCACAAACAGATCACAAATCAGTACACCAGTATAATCATGTGGTTAAAACCCTCAAAGAGGGAAACAGTCCATGACCTAAGCCAATGCGACCACTTCAGGAAATTTATTAATATAAAAAGAAAAGTTACATATGTTTCTCTCATAAACGGTTGCGAGACAAATGACCCTCCATGCTCTTTAAATAGAGATCATGGACCAATCGGGTGTTAAGCCACAGATCAAGTGTCGTTAATACCGAGGTGAGAGATAACCGTCGGATCACTACAAGTTGTGTTCGTCGGATTATAAGTTACGAATGTACATGGTAAAGAAACACACTTTACCTAACTCTACACTAGACTAAGTTATTCTTAACTATTTCCTATGTGTCGGAATATCCTAACATTTTTTGGGTATTTTTGGGTAAAGGGGAATTAGTTAAAGGGTTTTACTTTTCTTAAGTATAATGGGTTTTAAAATTAGGAAAAGGGGATTTTTGCAAAGGAAAATGGATGATAATAGAAAAAAGGAAAAATAATGAGGAAAGAATGAAAATGGAGGGGATGAAATATTTTACAAGGGGATGATTTTTTGAAGGGAGTTAGTGACTAAAATGACCAACTTTCTATTTATCCATGATTGTAAAAACTGCTTTTGCCTACCCATATGCCACCCTAACATTTTTTCTTTATTTACATGGGTGCATTTGAGTTTGCAAACCCTTGTTCATTTTTCTTTAAAAACAACAAACTAACTAATTCTATCCTTATTTCTTCCAAGGGCTTAGATTAAGCTGTTGAGCGCCTTATTTATTCTCTACCTTACTACTGATCTACCAAGTTTAAATTGTTTGGCTAGATCTTTATCTCTATCTAATAACATGAAATTTAAAGCATGAGAGGTTAAGATTAATATATTTAACTTTCATGGATTGTGGCATTATAACAAGCTGCACACAATCTTTATTTTGCAGAAAAATTAAATAGCAGTGGCATTTGGATTTGCATCACTTTCATGTTTTATTTTTATCTCTTTTTTGTATGGGGTCCATTTTTCTATTATTTTTGATATTTTTCTTTTAATTCCATTGATTTTTCTTTTAGGAATTTTACCCTCTTTACAATTTTTATTTTATTTTTCTGATATGGGAAAACAATTTGCAGAAAGCAAAGTATGTACATATTACAAGACTAATCAAAGTCAATTAAAAAATTATGAATCCTATTATTATAGGACCCTAATGAGGATTATGCTACATTACCAAGATATCCCTCAATTCCTATTGGGATAAACATGCATGACAACTATTTACTTCCAGAATCGAAGTCCTCATGGGATTCTAAACAATATGACTCTAGAAGAAGCATTTACAGAAGGAATCCAAGTGTGGATCATCTTGGAATATTTGGGTGTCATGTATATATTCACATACCCAAGGACAAGAGAAAGATGTTGGATCCTACTAGTCTAAAGGGAATATGTTGGATATAGTGCTTCATTAAAGGCATATGGAATATATATTAAGGAGAACCATCGAATTGAAGTAAGTAGGGATATCATCTTTGATGAGAGCATAACTTAAAATAAATTAAAGGATGTTCTAAATGACTTTGATGAAGAAGAGATACCTATATTTGAGGATATCTTTAGGGAGAATTATAGGTCCCTATATTACTAGTATAGTCCCTTATTATTGTTAGTGTAACCCCCTTATTGTTATTATTGTACCCCTGTAACCCCCATATTGTTATTATTGTGCCCCTAAATTATTATTGTTAGGTAGGCTAGGATTACATTGTGGCACCATGGACTCCTATATATAGAAAGGAGGTTTTGTATTTGTATCATCCAAGAATTTTTCATTCACGTAATGTATTGGAGGTTTCCCCCTTGAAGTGGCTTATTTATAAGGCGTTGATATCTCTTTTCTTCTATTTTTGGAGCTGGTTTCACAACATTTGGTATCAAAGCTTTGAATTCTAGGGTTTCGCTGCTCCAAACAGGTCATCGTGGAATTTTCGCTATAAGTTTTTTTCTATGAAGGTTCACAAGCTGAAATTTTTAGAGTGCGAATTTGAGATCTTGAGGAACACCCTCAAAAAATTTCAGAGCTTGGTTTGTAATATTTTTGGAGATATTATCTGTGGAAGTTAGGGATTTTTGCAGGCTCTCGAATTTCACTTAAAAAGGTTATCGCGGAATTTTCAGTATAATTTTTTTTCTACAAAGGTTCGGAAGCTGAAAATTTTAGAGCGTAAAGCTAAAATCCTGGGGAACATCGTCACAAAATTTCAGAGCTTGGTTCGCTATATTTTTGGAGATATGATCTGTGTAAGTTTGGTCTTTTTCAGGCTCTTGAATTTCATCTCAAAGAAGTGATCGTGGGAAAATATTCATAACTCTCTCTCTGAGCATCGGATTGAAATTCTGTAAAAAGTGACTGGAATTAAATGGACAGTAGTTTCCTCTCTATAAATTTCAGAGCCAAAGGAGAAAACAGGGACACATGGCAAGTCGTACAAGTTTGCTCTACTGAACCAATCCATAATTAGTTCATTGTGGGAGATTGGACATAAATTTGCCTTGAAGAATCCAAATCAAGTCAGGTGTTGAAATTTGGTATCGGAGGACAGGTGGTTCCCTAAGGCTTTGATCTTTGGCCTAGGGAAAAGTGTCCAAAAGAATTTAATTTTTCTCCTAAAGTGACTTTATAATTTTTATAAAGTCAAATCTAATTTAAAAGTGACTTTAAGTGATAAAGTTACTAAAGTCTAATTTTAAAGTGACTTTAATAAAGTCGATGTAAAATTAGAAAGGAAAAAGTGACTTTGGAAATAAATGACTAAGTGGGTCTTTATTAAAGTGGGGTGAATTAAAAAATAGAAAGTGAGATTTAAATGAGCATTTAATCTCAGCCCTAGATCTCAATCTATTTCAGCCATTGGATTTAGGGATTTCCCAAAAGTCACTTAGGGTTAGGTTAAAGGAGGAAAAGGAGGAAAAGGTCATTCATTCTTTCATGAGCAGATTGAGAGAGCAGGAGAAGGAGAGCAAGGGAGATTTCTGAGCAGAGAGGAGAAAGAGAGCAGCTGATAGAGACTTCAGCAAAGTCCGTACAGAAGCAAGGAGGCACGGGTTCCAAGGCAGAAATCCGTACAGCAAGTGTTGGGCACATTTTTCGAAGGAGAGAGGCACAGTTTTCAAGGAGAACCGTACTGCAGCTTCAGCATTTAATCCTGCGCAGATTCTGGGCACAGAAATCGAGGAGAGAGACTGCTGCTTGGTGGTACAGATTTCTGGAAATCCGTACAGCAGCCGTACAGTCAGTTTCGGCACAGATTTCGAGGCAAAGGAGCGCAGATTTTGAGGAGAAGCAGCTGGGTTTTCCGTACAGTCCGTACAGCAGTACGGCCGTACAGCTGGGCACAAAAATCGAGAAGCTCATTCAGCATTTAATGCTGTCATAAATGCTGTAAAATTTCTGTTTTGGGTTTTTCTTGTTTTGCACGTTTTCCAAGGCGGAGTGAATGCACGGAAATCGAGATAAGTACTGTTGTTTAGTTGCTGAAATTTTTGCTGTAATTTCTGCCTCTCTGTAAAAGTATTTTCAGAAATAAGAAGGAGCTCTCAAGACTGGTTTTCCCCAAGAGTTGTAGGGGGTTTTTCCAGGGTCACCTTGACCAAAAATCTCAGTGTTCAAATGTGTTGAATGACTGTTTCAGCTTGCTGTGTGTTTTGTTTTATTTCTGCAGTTTCAGCATTCTGAAAAGTTTTCCAGAATTTGTGTTTCAGCAAAGTAATTTGTGTTTCAGCAAAGTAACTTCTGTTTCAGCAAATAAAAATTATTTTTCTGATTGTTGAATGTAAGGATATGGGAAAGGGCATTTAACTAATAGGAGAAATAAGTGATACTGAAACCGGGGTTGGAAAATAAGAAATTTCTACATGGTATCAGAGCTTGAGTGCTGAAAGAGCAATTTGGGACAACAAGTTGAAAAATACAGCCTGCTGATTTTTCACTCAGAAAATTCCAGCAAGCTGATTTTTTCACAAACAGAATTTTTACCTTTACTACAGCAGTGCTATTTTTCAGTTTTAGGACAGCAGGATGTCTTTGGGACTGAGGGTGGAGGATAGGTTGGATGGGCATACCAATTACAGTGTTTGGAAGGAGAGAATGCAGAGTATCTTTGAGGAGGCGGAAGTCTAGGACATAATGGTGCATACCGCACAGAACCCTGTAAATGTGCCTACTGATGCTACTCAGTTGGCAGCATATAATAAAAAGAACAACAAGGGTAAGAGACTGATTCTAGACGGAATCAAAGACCATTGCATTCCTCATGTGAGAGGAAAGAGAAATGCTCATGAGATGTGGACAACATTGACCAACCTCTACCAGAGTACCAATGAGAACCGGAAAATGGTCCTGAAGGAGAAGCTGAAGAACATTAAGATGGGTAAGATTGATAGTGCAACTGGATATCTCACAAAGATTACTAATGTGAGAGATGAGTTGGCAGCGATTGGAGAGGCCATTCCACCCACTGAGTTGGTGCGGATTGCAGTGAATGGACTCCCCAGTTCATGGATGAACTTTGCTGATGGGGTTTGTGCACGTGAGACCCTTCCCACATGGGAGAGGTTTTGGGATGATTGCATTCGGACAGAGATCAGGAAAGGTCAGCTTGGGGCAGCCAAGCCAGTTGAGCAGGATGAGGATGTAGCACTGTTGGCAGGACGCAAGAAAGGCAAAGGGAAGAAGCAGGCTTCCACAAGCAATGGTGGGGGAAAAGGCAAAGGTAAAGGTAAACAGGATAACACACAGAAGGACTATTCCAAGGTGAAGTGTTGGAATTGTCAGAAGATGGGACACTATGCAGTTGTGTGTCCGGAGAAGAAGAAGAAGAAGGGGAAGAACCAGGGCATGGCAGCTTCAACAGAGGTTGAGGACTTTGCAGATCGCTTTGACCGAGAGTTTGGGTTCACTGCGTGTGAGTCCTCTAGTGCGGGATCATCTGCCATAGAGGTTCAGAGGGAGCATGCATTTCCATCGATTAGCGGAGCATCTTCGGGTATCTGGTATGTGGACAGTGGGGCTTCACGTCATATGACAGGAGTCCGTGAGTACTTCTCATAGCTTTCAGAGAGTGGCACTGGTATAGAGGTAGTACTCGGTGATGACAGAGTTGTTAGAGCAGTCGGTGTGGGAACACTGACATTTCAGAGGGAGTCTAAACCTCCCTTGAAGGTGTCAGATGTTCTTTATGTGCTAGGGATGAGGAAGAACCTCATATCCGTCTCAGCTTTGGAGGATAGAAGATATGAGGTAATGTTCAGGGGAGGACAGGTGCTGATGTATCCCAGGGGCACTCCAGCTGATTCAGCTAGAGTGATAGGTGTACGCCATGCAAAGGTGTACAAGTTTGCATTTCAGCCCCTTTTGGCATTGAGCAGTAGTACTGACAGTAGAGCTAGCAGTTCTGATCTGTGTGAGATTTGGCACTGCAAGATGGGGCACATGTATCATGGAGCCTTGAGGACTTTGTGGAGATCACTACAGGTGTGCCAGATTTCAGTACTGATCACTTTGATACTTGCAGAGGATGTGCGATGGGCAAGTTTTCCAAATCCCCTTTTCCCAGCAGTGACAGCAGAGCGACTGGGATACTTGATTTGATTCATTCCGATGTGAGCGGTCAGATGTCTCATGTTTCCTTGAGTGGATATGAGTACTATGTCTTATTCATTGATGATCACTCCAGGAGGACCTGGATCTATTTCTTGAAGACCAAGAGTGAGGTCTTCAAGCGATTTCAGGAGTTTAGAGCTCTTGTGGAGACACAGACAGGTCGGAAGATCAAGTCCCTGAGGTCGGACAATGGAGGAGAGTACACCCTTGGAGAGTTTGTTGACTATTGTGCGGAGGCGGGCATTAGGAGGGAGCTCACTGTTCCTTACAACCCCCAGCAGAACGGGGTTGCGGAGAGGAAGAACAGATCCATCGGAGGGGCTGCCAAAGCCATGTTACATGATCAGGGGTTGCCATTGTTTTTGTGGGCAGAGGCCTGCAACACTGTTGTTTATTTGCAAAACAGGATTATGCATCGTGCCTTGGGGCACATGACTCCGAAGGAGGCTTTTTCTGGGAAGAAGCCTGATATTGGTCATCTTTGTATCTTTGGGTGTATCACATACTCCTACATACCCAAGGAGAAGAGGACCAAACTAGAGCCCACCGCAGAGAAGGGTATCTTTGTGGGCTACAATGAGACCTCAAAGGCCTTTCAGATTTACATTCCTGCACAGAGGAAAGTTGTTGTCAGGCGGGATGTGAATTTCGAGGAGGATAGGGCCTTTAGGAGGTCACGGGAGTTAGAGTATCTGGATCAGCCAGACCCTCAGCAGCAGTTGAGTCAGTCACAGGGATCCAGTGGGCAGGGATCAGGAGGATCCAGAGGTATATCTATGACGATGTCAGGTCCGTCAGTGCGCAGTGGCTCACAGAGTCAGAGGGGTGGTGCTTCGGGCAGCATGCAGAGCAGTCCACAGAGCAGTTCACTAGGGAGTCCACTGATGGACAGTTCACACGGTACCTCAGCTTCTACAGGTTCAGGTGCAGGCAGGAGGACAACAGACATACAGCCAGGAGTTCAGGATCCTAATGATGATGAGGAGGAGGAGTTTCATTCTCTAGTGGGAGAAGTGTGCTCAGGGAAGAGGAAGCCCAAGTGGCTTCGGGACACCCTGAGAGATGCCACATCTGTTGCTGAGCCTAAGAGGCCGGTCAGAGAGAGCAGACCACCTGAGAGGTTTTGTAGCTATATGGCAATGGCTACCAGCATCCTTGACTCGGAGCCTTCTAGCTATGAGGAGGCAGCTAGCCAGCAGGTCTGGAGAGAGGCCATGCAGGAGGAGTATTCTTCTATCATGAAGAATGATGTTTGGGAGGTGGTGCCGAGGCCTGAGGGCAAATCAGTGGTTACTTCCAGATGGCTTTACAAGGTAAAGCATGCTGCAGATGGCAGCATTGAGAAATTCAAAGCGAGGTTTGTGGCTAGAGGGTTCTCCTAGGTAGAGGGAGTTGATTATGAGGAGACCTTCGCTCCCGTGGCTCGATATACTTCGATCCACTCCATTATATCGATAGCAGCAGAGATGGGTTGGAAGATCCACCAGATGGATGTGAAGACCGCATTTCTCAATGGCTTCATACAGGAGGAGGTGTACATTGAGCAGCCACAGGGCTTTGAGGTGCATGGGAAGGAGTCCCATGTGTGCGGACTGAAGAAGGCCCTTTATGGCCTGAAGCAAGCTCCCAGAGCTTGGTACTCCAGGATAGATACATACTTGCAGAAGATGGGTTTCACAAAGAGTGAGGCAGATCCGAACCTTTACTATATTGTGATAGGTGAGGAGCCTCTCATTTTGGTGCTATATGTGGATGACTTGGTCATTACAGGTGCAGAGAGACTCATAGAGCACTGCAAGAGAGATCTTGCGGTGGAGTTTGAGATGAAGGACATCGGCTTGATGCATTACTTTTTGGGTTTGGAGGTGTGGCAGGAGGAGGGGCATTTCTTCCTGGCGCAGGGGAAGTATATTGTGGATATCCTTAGAAGATTCCACATGGAGGATTGTAAACCCATGTCGAAACCAATGATCACCAACTGGAAGAAGCTTCATGCTTCGGATTCCGAGTTGGTGTATCCCACATTGTACAGACAACTGATTGGTTCCTTGATGTATTTGGTCAACACTAGACCAGATATTTGTTTTGCAGTCAACACGATGAGTCAGTTTATGTGTGAGCTTAGGAAGGTTCACTGGGTGGCTGCCAGCTTACATTTTGCGGCCTTGCGGGGGGCCGGTGGATTATGAAATTGGACTACGGGCGGGGGATGAGTGAATTGGCCCATTTTGCGTTCGATTGGGCGTTCGGTGCTTCTAATAGAAGAGCACTTCGGGGTGGCATTTTGGGTTGGGTTCGGCAGTGGTGTCATGGTTCAGCCGGAAGCAGCAGTCAGTAGCATTGAGTTCAGCGGAAGCAGAGTATATGGCAGCCGGTCTAGCTAGTTGTGAGGCCATCTGGCTTCGCAAGATGTTGTTTGGCTTATTTGGTCAGCCGTTGAGACCTTCAGTGATTTACTGTGATAATCAGAGTTGCATTAAACTCACGGAGAATCCAGTATTTCATGACAGGTCAAAAGCATATCGGGATCAAATATCATTTCATCAGAGACTATGTTCAGAAGGGAGCTGTGAAGCTTGAGTATATTCCCACTGATGAGCAGGTTGCAGATATTCTTACCAAAGCCTTACCATGGGGCAAGCATGTCTACTTAAGAGACAAGATGGGTGTGGTGAGGAACACCTTCCTCGGTAAGAGGGAGTGTTGAAATTTGGTTACCGGAGGACAGGTGGTTCCCTAAGGCTTTGATCTTTGGCCTAGGGAAAAGTGTCCAAAAGAATTTAATTTTTCTCCTAAGTGACTTTATAATTTTTATAAAGTCAAATCTAATTTAAAAGTGACTTTAAGTGATAAAGTTACTAAAGTCTAATTTTAAAGTGACTTTAATAAAGTCAATGTAAAATTAGAAAGGAAAAGTGACTTTGGAAATAAATGACTAAGTGGGTCTCTATTAAAGTGGGGTGAATTAAAAAATAGAAAGTGAGATTTAAATGAGCATTTAATCTCAGCCCTAGATCTCAATCTATTTCAGCCATTGGATTTAGGGATTCCCTAAAAGTCACTTAGGGTTAGGTTAAAGGAGGAAAAGGAGGAAAAGGTCATTCAATTCTTTCATGAGCAGATTGGGAGAAGGAGAGAAGGAGAGCAAGGGAGATTTCTGAGCAGAGAGGAGAAAGAGGGCAGCTGATAGAGACTTCAGCAAAATCCGTACAGCAGCAAGGAGGCACGGTTTCTAAGGCAGAAATCCGTACAACAAGTGTTGGGCACATTTTTCGAGGGAGAGAGGCACAGTTTTCAAGGAGAACCGTACAACAGCTTCAACATTTAATTCTGGGCAGATTCTGGGCACGAATATCGAGGAGAGAGACTGCTGCATGGTGGTACATATTTTTGGAAATCCGTACATCAGCCGTACAGTCAGTTTTAGCACAGATTTCGAGGCAAAGGAGCACAGATTTTGAGGAGAAGAAGTTGCTGGGTTTTCCGTACAGTCCGTACAGCTGGGCACAAAAATCGAGAAGCTCATTTCAACATTTAATGCTGTCATAAAAGCTGTAAAATTTCTATTTTGGGTTTTTACTTTTTTTCACATTTTCCAAGGCGGAGTGAATGCACGGAAATCGAGATAAGTACAGTTTTTTAGTTGCTGAAATTTTTGCTGTAATTTCTGCCTCTCTGTAAAAGCATTTTCAGAAATAAGAAGGAGCTCTCAAACTGGTTTTCCCCAAGAGTTGTAGGGGGTTTTTCCAGGGTCATGTTGACCAAAAATCTCAGTGTTCAAATGTGTTGAATGACTGTTTCAGCTTGCTGTGTTTTGTTTTATTTCTGCAGTTTCAGCATTCTGGAAATTTTTCCAGAATTTGTGTTTCAGCAAAGTAATTTGTGTTTCAGCAAAGTAATTTGTGTTTCAGCAAAGTAACTTCTGTTTCAGCAAATAAAAAAAATAAATTATTTTTCTGATTGTTGAATGTAACGATATGGGAAAGGGAATTTAACTAATAGGAGAAATAAGTGATACTGAAACTGGGGTTGGAAAACAAGAAATTTCTACATCAGGCCTGTGGCATTTGAAAGAATCTTCAGAGGAATACTACAGGGCTGAATTTAAGATATTGAGGATCTGAAAGTATAGAGATAAGTCAATTTCAATATCGAGCTCCTCAAAAGCAAGTAAAAGAGGAGGAAATGATAGCACATTATGAGGATACAAAGAGCAACACTTTCTTTAGCCAATTGATAAATATCAAACAAAAGTGTTTAGTGGGGGAGCACATTGAGGAATTCCAAAAATTGAAGATAAGGGTAATTGATATTCCAGAGGAACATAGGATTGATCTCTTCATAGGTACTTTAAAGGATAACATCCAACATGAAGTTTGCGTTTTGGAGCCTGATTCATTGGAGAAGGCATTCAGGTTGGCAAGAAAAAATGAATGTAAGATTATGGTGACAAGGAACATGATCATGCTATTCATTTGATTCTAGGAAGTTTTCCTCCAAACATCAGGCCTTATATATATCCTTATGTCCAAAAGAGAAAAATTGAACGTATGATTGCAGAAATGTTAGAGGCGGGTATAATTCAACCTAGTCAAAGTTCTTTCTCTGCTCTTGTAGTATTGGTACATAAGAAGGATGGATCATGGCGAATGTGTCTGGATTATAGGGAGCTCAATAAGCTCACCATTAAAGATAAATTTCCCATTCCTGTGATTGATGAATTATTGGATGAATTACATGGAGAATTTTATTTTACCAAGTTGGATCTTCATTCAGGATATCATCAAATTAGAATGAAGACTGAAGATATTCCAAAAACAACATTTCGAACTCATGAGGGTCATTATGAATTTTTGGTCATGCCTTTTGGCCTTACCAATGCACCTTCTACATTTCAAGGGTTGATGAATTCCATTTTCAAACCCTTCCTTAGAAATTTTGTGCTAGTATTTTTTGATGATATACTAATCTACAGCAGGTCTTGGAAGGATCATGTTGAACATGTTGACAGGGTGCTCAAACTATTGCGGGAGAAACAATTATATGCAAAAACATCCAAATGTTTCTTTGGAGTACAAGAGGTGGAATATCTGGGTCATATTGTATCTCACGAGGGTGTTAAGGTAGACCCTAACAAAATTAAAGCCATTAAGGAATGGAAAGTCCCCACAACCATAAAGCGGTTGCGAGGATTTCTCGAGTTAACAGGGCATTATCGCAAGTTTGTTAAGAATTATGGGAGAATAGCAACATCTCTAACAACATTATTGAAGAAAGATGCATTTTCATGGACTCCTGAAGCAACTAAGGCCTTTGAACATCTTAAAGAGGCAATGTGCCTAGCACCGGTCTTAGCTACGCCAGACTTCACAAAAACCTTTATTATGGAATGTGATGCCTCAGGAAATGGAATTGGTGCAGTTTTAATGCAAGAAGGAAGACCCATTGCTTTTTAAAGTCGTCCAATCAAAGGAAAGTATTTACAGAAACCTATTTATGAGAAGGAAATGTTAGCAATACTGCATGCACTAAAGAAATAGCGAACTTACCTAATGGGAAGACACTTCAAGGTAAAAACTGACCATGATAGTCTTAAACACGTTTTGGAACAAAGACTATCTTCAGAAGAGCAGCAAAAATGGGTCACAAAGATGTTGGGTAATGACTTTGAAATAATCTACAAAAAAGGGAAGCTAAATGTTGTTGTAGATGCACTCTCAAGAAGGAATGAAGAGGTGGAAGCATTGCTTTGTGCCATTTCTATTATCCAACCGGATTGGATAACTGAAGCAAGAGATGAATGGAAGAAGGAAGAAGAAGTGTGGACACTCATTCAAAAGTTGCAGCAAGAACCTAGTACATCTGATACATTTAGTTGGAAAAATGATTCCTTATGGTACAAATATCGCTTATATTTTTGTAAGAATTCCCAACTAAAAAAAAATATTCTTTTGGAATTGCACACTTCTCCTTTAGGAGGACACTCAGGATTTTTAAAAACTTACCACAGGGCGAAGAAAGCTTTTTTTTGGGATGGCCTTAAATCTGATATTCAAAATTTTGTGGTGGAATGTTTGGTTTGCCAGCAGAATAAAGTCGAGACAATTAAGACCCCGAGTCTTCTACAACCTTTATCCACTCCAAGTCAATGTTGGGAGGAGATTTCAATGGATTTTATCACAGGTTTACCTAAGTCCGAAGGAAAGAGTGTCATCATGGTGGTAGTTGATAGACTTACCAAGTATGCACACTTTTGTGCATTATCTCATCCATTTAAAGCAAGTACAATTATTACTACATTTATGGACACAATTCAAAAGTTACATGGAAACCCAAGGGTTATTGTGAGCGACAGAGATCCCATTTTTACTGGAAATTTTTGGACGAAGTTATTTTCTTGTTTGGGTAATCAATTAGCTCATAGCTTATCTTATCATCCTCAATCCGATGGTCAAACTGAGATAGTAAATAAATGTTTGGAAGGATATCTTCGTTGTTTTTTATCTGATAAACAAACACAATGGGTCAAGTGGTTACCTCTCGCTGAATGGCGGTTTAACACTTCCTTCCATACTGCAGCAAAAATTACCCCATTTATGGTACTTTATGGATATCATCCACCATTAATCACACCATCTTTAAGAGAAAATTCGAAGGTTCAATCAGTGAAAGATCACATCGAACATCAACAAGAAGTTCTCCAACTCTTAAAGGATAACCTGAATTTGGCACAAAATCGAATGAAATAACAGGTAGATCAACATCACAGCGAGAGAGGTTTTGATGTAGGAGACTGGGTATTTTTATGGCTACAACCATACAAACAAATGTCCCTTAAGCAAGCTAAGAAGGATAATAAATTATTGCCAAAGTACTATGGTCCTTACAAGGTGTTGCAAAATATTGGTGCCATGGCATACAAATTGGAGCTTCCTGCTTCTTCATGAGTGCATCCAGTTTTCCATGTTTTATGCTTACAGAAGGTTATAGGAGAAAATCTTCTAGTTCAAACAATATTGCCAAAACTTGATGAGGAAGGAAAAATCATATTGGAACCTGAAGCGGTCACGGAAACAAGAACTCGATAGCTACGAAATCGATCAATTTCAGAGTATCTCATCAAGTTGAAGAAGTTACCCACTGAATATTCTACATGGGAGGATGATAATTTTATATAGAAGCACCCAGAGCTACTCAAGCGTTGAGGACAACACTTTTTTGAAGGAGAGGGGCATGTTAGGTCCCTATATTACTAGTACAGTCCCTTATTATTGTTAGTGTAACCCCCTTATTGTTATTATTGTACCCCTTAAATAACCCCCATATTGTTATTATTGTGCCCTTACATTATTATTTTTAGGTAGGCTAGGATTACATTGTGGCCCCATGGACTCCTATATATAGAAAGGAGGTTTTGTAATTTGTATCATCCAAAAAGTTTTCATTCATGTAATGTATTGGAGGTTGCCCCCTCGAAGTGGCTTATTTCTAAGGCATTGATATCTCTTTTCTTCTATTTTTGGAGTTGGTTTCACAATAGAGAATGATGGTCAAAATTAGAAATCCACTCAAGAGAATGTTAAAGGTATTTGTGAATCTATACAACAAGTAATTATCCCAGAATACCAAAAGAGGGTTGTTTGGTTGAAAACTACTCTTCAAGAAGTAGAAGGACATATAACATCGAGGACCTCCAAGGAAATTAAAAGACCAAAAAATTATTCAAGGTATGCTGCATAAATGACAAGGCTTATTGAAGCAGAATATTCCTCCTATGAAGATGCAACTAAACATCAAGAGTGGAGGAATGTTATGCAGGAAGAATATCAGTCCATATTGAAGAACAATATTTGGGAAATTTTCACTGGGCCAAGTGACAAGTCTATAGTCACTTAAAAATGGATTTACAAAATAAAGCATGCTACAGATGAGAGAAACAATAAATACAAAGCAAGGTTTGTAGTAAGAGACTTCTCTCATAAAGAAGGGATTGATTAAGAGGAAACCTTTGCTCCCACAACTAGATATACAAAAATAAGATCCCTTGTTTTTCTGGCTGATACTATGGGATGAAACATCCATCAAATGGATTTCAAGATGAATTTCTTAAATGGGACCATTGATGAGTAGGTTTACATTGAGAATCATCAAGGATTTGAAATAAATCAGAGGGAGGCTCATGTCTGCAGATTAAATAAAGCTTTATATGGCTTAAAGCAAGCACCTAGAGCTTGGTATGCAAGAATGGGTGCATACCTATTGAGACTTCTTTACCAAGAGTACTACAGATCTTAACCTATATATCAAGGTGGTCCAAGGTGAACCAATTATCATACTCTTGTATGTGGATGATTTACTAGTCACATGTGTAAACCATCAGATTTAATATTGTAAGAAGCAATTAGTATCCAGATTCGATGTGAAAGATCTTGGGATTATGCATTATTATTTGGGACTAGAAGTATAAAAAAATCGAGGAGAGATATATATTGGTCAAGGAAAATATGTAATCAAGATGCTTCAAAATTTTGGCATGATGGATTGCAAGCCTATGATGACTCCTATCATTACCAATTTGAAGAAGTTTAGGAGTTAAAAATTAAGTCCGATGGATCCTACTTGGTACAGACAATAGATTGGATCCTTGATGCATCTAGTAAACACTAGATTAAACATTTGTTTTGTAGTGTATTTCCTAAGTCAATTTCAAATAGAGCCAAAACATGATCATTGGATTGCGGCCAAGGATATCCTAAGATACTTGTGTGGGACTATATATCACTACCTTTTGTATACTGGTAATGAAATCCAACTCATAGGATATACAAATTCAGATTGGGGTGGCAGTGAGATAGACAAAATAAGCACAATAGGTGGATGCTTAAACATAGGATCTTCCATGGTTTCATGGATGTGTAGAAAGTGGGATACAGTTTCTTTGAGTAGTGCTGGAGATTAATATATTGTTGCAAGCGAGGTCTTTCGGGAAGTAGTTTGGATCAAGAAGTTGTTATCATAATTGTTTGAAGGACCGCTTAGCCCTACATGGATACATTGTGATAATGAGAGTTTCATAAGATTGACAGAAGACCTAGTGTTTCATGTTAGGACAGAGCATATAAATAATAAGTACCACTACATCAGAAGCTTGGTACAAGATGGGGTCGTGGAGTTGCACTATCTACCTATAGATGAACATGTAGCAAATATTATAACTAAAGTGTTACCAAATAAGAAGCTTGAGTACCTGAGAGGTTAGATTGGTTTGGTGGACATCTCTTCCCTAATTGAGAGGGAGTGATGTTGGATAGTTCTTGTCTTTATGGGTCATGCACTAGACCAAGACGAAAAATCGTAATTCTGAGTGAACGCCATAAAGAAAGAATGTAGTTTGGAGGGTTGGATAAGCATACAAGATTGGAACTTCTTATTGATTGTGGAATACATGAAAAGAAGTTGGAGACTGATACTCTTTTAGGATGAGGTAGGGAATCCAAGACAAGAGTAGTCGAAGAGGAATCCGAAAATTCTTATGTGATTTCCCAGAAGATTTATATTAAAAAGGATGGAAACTCTTTAAGGATTCAGGATTGGGAATCCAAGATAAAAATAGTCCTAAAAGGACATACCCAGTGAACATCCAGATAGGGTATGTGCCTTAGAGGTAGTGTGACAGTTGATGTAAAGCCTCCCAACACGATGTTTGGTTAAGGCCTTCAATGAAAATTTTGGTTATTATTATAGATGCTTGGAAAATATGGCTTAGCAATCTGACTCTTCTTATAAGAATTATTCAAGATTGAGATTCCTTGTAGCATGAATACCTCCCCATTTAAGAGGGAGTATTGAAAATTGTAACTAGGTTCGGTCATCATTATGATGTAATTGTAATCATGATGTTGTATATTCTTTATAAAGAAAGAAAAATAAATTATATTTTGTTTTTGGATTATGGGTTTCCATACTCAAGTTCGACTCAAAAACATGTTCTTCTTGCTATTAGGTCTTCTATGCCTTTTTACGTCTTTCTAGGATAAATAATAATATTGGTCATGTTTCATAGTCCCATTTGGACTCATTATAATGAAGAAAAATATTTATTTTGTGAAGAAAATTCCATGGATAAGCCCAAGACCAAGTCAGCCCAAGGAGCATATCAAGTCGACCTAAAGGGAGGTAATTCAACCTCGAAGAAAGGTTATATGAAGGAGAGCTGTTCAAATAATTTGGCACACTCACTCAAGCAAGTTCGATCAACAATATCGAAGAAGGAAGGGAGTAATTGGAGGGACGAAGAAGAAGTATAGAAGCCAGAATTTGTCTAAAGATCATCTTCTCTTGTTTTTCTCTAGGGTTTGTGGAGTTGCCAATTGTAGGGGGTTGAAGTTATATTGCAGGGGGCCAAAATTTTGTGAAGCATTTGCAGGGGGTCAAAGTTGCAACATCAAAGAAGTAGTATCAAAGTTTTGGAAATTGTCTCAAGGAAGATCTTGTTGGGGGTTAGCTTGGGGCTTGGAGGGTTTGTTGGATTTGGTCTTTGGGTCTTGGAATTCGGTTTTGTAAGCATATTCTGAAGAAGAAGAGAAAATTTTATGGGTATTCCCCTGGGAGGGGTTTTTCCCTTGCTTGGAGCCTATATCTTGTGTACTTTGTCTTGTTGTGATCTTCATTGTTTTAGTAGTTGTTTAATGAACAAAGATCTAACAAAGTAATATAAGGCCAACACATATAACGAGTAATTATCAAGTTAAGGAAAATCATATAAATACATAAGTCTCCTAAATTTCCAACAATATTTACACCTATTAACATATAAGAGAAACATTAACAATATTATAATATTACTACTACTTCCCCACTTCCATTAACAAGTTTTCTATCAAGGTTTCATGTAGAAATCCATGAAAAAAAACAACTAAAGGCCAGGCTGGGTTTAGGGGATATCATTCAACCATGGAACACCTTTTGAATCTCATAATCATTATAGAGGAGTGTTGTAATAATAAAAATGGTCTCTTCTATTGTTTTGTTGACTTTAGAAAAAAAATCGACACCTTTCCCAAAACAAACCCACAGTAGAGGTTGGAAGAGACAATGGTTCTTCTTGAGTCGAGGATTGTGGTGACAAGGCTCCATGAAAATGTTATTGCTAAACTCAAGACAACTAAGGGTTAGTCAAAATAAATTAACTACAATATTACAATCAATCAAGGGTGTCCCTTTTCCCCTATTATTTTTGGCATATACATTGATAACCTAGGATAATGTTTGGAAAAATATCAATTGTGTTGGCTTTAGGTTAACTGGTATAGTCATTATTCTTCTCCTTTATGATATTGATATTGTCCTTTAGGCAAGGAGTCCCTATAATATGGACAAATAACTAAGAGTCCTTCAAGATTTATGTTCCAATATGGATATGACTATTAATACCAACAAAACAAAAGTCATGAAAATAAAATCTAGAAAGATCACATATGATACTTTCATATATGACAATGACAACTTTGAGGAAGTCCCTTACGTTGAAAATAGTTGTTATTGATGTCAAAGGTTGTCCAAATGAAGGAGAATATTACAAAGTAAAATAGTACATTATGATACCTTATAGATTTGAGGCTTTTGCGATTAGTATTTTGTGTAGATATGTTTTCTGATCAATCGCATCCATTCTTGGTAAATTCAACGTTTCGAACCAAGCCACTATGGTTCATCTTAAGGAAAAGATCCATAGGTAAGACTGATCTCACAAGTAAGGTATAAATATGAGAGTGAGGGATGATGAACGACAGGGAGATGCAAGGGAGGCCGATTATGATACCTTATGAGTGATATATGGTACACCACCTAACTTCCCACGGTTAAGAAGAAATTGATTGTTGAAATATAGATATTTATTACCCTACCAAATTTAAGTCAACCCTTCTATAAGATAGGTCAATCTACCCTTTGACCCCCTAATGGTTTAGTATAACTAAGGCCACACATGTGGCCCATTTTAAGGCTAAAAAACTTGATTGTGTGAAGATCTAGGTCTAAGACAAACCAAAGACCTTGAACTAAAGGAGAACCAAGTTTGAGTAGTAAGAAAGCCAATTTGGGAAGGTTTTTGGAATAATTGTTTGGGAAGGGTTTATGGTTGTTTCAAGCATGTTTTAAGGGAAAAGTGTTGGTGTATTACAAGTTGAATTATAGTCTCATTAAGGCTAAATCTCAGGCATGTTCTAGAGGGCGAGTTTCAAGCATGTTGAAGCCAAGTCGAGGGACTAATTTCGAGGCTGAGTTCTAGTATCTTGAAGGCATGTCTCGAGGGCTAAAGTTCTAGTGTGTTGAGAGTTGAATTCAACAATTAAGGAGACCAAGCACTGACCCTATTGGAGGTATTTTTATAACACTGTTATGATGCCAAATTAAATGTTACTCCTACTAGATTTTTAGTAGACCAAACTATGTTGTGAAGACTAAGTCTTGGCCCTATGGAGGCCAAGTTTAAACCCTATGTAGGTCAAGTCCATATATTGTTGATTTTCGGTCTCTTTTGAGGGCTAGTTGCATCAAAGTTCTATCTTTTTGTGGAGGCTAGTTTATTGTCCTACCCAAGTTTTCTTGAAGAGACCAAGGTTTGATCGAGTTATGTGTAGGAGTCCAAGTTATGTTTTAGTATGAGGCAGGTGTGTTGTAGGTAGCAGTGGATGAGGTGAATACTTCAAGGTGATTATGGCATAAGAGTTGGGGTTGAACATGTCAAGAGTAACATATCAGGAACAATAAGAAAAAAAAGGAAATATTTATGACAAGTCAATGGAGGAAGCAGGACAAAGGACAGATGGTTGTGACCATGGTTGAAGGTGAAAGTCTGAGGTTAGCATTGCTGGGTGACAACCCCTACTAAACAAAGGCAATTTTTATGAACTAGGAGAAGTTGTGAAATATCTGGAAGAAATAGGTTGGTGCCTAAAAAAACTATAATTTGGTGCTTACTTAGGATTGGTGTCCTCATCTTCTTAACACATCGGAGCTTATTATTTTTGCACGTTGGTGCTTAAATAGAATTGGTGTCCTCACAAGTGTTGCAATAAGTTGAAGATTGTTTTTGAAAAGCAATGAAGTGTTTCTTATAAAATATTTGTGTTTCATGATAAATGCGCATTAAATTTTTTTAACAGCTGGAAATTGTTAATTCTATTGAAATATTGATTCACCTCCCCTCTCAGTATTAGAATCAAGCAAGGGTGTCCATTGTCCTATACTCTCTTTGGCATATACATTGATAACCTAGAAGATTCCTTGGAAAAATTCCATATGTGTTGGCCCCATGTTAACTGGTAAAGTCGTTACTCTTCTCCTTTATGTTAATGATATTTTCCTTTTGGCAACGAGTCCTTCTAATCTTGATAAGAAACTAATAAACTTGCAAGATTTCTATGCGAAGATGGATATCACTGTTAATACTAAAACAAAAAGTCATGATAACAAAATCTATAAAGATCACATATGATGTTTTCATATATGACAATGTCAACTTCAAGGAAGTCCCTTCATACAAACATCTTGGAATCAATATCCATCACAAAGTCAACTGGAATTATAACATTGAGAAAAGGATAAATGGAGGATGAAATGCTTATTATGGACTTTAAAATAGTTGTAAGTTAGCATATATTTGTATATGGGATAAAAATAAAATCCTCTTTGAGACTCTCGTCACCCTTGTTATGTTATATGGATGTGAGGTTTTCTTTTGTAGTATCTCCAGAGAGTTGTGGAGGAAGATAGAACAAGTCTAAAACCAAAAGCATGACTATGACTAAGTATCTTTTGTATAAGAAGAGGTTAAACAAAATGGAAGACAAGAGGTTTCCTAAAAGTGCTTATAGCTCCAATCAAAACCACCACCTATTTGATGCATGAGTAGGCATCCCTATACCATAATAGGTTTTTTTTTTTTTTTCCTTTGAGTGTTGCAATTTATCTTTATTTGAATAAAGAAAATGATACTGCATTGTTTAAGATTCCTAAAATAAAAGGCTATATTTCATTTCACTCATGGATTTATTTTCTTAAGAAGGGTTGAAGGCACTCATGTCTTCATCCCCCCCTCCCACATCGTATTTGATAGCTATTGTGTGAGATTGTTCTAGGTTATAGGTCTAATTAAGAATATTCTAGGGTTCTCATGCACTTCAAAGAAGAGCACATGTCCCATAGTTGAAGCTAGATGTTACACCTCCGATGCTCTATAATATCCCCTACATCTTTCACTGGGTTTTAACACCATCGTAAGCCCAAAGTGCATCTATATGATGATATATTTGCATTGTATTGTTTGGCCACAATGGGATGATCTATGTACAAGGGTTGGCCAATTGGTATCCTATATCCCCTCAAGTAGACAATGATCACAAGTCATTTTAGTCCCTATTCTCATTGCGTACAGGTCTATGGTACTAATGGGCTAACTACCTTTTCATAGTGGCAACTCCTATCTTGTTGGGCATTTAATGTCCTTGGTAGGCGTAACAAATTTATCAACTTAACAAAAACTATATACTCAAAACAAGAACTCTAGTAAAAAATACACTATTTTTGTGCAAAATACATGAAAAAACACCCTGAAATAAAAAGTGGTGATATATCACATGCAAAAAAAAAAAAATTAATTGAAAACATGAAAATTTCAATTTTTTTAGAAAACAAATTAAATAATTAAAAAATGTCTTTTCCAAACTAAAAAATATTATTAGAAAAATCAATCAAAATTTGATAAAACAAAAAAATTAAAGCAATTTATACAAGTGTAATATGCAACGTTGTTGCTTAGTATTTCCCTCTTATAAAAAAAGTAATCAATAGCTATTATTGAATGGTTGAACAAATTCATAAATCTAATAATGAAACAGATTTGAATACGACAAAGAGAAGTAACGCATGTAAATAATGGACTAGATAATCATGGAGAAAAATAGAGATAAGTGCATAGATAATTTTGGATGAAGTATTACCCCAACATCATCGTTTATTACGAAAGTTAAGAGTTTATTGAAATGTGCTTGTGTACATTTTATTCTATCTTTAGCTTATGGGACCAAATAAGGAGGACAAATTACACTGTCTAATTTCTTTATATTAAATAATGTAAATATATGATATAAATAAAATAAATAATTAAAAAAAAAGCTAATTATTGTAATAAACTATTTATTTACTTTAAATTTATACTCATCCTAATTAAATGACAAATAAATAATATATTGTAGAATTTCTATGTCGAAAAAATCAAATTAATATGAAGTATATCCTGTTCAAAGAATTCATATGTAATAAAATATCTAATATAAAAAATTGCAATGTCTAGTTTATCAAAATAAAAATTTTAGTTATACAAAGGCGCTTAAGTGTGAGTGCAAAATATTTCAAAAACTTAATTTTTAAATTTTAAATTTTAAGCTATGATTAAAATTGTGAAAAGGAAAGAGAAAATCTTATTTACTATAATGTCGACTTAAATTTTATTTTTTATATTGCATTATGATTTAAAATTAAATTGTGAAAATATATAATATAGGTAAGGTTTATTGAGGAAAATGATTGAACCAAATCCATTCAATAATGAAAATCAGAAAGGCAAAAATATGAAAAAATCACTAAGGGAAAAATTATTGTAATATGTAGCATTGCTGTTTTAGTTTCCATAGTTAGTAAAAACTTGAAAATTAATGACACTTTTTTTAGGAAAGAAAATACTAATTATGGAAAGATCCATAAATTTGGAAAGAAAATTAATAATTAATTTAGGAGGACACTGGGTAATTAGAGATTTTTATTTATATTTAAATTTTAAACAATTTTTAGTTTGAAAATTTGATTTTAAACCACATAAAATTAGTCATCCACCAATTAAAAATTAAAAATCCAAATTTTACAAGTTCAAAAAATAATTTTCAATTAAAAAAAAAAATTCATTCTAAAAAAATAAGTTTAATATGTAATTTTACCAAACCTTTAATAAACTTTGGAAATAATTTCTAAAAATTTGCAAATAATTGAAAGTCAAAGCATTTTGAGTATAAAAACAAGTTTAATAAAATTAGAAAAAAAAGAAAAAGATAAAGAAAAAGCTAGAATAAGAGAGAATTTTAAAAAATCATTTAAAAAAAGAAAAAAGAAAAAATCCTTTCATTAATAAGAGAAAGTTACATGTAGCTTGAATTTCCAAAAGAGGATTAAAATCTAGGAGATACTTGAAACTAACACCCCACCTACTAAGAAAAAATAATAAAAAAATACTACAATAATCATAACAAAGAAAATTCCTTGAGGAATCAAGATTTCAAGAGGGGAAATGGCTCTTACATTTGCATGACTTTCCCCAAGTTGAATAATTGTTCACTGTCTTCTTAGATCTACGCCCTTATGCTCTTACGACCTCATTTTGTAATATGCACTGTTTCTACTTAGTACCTGCCTCTTATGCAAAAAGTAATGGATAACAATTATTGAATGCTTGAACAAATTCATAAATTTAATAAGGAAACACATTTGAATATGAGGAAGAGAAGTAACATAAGTAATTAATGGGCTAGATAACCTTGAAGTAAAATAGAGATAAGTGCATAGATAATTTTGGATGAAGCATTAGCACCAATGTCTTTGGTTGTTACAAAAGTTAAGAGTATTGAAATGTGTTTGTGGGCATTTTATTTCATCTTTAGCTTATGAGACCAAATAAGGAGACAAAATGATAATGTCTAGTATGTATATATATATATATATATATATATATATATATATATATATATATATATATATATATATATATATATTGTAACAAACTATTTATTTAATTTTAAATTTATAGTCATCTTAATTTAGCGGCAAATAAATAATCTATGGTAGAATTTCTGTTAACAAAATCAAATTAATATGAAGTATCCTATGTCATCTTAATAGCATGGCAAAAAAATCATATGTAATAAAATATCTAATATAAAAAATTAGAATGTCTAGTATATTAAAATAAATAAAAATTATTCACACAAGGGCTTTAGTAATTTTTTTATATTTTATATTTTTAAGTTATAATTTAAAAGGAGACAATCTTATTATATAAGAAAAAACCTCTAATGGCGAAGTGTCTTTATAAATTATTTAATAAAAAACCAAATTTATGGATTTTTCCATAATTAATAATATTTTCTTTCTTTCTAAAAACATAGTTGCCATTATATTTCGAGTTTTTACTAACCATGGAAACTTGCTGATTTAAAAACAAAAGCAATAACGCATATTACTTTTCTTCATTTTTTTCCTTTGCTAATTTTTATTATTGAATAGATTTGATTCAATCATTTTCCTCAATAAACCTTACCTATATTATATATTTTCACAATTCAATTTTAAATCATGATGCAATATAAAAATTAAAATCTAATTCAACACTACAATAAACAAGTGCTATGTAGTAGCTAGTACTTGCCACTTAGTTTAAATATAGCTAATTGGAGTGTGAACTACTCACAATATATGAGATGATCAATTAAAGGTGTAAAAAAAAAGAAATGAAAGTGAAAATGTTGTGCTAAAAAATTGCATTTTGGTGAGCACCCTACCTCATTGGTTGTAATGAAGCTTTATAAATTAATTTCTTTGGAAGTGTTTGGTTCAAATTGATATGGAGAAACTTAATTTCAATTAAATGAGATGCCAATTCCAAGAAACTTGTTTTTGTACAACCAATTCTTTCCTACAAAGCTCGTGGGAATTGTACATGATTGATATAGAGTTGAATGCAATTGTGTTTGTAGCAGTGAAGGCACGGGAATACGAGACAAAACTTCATGACTTCTTTCTTTTGCATAGCAAAATCAAGTTGGGATGATCTATAATTTGTGATTTAGTATTAAATTAATTTTTAAATTAAATTGTAAAGATAAGTTAATTAATATTTATGAATAATTCATAATAATAATTGTTTTACTATTAATTTAACAACTAAATTATAACTACACAATTATATAAATTAAATCACTAATAACTATAAATGGATATCAAAACCCTTAGTTTATAATCAAAATACTTAGCTCCTAAAACATTTAGTAGGGTTGATCACCTCCTTATAATGCCTTAGCTTCCTTTTTCCCTGTAACTCCTTTTCATCCCACAACTTATCCTTAAACTTGGAGGTAATGGTATTTTTAATATTATCCTTATTCTCCAAATGATTTCCACCTTTATCACCTAATGGTGGAGCCAAAAGTGGGCATCCTTATGCCATCCTCACTTGAGTTGGAGATGGGGGTTTTGGCTAGAGTTAGAAGTGATTTTGGGGAACCTCTTGGCTTCCATGTTTTAAAAAATGAGAATGAAAAAGAACAAAAAAAAGTAAAAAGAAGAAAACAAAATAAAATAAAATGACGTTGTTTACCGACACCACAAATTCTCCCGAACAATTTTTTTTGGCCGGAATCTAGTAATATTTTGTTTTTTGTTTGTTTTTCTTTCTTTCTTTTTCAAAATTAGATTGATGGAGTGTTTGAATTTTTTTTTTAATGGTGGAAATGGATTCATCACCATCAAGAACTCCTTGGGCACCCAAAATCCAGAAGTTTGACAATTGTAACTCAAATTTTCAAAATTTTCTACAATCTTGTTGGAATTTCCATTATTTTCCAAATTAATCTGTGGATTTTTTAGACTATGCTAAATAAAGTTCATTAAAAGAAAAAAGGAAGTACTATGAAACACCAAACATACTGTTTTATTAGTTTCTTTTTAAAGGTTTTTTTGGTATTTTGAATTATTTTAAAGTTTGCTTTTGTTTGTTTTTTGTTTTTAAATTAATAAGTAAATAAAAAGAAACAATTTTCAATTCTTTTAGGACTAAAAATGTGTTTTTTTTTTTTTTTAAATGATTTTCTACTCTTAAAAAAATATTTACAATTTTTTCTCTTTTTTTAATGTGAATTATTAAAAAAAAAGTTAATTATTAAACAAAATTACCTAATGCCACTTTTAGATTTGTTATCAATTTTTGTTTTTTATTATTTTCAATAGTATCAGTAGTAAAGGTCACCATGTCGATTAATTGGTAATTTTAATTAGCATTGTCTAACTAATAGACGAAATGACCTTTTTTTGGTAAAATTTTCCCAAAATCTGGTACTAATTTTTAAAAATCAAAAGTTATTTAATTTCCAAGGATTGAGTTCCTCTTGGGTTTTTAAGGGTGTTGAATTTATTTATCCACTCAAAATTCTATTTTCAACAACAAGAAATCATAATCTTGCTAGAAATTCTATTGTTGGATTTCAACTAAATAAGTAATTTCATCTATTATTTAGACTACATTTTAACCCAAAAAATAAAATAAAAGTTAGATAAATTTAAAAAACACTTATAAACAAGCATAAAAAAAATATAATTTAGGTACTAGTTTTTATGGTTTTCTATTGTCATGATATTTGGTCTTTAACGCCATGGTTGAAAAATATTTGAATTTTAATACTAAAAAAATGAATGATGTTGCATCACTACTTCTGCATTTTAGGACATTCTTTCATGATTTTCATAGTCATGATATTTGGTATTTAATTCCATGATTGAAAAATGTTTAGATTTTAGCACTAAAAAAAAGAGATGATGTTGCATCAACACATTTGCATTCCAGCGTGGTTTTCCATATATTTCATAATCACGATATTTAATTTTTAATGCAATGGTTGAAAAGTGTTGAAATTTTAACCTTGAAATGAAAAATGGGTGATCTGCATCACCACTTTTCAAAATCAACATGAAAATCATCACTTGATGCGACTTAACAAAAAAAAAATGAGAACTCAGTAAAATTCTCATTATGTTGATAAATTTGTCGCTTATGAAGGTCTTGAGATGGATCTATTTGTATACATGATTTATGAGAACCTCTCGTTACTCACTATATTTTCCATGTAAAAGGTGATTGCATTTTGTAAGGGTTTTCACATCCATGTTTAGGACACCTATTGATCCAGGTGGATATTGGTGGCCACCTATCTTTTCCACTTGGACCCACACCATTGTTTCTTTTAGTTTTTCAGTTTCCTTAATTGTAGCACATTTTACTATTTTGGTAGTTTTTCGGGTTGTGAACTTCTGAAGCCATTTTGAGGCCCTAAATGACGTTTTTTACATGTGTTTCCAATTGAAATTTGTAGTCCTCGAATAGATCTTTCTAACAAGATATTGTGCACATCGAACAAAGATCGCATGCCAAATTTACGACCCTGAGAAGTTGATGTACCAATTTACCCCAGTGGGGTCCACACTTTTGATGATTCATCTCCTAGGGTTAGGTTTTTGCATGTTTATGATTTTCCATTGTTTCTCAATAATAAATATACCTTTGAGCCTCATTGTAACACAGTTAAGAGGTATGTAGTCGCCACATCTCTTCTCATAGATAAGCTACCATCGCCCGAGCTAGTTTATTTCCATTCTATATGTAAGCATATTTCAGTTTTTTATGTTGAATTTCCACAATCTTGGGTCTAAGTTAGAATCTTAGAATGAATTATGCTACCAAACCAAGAATATCAACAAGAACTACTTTGCACAACGGAAAATATAAAGCAGTAAATGACACATGCACAAGTATACACAATTTTTAACAAATACTATACAATGATGTACAACCTAATATTTTTTATATTAAACCAATATGAATAATACAATAGTCTATGGAATACAAGATACAATTAAAATCACGCTGTGCAAACTCGATGTCATATCTTGTCCTGTCGGTCCTTCGCTTCCATACTGATCTCTAGTCGCCCCTTAGTCCTTCAAAGGACAACGAATAGAGACTCTAAGAGGGCTGCCACCTAAAACTATTGCAAGTCATTTATGCTACATGTACACAGGTTGATCCAATCTTCTCTCTAGATTGGCCAACACTTGAGCTCCAATATGCCTTCTAGTAGCCTCTTTCGTCCATCAAATATCTACTCACAAGGCACCAAAATTTACCCAACCTTCAACTCTTCTTCGTCACTTCAAGATGCTTGTCTAGGGCTACTTTGGGTAGCCAACACACTTCCCTCCACAATATAAAAGGCACCCAATCCTTCACTGCAAGTTTTGCTCCTAGGTTAGACTTTTGACCTCCACGAAAAGTCCTCCAAGTGGCACCCGTTGGCTACGAAAAAAATTGATCCAAACTGATCCACAAAAATGATCCAACACCTACAAAAATGTCATACCAAACATACCTTAGCTCACTGTTCTAAGGTCTGATTGACTGCTACAATTCTGGGTCTGGTTAGGTCACAAAATGGAGTCCCTAAAAACCCTTAGTGCTGGCCTAGAATTTCTCCTTAGAGTTGCGACTTACCCTTGGAGAGGTCTCCTTCTTGTTTGTTTCTATTCTGGGCATGAAAAACCCTTAAATAACCCTACGCTTCCCCTTAAACAATTGGTAGGGCCTGTGCCCTACCCACAACTTCTCTCTTAAGGTTGCAGTTGCCTCTCCCAAGAGTCCTCCACCCACAAAAACCCTAAACAGACCTGAAATACTTATTCCCTTCCTCGACCCTCCAACAAGGTACCTCTTTCCTTCAAAAAACAAATTGACCCTCTTGAAATGACCCTTATACAATCTTCAATGCCCACGTTGTTCGATCCTCCTTTGTTGCGGCTAAAACATAGAATTATCTCTCCGCCAACGAGCTTATATTTTTCTATGTGTTGCACAATGGATGAGGAAATGTCCTCCACTCCACCTTCCTATATATACACATAAATAGGGCTCCTCAAAACATCATAATAGGGCTTGAAAAACTGTCGTATGTCTTCTTAATACCAAGCCAACCTAGACTCCTCATGTGCAAACCCAACCATTAAATCCAAAAATCCATATCTCCCTTTAAAAAACTCGGAATAAGATGATTCTCATTGCGTTAGATTCACCTCGCTAAGTGTTATCATCCTCATCCATCACATGTCGACATGTGCTCATGGTTTTGGCTCAAATCCCGATGGGTTCAAAACCCCTACCTTGGGTTCCAAGCCCACAAGTGACTCTTGTGTTTATTTTTCCTCGAATCCTCGAAACCTAGGGCTTGGAGTACCCCCTAAGCTACTAAAAAATCAACACTCCCTCTTAGCGAGGGAGGTACTTCCAAGACTAGGAAGTAACTCATCATCATCATCACTACTCACAACACTCACCGCTCACAACTGCAGCAATCCCTTAAGCATGAACTACGCCTCTCGCGGAAGTGTCACTATCACTGGAATAATGCTGCTTCTTCTTCTTCTCCTGTATCTCTTTCCAATCTTTCTACGATTCCTTCTTGGAAGTTGTAGGAGCACCCTTCCTCTCCACTGACCATGCGATGTTCTTGGGCTGCAAATTCTCCCTTTGAACCTGCAAGCTCCTGTTAGAAATTTAATCCCTCTGAGCCTTTGGAAAATGGACCTTATTTGCTGGAACCTATACCCGCCCCTATGAATTCTACACCTGCACCTGCTTCTTTGGAACCTACACTTGCTCCACCTACTTATTCTTCTTTCCATGATCCTCAGGCTTTCCCGTCAAGCTGTAGAGACCATGCTCTCTAACTCCAAACACAATCTCGTTAGAGTTAGAGCATCTAGGTTTTAGTCTTGCCTTCCCATCCTGCAACAAGACCTCAAACCCTTATTCTCGTTCATCGAGACAAAAATCACACTATATCTAAGTCTTGGTACAAAGAGTAAATCCTGGACCCGTATTACTCATTGGATGAATATCCTCGTATCGCAACTCTTCGAGAATGAAGTCATCCCACAACTTATTTCAGTCTCGCAATTATCCCTTTGATGAAAGGCTTCCATTCCTCGGTGAACCTTGTTAAGGAAATCCTCACCATATCACTATCTGAAATATTCACACTGATGGCAACAATCTCATCTCTGACCTGATACAGTCTCGTGAGATACGAAGTCACTCCTTCACCCTTTATCATCTTGGTGGACTTCAACTTATCTTCCAATACTAGTACCCGTTTTTCGTTCTTATTCTGGATCAAATTCTGAAGAGCCACCCACATCTCATGTGTAGTGTTATTCCTAGAAAAATGAGGTATTAGGGTATCCTTCACACCAAATAGGATGACCAATCTTGTCCTCGTATCCAAATCCTCGTACATTTCCAGTTCCTTTGGGTCAGTTGGATTTTTGATGGCTTTCTCAGAAAATTCCAAGATCCTTTTGACCTGCAAGACCAACTTGATCCTTTACTTCTATGGAATATAGTTGGAAAATCCCTCCAACCTGTCCTCATACCGGGGACCTGCCTGCAACTTCGACATTGTCACCTACAATGTGACCAATTCCCTCTTAAGCTATACTTTGTTGTGCACAACTATGATTCAGTGAATTCCAAAGTAGCTTAAAGCTCTCTATGGTACCATGTTTAATTTCCATGATCTTGGGTCTAGGTTAGAATCTTAGAATCACTGACGCTACCAAACCAAGAATTACTTTACACAACGGAAAATATAACACAGTAAATCACACATGCACAAGTATATACATTTTTTAACAAATATTGTACAATTATATACAACCCAATATATGTTATATTAAAAAATTTGAATAATACAATAGTCTATGGAATACAAGATACAATAAAAATCACGCTGCGCAGACTCCATGTCGTATCTTGTCCCATTGATCATTCGCTTCCATACTGCTCTCTAGTCGCCTCTTATTCCTTCAAAGGAAAACACATAGAGACTCCAGGAGGGATGAAACCTAACACTGCTACATGTACACGGGTTGATTGTTGGCTAGAGAACAGGTCTCGCAGAGAAGACCCGGGTTCAGGTTTAAGGGCCAACAAAGTTTTCTGCAGTAGTCTAGTTTCACGCCGACATTTGCACTCTGCTTCGAAGGGTAGAGAGTCTCACTTGAGGCATGCCGCGACCTTACTGTGATAGGGAGTAGATCAGTATCATCCCAACAACATCCATACAGTTGAATCAAAGCTAAACTAAAGTCTTAGACAACCATAACACAACCTTCCATAACATATACCTTTCAAGAAAAAAGTCAGACTTACAGTAAATAAAATTTTAAAAGGTGCTTGTAACATCATTCATTCAAACCCATAACATATAATTGGAACAACACTCTTGAATATATTAATCATCAGCCATCAATGGAAAACTATTACAAGGCACAGCTACATGAGCATAAACAAAGAAAAATACAATACGTCCTATTGGACAGAGAGAAAACACAGTAACACGGAGGAGTGGAGAACAGTGCCACCCAGACATAGCTCTCCTGCATCTCCCTATTGCCTATTCCCGTCTGCGCCAACCTTCCTATCCACTGGCTAGCTGCTTATTTGTTCTGCTGCCAGCATGACTGACAGTTCCTCCTTTCTTCTCGCTTGACTGTCTTTTGTTTCTTTCTGTTCATCAGGAGTTCTCCATCGCGCTGTCTCCACTTCCATGGGTCCGCTCGACCCTGCACCCTATTCTGGCTGCGCGCCTCCTCTTGGTTGTCCAAACAAGGGCCCCAAATTTGGGACCTTGTTTAGAGCAGAAGCTTTTAGCTCTTGGAAGGTTGCCATGGCTTGCTGCCACCCTTGCATTAACTCTTTAGTCTCAGCCGTGATTTTTGTGACAAATTCCTCCCTGGCATTCGGCAGCAAGGAACCGAACACTGTGCTGATCTAAGTGTCGGCCTCAGAAGACAATTGCTACATCGTTTGTGCGCTGAGTTTTACAGGCTGTCGAAGCTCCCAGATGGCCTACTTGGCCGCCGTTGAAGTCTCCTCTATTTGTTGTATTTGGACCTCTAACACATCCGCTTGGGCGTAGATTTGGTCTAGTCTAGTTGGGTCTGTTGCTTCCTGGATTTCCTTAGAGATATGTTGTGGTTGTGACGAGATCGGCTGTGCCTTCATGGTAAGGGCTGTTGAGCATTCTTCCAGACCCTTCATTAGGTCGTATGCTTCTCTGGCTGCAGTACTCAAAACTTCCTGCATTTTCGTTACTTGGCCCTGTCTCTCTGATATTTGTTCTAAGTACACAACCGCTGGGTCGGGCAATGCGGGTCGGGCTGCCAATGTCGCCTTGAGTTCCACATTTCCTTGGTGAAGATTTGAATATGCGACCCTGAGGTGGATCGCCCACTCGACTACGTCAGTCTCTTGCATGTCTTCTGGTAACTGATTGCTACTGGCCGTTACTGTAGGCCACACTTCCCTCAAAACCCTGGTCACTATTTCTAGTTGTTCCTGTAGCTTCTCCTTTTCCGTTGTTAGTTGTTCACGCTATTTAGTAAGTGTGCTTATCTGTTGTTGCTGCTGCTCACACTTCCGCTGGAGCTCCGAGTTGAGCCTCTTGGATTGTTGTGCTGCCCTCTAAATGAAATGGTACAGTTGAGCTGTCCCCCATGTCTCCATACTTTTGGCACTGGAGGTACCCTGATCTGGCATTCGCACCCGGAGTGGTTTTCCACTGGCAACTGATCTTGCTGACTGGTCCTAAGGTGACTGTGGCAGATTTTGCTGTGGTATCTAGTCCACCATATTTAGATTTGGTTGCCCCTCTTGATCTGCTCGGTTGGGTGATTGGAGCGGAGTATGCTCGGAGAGTGGCCCAACTGTGTCTTCAATTGACTGCTCTAACTGATTGATGAGGCTGGTAAAATTAGTTTGCAGGACCACGGTTGGGTTAACTGGGGGTACCACTTCGGTACCTGAGTTAACCTCCATCCCGTGGTCCCAATTGATTATTCTTCTGATGACTGGATTAGACACGGTGGTGGATGAAGTGGATGGTGCGGAGCTGTGGGGTTCTCGGGAGATGGATGAGGTGGTGGGTGGTAGTTGATCTGGGCGGGGTGGTGATATGCGAATGTTCAGAAAATCAAAGGGGTTTAGGGGGTTGTGAGGTGGAAACCCTCTTGCTTATTTGGGCTCAACTATTTGCTCCTCCCGGATTGGTACCCCTACGCTTAACTGCCGAGGTGGATCCTCTCCCGTGAGGTCGACCATCGGGCTTGATTATGCAACCTTGGCCCTTTTGGCCTTTGGTGCCACTGCTGGTTTCACAACCTTACTTTTTCCCACCAACGTTATGGTTGCTGGGGGTGGTGAAATGAACAAGACATTGGGGATGGACGTAAAGATGGAGGTTGTGCTGGGAGATGGGTTAGACTGGGATACCTGGAATTCTGAAAAAGTTGGGAATGGAGTAGCATCCCTTGCTAGTACCTGAACTACTTCATTAAATCTTCTTAACTTAGTGTTCAGTTGCTGAATGATCAGGAAGAGCTGCAGGTTTGACATCCTATTCGCTGCTTCCGCCGACGTTTCTCCTGGCAGCCGGTGTGGTATCATTTCGTTAAAGAGGTACGTGTACACTCCATCCCTGATCTCCATCACCACTCCTGTCCATGAACAGACCTCTGTGTGGAAAGCCGCTTCATCAATTTGGAACTTCAGAGGCCTCATCTGGAACGTTGTTTCTGGTACACATGTAGGTCTGAGGAACGTATGCTTGTGCGTGACTCCAAACCAGACTTGCGCACTATATCCATCCAGCAGGTTTCTTGGGACTCTCTGTTGATGTTACCCCATAAATAATTAATGTTTCCCTGGCTTCTCCCACGGCTACAATCGTGCGATTAGTTAGCTGCTGAGGTGGGTTCTGACATTGCTGACTGTGGTTTTGGGATTTGGGCAGACGCAACGGCTGGTGATTATGTCTAATTATGGAAAATTTATTACAGTATGGATGATGCTAATTATGGTAATTATTTCCAAATCTTGGTGATCCTACAGATTGACACTGGTACTATGCTTAATAATGACGGGTTGATGTTCGGCACGCTTTCCTATCTGACGTGGATGACACGCTAGACACTACCCCTCCCCGACCACTATTGGTTGCGTTGCAGTCTCCACAACTCAACTGAAATTTATTTTACTATGGTGAATCCTATCTATGCTCATCTCGGGTGCGAGAGAGTTATTGACTCTAATCTACCCTACCGACTCCTCTCGGTTGCGAGAGTTATTGGAATTGAAATTTTAAACTTATTCGTGATAGGGCTTCAGGCGTGCGCCGTTGACCCATCCTTATAGAACTTGGCTGTTCAACTGTGCCAATCGGACTGCTCCTGACTGTTTGATTTCTATGACGTGAAATGGTCCCAGCCAATGCATCTACAGTTTTCCTGGGAACTTCTGGAATTTACTGTCATAGAGTAGAACTTTCTCCCCAATCTGAAAAGTCTTGCGTTTAATATGTTGGTCGTGCCAAGCTTTCTGCCTGTCCTTTTCTACCGTTTGGTGAAACTACACAAGAAATCGTCCTTCTTCAAGTTCTTGTAGGTCCTACAATCACTCTTTTAAGGATTCCTCTTTAGATAACTGTAGAGTTGTTGCAATTAGAAGGTTTGGTACAATGAATTCCGCTGGGACTACCGCTTCTTTTCTATAAACTAGCTGAAATGGCGTCTGGTTGTTTAGTCGTTTTACCGTTGTTCGGTATGCCCACAGTGTTGTTGGAATCCGTTCATCCCAGTCATCACGCTGCGTGTTGCATATCTTCGTCAATCCCTTCTTTAATATCTTGTTGAATGCTTCCACTGTGCCATTTGCTTGCAGATGATATGGACTGCTTTTATAATGTTGTATCATGAAGCTCTCTAGGAGGGACTTAATGGTTTCATTGATGAAATGTGTACCTTGGTCGCTGGTCAAGCTTTTTGGGCATCCAAATCGGTTGATTATATTTTCAAATATGAACCTAGCAGTAATTTATGTCGTGCAGTTTTTCACTAGCGCAGCTTCTGCCTAGCGTGTTAGGTAGTCTATCGTCATGATTATGTAACTTGATTTTGAGTACCTTGCAGCTAGTGTAATTGGTCCTAAAAAATCGACTGCCCACTTTTTGAATGGCTGCAGTACCTTTATTGGATGAAGCGGAAGCTCATCCTTGTGAGATGGTCGTCCTGTCCACTGACAAATGTCACATTTCTGCACAAATGCTTTGTTGTCCTTGTGTATTGTTGGCCACCATAAGCCTGCTTGTAGTACCTTGCCTGTTGTTGGTTTAGCTCCCGCATGCCCTCCCGCAACACCACTGTGACTTTCCCATAGTATAGCTTCCCTTTCGTGGTCCAGGACGCATCTTCTAAGTACATGGTCCAGCCCCATATTGTATAGGTGTCCTGCTATCAACTGCTACTCCGCGGCTCAAACTACCAGGTGTCTCTTTTGTGTCGTAGTGTACTCTTGCAGACACTACCGAGTGGTGAGATAGGTTGCTATCTCATTCAGGTAGTCTGAGATGGCTTCTACTCTGAAAAGATCAGCATCTGGTAACTGATCATCTAGAGATCCTTCGTTGTCTCCATTCTCTAGTTAGGATAGGTGATCAGGCCCTACGTTGAGTCTTCCGGGCTTTATAATTACTTCAAAGGTGAAATCCTAGAAAAGTAGGAGCCATATGCAGATTCTGCCTTCTAATACTGGCTTGTTAACTAAGTATTTCAAGACTGAGTGGCCTGTGAAAAATTTGAACTTACCTCCAAATAGGTAGTGGCGAAATTTATGAAGAGAGTACACCATTGCTAATGCCTCCCGCTCTGTTGTCGTATAGTTCCGTTCAGCTGTTGAAAACTTGCGACTAGAAAAATATACCAGATGATCGACATAAGTGTCTCCAGGTTGAGCCGAGACCGCCCCGAGTGTGATGCCAAACGCATCAATGTGTACATGGAACTTCTTGTCCCAGTCCGGGTGGACTAGTATTGGCGCACTCGCCAGCTTCTCCTTTAGGGTGTCCAGGGTTGTTTTGTAGTTGTCTGTCCATTGGAACTGTTCTGATTTCTTCAATATTTTTTCTAAGGGCACTGTTATCTTGGCGTAGTTGCGAATGAAGTGCCAGTAGTAACCAGTGTGGCCCAATAGTGACCTTAGTTGTTTTACAGTTTCCGACGCCTCCATACTAACAATTACTGCTACCTTGGCTAGGTCTACACAGACACCCTGATTACATACCACGTGCCCTAGCAGTGTTCCAAACGAAACGACAAATATACACTTCTTTAGGTTTAATGAGATCTGCAGTTTTCGACACCTATCAAACATTACTCTCAACAAGCTCGCATGATCCTTTAGTATGCTATACACAGTCTAGTCGTCCATCTAGACTTCTAAGAACTTCTGGATGCATTCTCGGAATGTAGCTATCACAATGCGAGAGAAGACTGCAGGTGCATTCTTCAGTCCGAATGGCATCACATTATATGCAAAAGAGCCCCATTCAGTGGTGAATGTTGTCTTTCTCTTGTCCTCCTCTGCTATTCTTACCTGATGGTAACCTGAGAAGCCATCGATGAATGAGTATGCCTCGTTCCCCGCAACGTTGTTGAGGACTTCATCATTGAATGGAGTAGGGAATGGATAATGGATACAAACATTATTTAAACTTCTGTAATCTACACAGACTCGTATCTATGATTTTTCCTTTTTGCTCTATATAACTATGGGAAGTACCCATTCTGCTTCCTCTACTGGGAATATTAAGCCGGCTTTCAACATTTTGTCGATCTTCGCTTTCACCTTTTCCTTTACCCTTGGGTTCAGACGATATGGTCTATGTTTGACAGGCCTTGCATCAGGCTTTAGTGTTATCCGCATTTCCCCCATCTCTCCTTTTATTCCCTTTAGATCTGTTACAGATGAAGGAAACAAGTCCTTGTATTCCTTGAGTAGACAAAATATTTCCTTAGTTTTTTGTTCATCCCAGTAGTCTCTAATTGTCACCAGTTTAGGTTTGTCTTCTGTTCCAATATTTAATTTATTGGTTCTGAGAGGTAACAGGTGGATACCTTCTGTCGTTGGTTCTTCTTTGATGTCTCTCTCCCCCTCTATTTCTTCAAAATATAGGTGCCCGAGATCCTCCAGATTGTCATCGTCCATATCACTATTAATTTTTGACATGCCACCTTTTGTTGGATACCCTGGTATTGAACTAACTGCCCGTCTGTCTGTTGAAAATATGGGAAGAACAATATCTTCCTGATGGCCTGCAACACTTGTGTAACCGGCTCTATCTTTCCTTTGAACAAGAAACACTGTGTAAATTTGTCCGCAACTTCCTGCCATTTGTGGGTCCCTCTTCTTTTCTCTTCCGTCAAGTACCAGGCCTTTGGAATTACATCCAGGGGGTGGATAAACTGTGGACCCACAGTTCTTTTGGATATTCATCAGTTCTCCATTGGGCTTCACATTCCTTCAAATGGTCTCTGGGGTCTGAGTCCCCTTGGTACCGGTCCCTACTTCTGGGTTCCTCCTCCTCTTTAAATCTAGCTTTCAGTGCTGCTACCACTTCGTCCCATCGCGTCAATGAGCTGCGATGGTTTCTCCACCATCTTGCTGATGTAGATTGTAATGCCATGTCCATCAATGGTACTTTGTGACTTTCCGGTACCGTATTTTATATTTTGGCTACGAAAATACTTACAGCATTCATATCTGATAAGATTGGGTATTCCTGGATCTCGGTCCCGATCCAATTAACTCTTGAAATATTGGCACATCTCCTTGTATTTGTTTCATAGCATCCTTGCTGCCAATCGTCCCAAGCTATTTATGATCCTAACTCTAAGATTTGGATGCTTCTCCAGGTTACAGAGCCTTCTCTCGTTGGGTTGATGTAGTCTTCTCTTCTCCTTGCGGTCATTTGGTAGAGATGGTCCAGGAGCTGAGCATCTTCCCTGTTATCTACAATCTCTGTATATCTCGATCCTTGGTAGGGGTCGAGCGGCTGAGTGACTCTGATTTCCCCGTCCTCGAAGATCATCAGTTCTTTTTTCAGATCAATTATTGCATAATTTTCAAAAGCCCAATCAATTCCCAATAGTGTAGGGTACAGATCCTTATCCCCCATGATGTCGATGAATTCAAAATCTATAAATGTCTTTACTCTTGCAATGTCAAATTCAACCTCCTCCAGTCAGCTGATGGGAAGAATGCAATACTAGTTCACCATCCGAAGTTGAATCAGAGAGTATGTCAATCTTGGCTTCCCTAATGCCTCCCAAGTTTTCCTTGGTAGGATGTTGACATCAGATCCCAAATCAAGCATGGTATCTTTAATCTGGAACCCTGCCACTTGAGTGTTCACTCGGAATTCCTTTCCCGTCCTTCATTTGTTTCTCTTTATTCTCTATACATATTTCTGGTCCACTTTTGCTGATTATTTTTCTCCAGTGTTCTTCTTCAGCACCCCTTACATGTTTTGCTTTAGCCGTTCTAGCATTGGTGTATTGTTAACAATCTTCAGGAATAGGTGGAACCACTCTTGGATTAAGGCTTCAAAAGTATTCGGCGTTTCATTGTCTTCCTGAATTTTCTGTAACTCGATTCCTTTGTTTCCCCCCAAGTGGGCAAACGTTTCTACTGCTTCCTGGAAAAATTGTTTCTGTCGTTCTGGTTTGATCAAGAGCTTTCGGGATGCTAGCCTGATCAATTTCATTGGGTCCATAGCACGTGCATCCTCCCCCGTTCTTTTGCCACCTCGTGTCACTATGGCCACGTTTTTCATTGTTTGAGTTCCCATTAGCTTTGGTTTTGCATTTACTAGATTCGCCCCCCTCTGTTTAGCTCTTTCCTCTCATCTTTTGATGAGCTTCGGGCAATCTTCTATTGCGTGTGTGTTAACCTGGCATATTGAACACCAGGATCTTCTAGGGAGTGGGCATTCTCTAGCTACATGTCCTTCCTAGTCGCAGTTATAGCATCTTACTGGACCTCTACCTCCTGCTCGACCTCCTCTCATGTCTCCTCCTCTTCCTTGAAGAGCTTCGTTTACTCTGTATGACGGCTGGTCCAACCGCTCCACCAGTGCATCCAATGCTCGACATTGCTCTGTGTTGTGGGTGGTTGAGGCACAAAATTCACAGTATATATTATTTGGAACATTGGAATATTTTTGTAAGATTAGACATAGGCGAGGTTGATGGCCCATACTTTTGCATATTTCACAATACTCATTGGTGGTTGGACTTTGTTGTGTAGGGAACACTGTGTATTGTTGTTGCGGTGGATATATCCCTTGGGTGTTTATTTGCGCGACCCCTCCTAGTGGTGGAGCCCCTTGTGCTCCTGCAGCCGATGTCCGCACATTTTTGCCCCGTAACCGGGGACATTCGGTTGCTACATGTCCCTCCACGAGACAATGCGTGCACCATACATCCGGTCTCGCCAGTCACATTGGTTGCATTTCCTTGAGTTTTTCTGTCAGACTGGATATTTGATGCTGCAAACCCATTATGGAGGGGTCTTGTACCACTCCTCCTCCTTTAAAATCTTGCAGGTGACCCGCCATAACTTCTATCTTCATTGCCTGCTCTAGTGTGTACTGCAATGTGTCGATCCTTTATTGAGTCAATGGAGTTCAGGTCAAAGGTAGTAGAGCTTTAATGAACCAGTATCTCTGGTGGTTTGGATCAATTGGATAATTGAGCTTTCTGAATGCATCCTTGAATCTCTGCATCAAATCCCAAGCAGTTTCTCCTTCTCGCTGCTTGATTTCCCACGCCTCTGACAAGCCCTGTTGGTCTGTCTGAGGCAGTTTGAATTCCTTAATGAAATCCCTCTTTACATCAGCCATCGCTGGATTCGGGTGAGCTTCCGACCATTTCATAAACCATCGTAGGGCTCTCTCCCTAAGGGTGGTCTGAAATTCTATCAACTTCCCAACATCTGGTGTCTGTTGTGCCCTCCAAATGGCCTCGCAGAGGTACCAGTGCTGTTTGACGTCGTCGTTCCCCTTCCCAAAGAATTTTGGGTACTGGGTGAGTGATCCCGCCATGTTCACTTGAATAGGTGTTACTAAAATGAAGCTGTTGGATCCTGGTTGTGAGATGGGGCCACTAGCAATCCTACTACTAGTTTGTGTTCGAGTTGGAGACTGAATACCGTGCAATCTACTTAATTCACGTAACTTAACAAAAATTTCACTTATGGGCTTGTAGAGCACCAGGGGAAGGCTGGGACTAGAGCTACTTGAACTGTGGGGACTAGGAATAACTTGAGATATGGACGCCGACCTTTCTTGAAATATTTGCTCCATTGCAACATGCATCTCCACATCAGACACCTCCTCTGGGCGCGCATTTGTACCTTCTCCGTCAGACTTCTTTCCTTCCTCCATCTGGGCTGGACTCCTATACACCTGCCGCAATTCTTTCACGACCCCTCCTATATCATGGGGACCCACCTGACCTTCCATTCATTTTGTCATATGAGGCACCTCCTCTTTGTTCTTTCGACCGCTTTCCTGTCTTTTCAACTCCTTCATCACCCTCTCTCGCCACCTTTCTGCAATTTGTGCCCTTCGATGTGCTCGTCGCTCCCTGAGCCTATTGGCGGTCTCGAAATCCATACTCCTACTCCCCCTTCTCACAGTTCTTGTAAAATATCTCCCTTAGTCCCTTCCCCCAGCATTGGAGGGTTTACGCTTCCATCTCTGCTTTTTGGAATCCCATCAGTCCTTCGTCTACCATCAATGCCTTGATCCACAAGGGAATCTCCTTCAGCAGCTTCCCCCTTAACCCGGATTGAAGGTATCTGCTGCTCTTGAGAAAGACTGGTAGCACTCGGCTGCAAACTCTACTATATATCCATCCAAGGTAGATTCCACCCAAAAATATACAACTCGGGTTAAGTTGGTGTTTAACTGATGAAGGGCCACCAGATCCTCGTGCGCCCACTTGCGATTGATCTTCCATGAATTTTCCTTGACGGTCTTGGTCTGAAGCCTCCGCAACTAGTTGTAGAGTTCTTCTAGGAACTTTCCCCAAAATATTTCGAGGTATCACTAGCAGAGTCAGAGAATAGAACTAGGTTTTTAATCGTTTTCTCCTTCTGTCGTCTCAACTCAGCCTACTGAGTTATGAACTGATCTAGGTGGTTATCCCACCAGCTTCATATTTCTCTTTCAAAGATCCGATATACCATGATCTAGCTCCCAAATGTATTTTCAGGTCCCGACAATGGAACCATTTGTTGGCGAGAGAACAGGTCTCGCAGAGAAGACCCAGGTTCAGCTTTAAGGGCCAACAAGGTTTTCCGTCGTATTCTAGTTTCACGTCAGCATTTGCACTATGCTTCGAAGGGCAGAAAGTCTCACCCGAGGCGTGCCGCGATCTTACTGTGATAGGGAGTAGATCGGTATCATCCCGACAACATCCATACAGTTGAATCAAAGCTAAACTAAAGTCTTAGATAGCCATAACACAACCTTCCATAACATATAACTTTTAGGAAAAAAATCAGACTTACAATAAATAAAATTTTAAAAGGTGCTTGTAACATCATTCATTCAAACCCATAACATATACTCGGAACATCATTACTAAATATATTAATCATCATCCATCAGTGGCGAACTATTACAAGGCACATCTACATGAGCATAAACAAAGCAGAACACGATACGTCCTATTGGACAGAGATAAAACACAGTAACACAGAGGAGTGGAGAACAGTGCCACCCAGACATAGCTCTCATGCGGCTCCATGTTTCCTATTCCCATCTGCGCCAACCTTCCTATCAATTGGTTGGCTACCTATTTGTTCTGTTGCTAGCGCGACTGACATTTCCTCCTTTCTTCTCGCTCGGTTGTCTTTTGTTTCTTTCTGTTCATTGGGAGTTCACTGCTTGTTTCCTTCTGTGCTCTTCCACCATCTATGCTTGCTCCCGCAACCGCCGTGACACCTGTCCTCTGCTCCTTCGCAACCTTGACACCTTTCTGCCTACCGAGGTTGTGCTCTGCCACATACTCGCTGCAACTCAAAATCTGTTGAATTTCAAAACAAGGTCCCCAACATTGATCCGATATGCTCTCTAGGTTGGCCAATACCTGAGCTACAATATGCCTTCTAGTACCCTTTTTCGTCCATCAAAGAGCTACTCATAAAGCACCAAAATTTACCCAACCTTCAAATCCTCTTTGTCACTTCAATATGCTTGCCTAGGGCTACTTTGGGTAGCCAACACACTGCCATCCACCAAATCAAAGGCACCCAATCCTTCACTACAAGTTATGCTCCCAGGGTATACTTTTGACCTCCATGAAAAGTCCTCCAAGTGGCACGCACAGGCTACTAAATAAACTGATCCAACACCTAAAAAAAGGTCATACCAAACATACCTTAGCCCATTATTTAAATGTTTGGTTAACTGCTGCAATTATGCGTCTAGTTAGGGCACAAAACACAGTCCCTAAGAACCCTTAGTTTCAGCCCAAAATTGCTCCTTAGAGTCGCGACTTACCCTTGGGAGAGGTCTCCTCCTTATTTGTTGTTTTTCTAGGCATAAACAACCCTTAAATAACCCTAAGTTACCCCTTAAACAATTGGTAAGGCCTGCGACCTACCCACAACAACTCCCTTAAGGTTGTGGTTGCCTCTCCCAAGAGTACTCCACCCACAAACAACCCTAAAACAAACCTGAAATACTTCTTCTCTTCCTCGACCCTACGACAAGGTACCTCGGCCCTCCAAACATCAAATTGACCCTCTTGAAATGACCCTTAAACAATATTCAATGCCCAAATTATTTTTTCCTCCTCTGTTGTGTCTAAAAAAAAGAATTATCTCTCCACCAATGAGCTTATCTTTTGTTATCTATTGCATAATGGATGAAGAAATGTCCTTCACTCCACCTTCCTATATATACACATAAATAGGGATCCTAAAAACTTCATAATAAGGATTGAAAAACTATCATATGTATTCTTAACACTAAGCCAACCCATACTCCACATGTGCAAACCAAACCATTATCTTCAAAAATTCATATATCCATTTCTACAACTCAAAATCAGACGATTCTCATTGCGTTAGATTTTTCTCACCGAGAGCTATCATCCTCATCCATCACATGTCGAAATGTGCTCATGGTTTTGGCCCAAATCCCGATGGGCGCAAAAGCCCTACCTTGGGTTCCAAGCCCACAAGTGAATCTGGTGGCACTTTTTCCTCCAATCCATGAACCCTAGGGATTGGAGTACCTCCCAAGCTACTGAAAAATCAACAATTAGATATTAATGAAATGAAGTTTTATTTCTATCGCATATCTATGTTTATGTTTAATCTATATTCTATTGTGTTCCTGCATAAGTCTGGATCAATGGTATTAGAGCAGTTTGATATTTAACTTTTTTTTTTTGCATGTCCCCAAAGAGGTATGTGTATAAGGAGTTAGCAATCAAACTGGTTGAGCCTTTGCAAGATCATCCTTTCAAACCCCGATGACCTCCCATGGCGGAAGAAAATAAAGACGAGGGAGCAGGAGACCCCTTCAAAATATTTCTCTAGGAGGCCCTCAAGAAACAAAGGAACACACTGATGGATATATTTGCCTAGATCCTTGGACAACTACCCACAGGCGACACATCTTCATCCAAAAACCACTTTGGAGGCACCCGTACATGTTAAATTTGACATTCCCATGTTTGAAGGTCAGATAGATGTAGACGTCGTAGATAGATGGGTATATCTGTTGGAAGGATATTTTCTTGTTCATGAATTTTACAACCGGGAAAACATTACTTTTGCAATTTTCAAAGTCGCCCCCCCATGTTAACGACTAGTGGGAAACCTATTGTGAGAAAAAGGACGAGAGGGAATCCTCACTATTTTCTGCCGCACCCACTTGGAATTATTTCTGAGATGCCTTCAAGGATGAATATTACCCTGTCGGGGGTTATGAAGATAAATACATGAAGTGCACCATGTTGCGGCAGGGAAGGGATGAATATGTGTTGGCATTCACAAATGGTTTTCATGCCCTTCACACAAACTTGGGTATAAAGGATTATGAGTGGCATTTGGTACTCAAGTATCACAGATGTTTACATAAGTACATCTAGGATGAAATGGAGTTCTTGGACATCTCCTCGCTCAGTGCCACCTATCAATATGTTGTCAAGATCGAGCAGAAGTTTAAACAGAAGAATCGAGACTTTAGACCTGCGCCTTTGAAGCAAGGGAAAGGCTCCCCCAAATCACAGAATAGAGGACAAAACCAAGATGGGGAAACCCAGGACAACTCGTCGAAGCTACAATCAAATAAAAACACCATGAAGGAAAAGAAGGACATAGGAGAGTGGTGTGAGTTCCATAAGATCCCCACTCACAACAAGTGTGTTGAAGTTGGCAACAAGAAATATTGAAAATGGCATCAAAAGGGATACTGGTTTATTTTTCCCTTAATTAAAATATAAGTAAATTGTAATTCCACATCACATGACAACTTGTAAGTGTTAACTGAATCATGAAGAATTATTTAGCTCAGTTAATTCGAGTAGAGGGTCAAACTAGAGGCATGTAGGGTGTCTCCTACTTGTTAGGATCCCTGGTTGAGTTATTTGTGAGTTGTATTAGTTAAATCAAGTATTTGAGTTAAAATCAGTTTAAGTAGTTTTAACTGAAAGATGAGCTAGTGATAGGTCCAGTGAATCAAATATAATTTAATTCAGATGTAGTGCTCAATCAGATAACTGATAATGCACTATAAATAGTTGTTGCATGTCAGTTCTAAGGAAGGCCTAGTTGAGATTGGAATTTAAGGGAAGTAGAATATAAGTTGTATAATTAAAAAATTGTACAAGTCATGCATAAGATCATCAAGAAGCCTTTGATGTATTGTGAAATAATTAATTGGGAATTTACTAATTAATAAGGGCTCAATTAGCCTAGGAATGCATAAGAAAGACTGGTCAAGCATAGGAAAGTAAGTGGTTAAATATTGGACCAAACTTGCTTAGATCAGTGTCGGATTAGAGAAGGGTCAGAGTGAGACAATTAGAAGAGTGCAAAGGTTTCTCAGGAAGTGAAATAACATTATATTGTTTCATGTTCTTGAATTTATTAAATATACAGATAGCGAGGTTTTTAGTTGAAGGTTTCCCCAAATACATATTGTGTTGTTCGATTGATATTTCTTTCTCTTACTTGTTTATGTGATTGTGCGATCAAAATTGTTTCTGCAATTTGTAGAATTGATTCAGTATTTTGTTTTAGTACATTGCAAGTTCAATTGAATCTATTTAGATATTTCTACATGGTATCAGAGCAGAAAATTTTTAGGCAGCGAGTTTGCAGAGAATTTATGAATATTTTTGTGAAAAAATTTCGAAAACAAATAACATATCTGGATTCTTTGCGAAAAAATACCAAAATTCAAAAAAACAAAGAGTTGAATCAGAGTTCAGATGAGGGAGATATCGCTGATTTAAAATCAGCTCTTTTTTTTTTAGAAAATTTTGTGACGACGGGACAATTACAACATAGATCTGAGTTTCCAGAGTGCCCAATGGATGTGAAATTTAGAAAAGGAAAGACTTTCCTTAGACACATCGCCAGAGGATGGGTGAAACAAATCAATGTGCGAGTCAATAAACTGCATGATCTTGAGGTTAAAGATGCATGCAAAGCTTTAAGGAGCAAGGAAAAGGTTAGCGAATTGGTGGTTGAGAGGGAGCATGAATTACCTCTAAACTTGTTGCCTCAGAAGAAACCTCAGAAAGTTGTGGAGAAGGCACAATTAGAGAAGCAGAGAGGGGACCAAGTGGAGAAATCCACTTAAGAAGAGACCTCCAGTAAGGGGAAATGTCAAGCCAAGTGGGCAAAGAGAGCACATGAAACCATACGTCCAAGTGATAGGTGGGGCAATGTGAAGTCATAGTCCCAAGAGTGCAGAAATTTTGGCAGGGTCCATTGAGATGTATTGTCTCATGGATCATTACCTTGCTACGATATCCCAAAATACATAGTATAAGGATGAATCAATGGCAATTGATGTAGTCAGATGTCAGAGTGACAGATGTAGAGACTAAAAGCAATCATATATTAGGGAGTGCAGAGAAGAGTTGGAAACAATGTAGAGTCAACAACAACGCATAGTTTTGAGTAGACAGTGTAGTATATAGTAACAGCCAAAGACTCAAGTGGCAGATGCATCATACTAGGAAATATTTGATTCAGTTTGGAAGCTTTCAGTTTCAGAAGTTGCAGCACCAACAACACTAGAGAGAAGTGTTGTATGCAGAACACTCCAAGGGTACCAGATCAAGATAAAGTTGAATTCCTTTCTTGTTGAGAGGGAATGTTTAAATTGAGAACAAGAAATATTGAAAATGGCATCAAAAGGGATTCTGGTTTAATTTTCCCTTAGTTAAATTATAAGTAAATTGCAATTCCACATCACATGATAGCTTGTAAGTGTTAACTGAGCCAGGAAGACTTAGTTAGCTCGGTTAATTCGAGTTAAGGGTCAAATTAGAGGCATGTAGGGTGTCTCCCACTTTTGGAGCCTTGGTTTAGTTATTTGTGAGTTTTAATTATTTAACTCAAGTATTTGAGCTAAAATCAATTTAACTAGTTCTAATTGAGAGATGAGCTAGTGATAGGTCTAGTGAATTAAATCTGATTTAATTCACATGTAATGATCAATCAGATAACTCATAATTCACTATATATAGTTGTTGCATGTTATTTATATGGAAGGCTTAGTTGAGATTGGAGTTAAAGGGAAGTGGACTATCAATTGTATGATTAGGAAATTATACAGGTCATGCATGAGGTCATTAGGAATCCTTGGATGTATTGCACAATCATTGATTGGGAATTTCCTAATTATTAGGGCTAAATTAGCCTAGGAATTCATAATCAAGGCGGCTCAAGAAGATGCAAGCAAGTGGTTAAATATTGGACCAAACTTGCATAGATCAGTGCCAGATCAGAGAAGGATTAGAGTGAGACAGTCAACAAAGTGCAGAGGTTTCTCAGGAAGAGAAATAACATTGTATTGTTTCATGTTCTTGACCTTATGCAATATACAAAGAGCGTAGTTTTTAGCAGAGGCTTTCCCCAGATACATCTTGTGTTGTGCGATTGATATTTCTTACTCTTGCTTCTTTATGTCATTGTGTGATCGAAATTGGTTTCCACAATTTGTAGAATTGATTAAGTATATATTTTTTAGTACATTAAAATATCACTTAAATATATTTAGATATTTATACAGAGTGAGTATCGAGCCATGAAGTCATTGGTGGTTGAGTTGAAGACTTCCGAATTAGATGCATGTTCTGACTTTAAGTCAAAACCTAACAAGGGGAATGATAAAGGGAAGCATATTATTGATGCAGAGGTCGGTGCCACCGTTGCCACCACCAAGATCCAAAAGGATGAGCTCGAAGATCCAGAGGAGGAGGATCAGCTCTTCCACTCACATATGTGGATGAAGGTTTCTTCGCTCCAATTCATTGTTGACATGGGAGCCAAAAAAACCTCATTTCAGCAGAGGTTGTGAAGCGGTTGGGCCTACCAACCACAACACACCCACAATTGTACACCATCAGGTGTCTTCACCATGGAGAAGGTCTCCACGTCATCCAACGATGCCGCCTCCTCTACATCATCAAGCCCTTCACATATGAGGTATTGTGTGATGTTTCTCCATATGAGGAATTTCCGGTAGCACTCTGTTTATTATTAAAAAATACATAGAAAATGATGAAGAAATTGTGAAGACTTATATTCATTGACATCTAAGCTATTGTTCAAAATTATGATTGATAAGCAAAAAGTTATTTGTATCAAAAAATTTTTTTATCTTCCTTCCATGTGGGCTGCAGCTTTAGAAAGCTTATCCAAGTCTGTTTTTTTGTCAGCAACTGACCTGGATCTGGTTTTTCTTGTGTTTTCTTCCTTGATAATGGTCTCCTCCTTCTTAGAACCCTTCTGTATCTTTCTTCTCTTTGAGGGCTCTGAGTGTTGCTCTGAAGGGGTTTTGTTTTTGTTTTTCTTCATGGATTTTTCTGTCTTTGACCCTTCAAATTAACTTCTATGTCAATGACCTCTGTCATTAAGCTTAGATTGTGTAGATCCTTGGACTTAAGCATAAACTTGTTGTTGTCTCTGGTATGCCTTTTTCTGGTACAACAGGTTTGGATTCTTCTTTCTTTTTCTTACTATTGATCTCATATCCAACATCCTTGAGGAGTTCTTCATATGATTTTGTAGGTTGATACTCTTTCTGCATATTCTGCTGAATATGTGCTTCCAGAATTTCCGGTAGCATCTGCGCTTTTGATTTATCTGCAGTTGCAGAACTTCCTCTTCGGGCTCTGGTGTAGAAATTAGGAAAAGGAGGAACAAGGGGCACCATTTTCATAGATTTGGGTTTACTTGCTGAGGAACTCTCTCATTTTTCCAAATTTCTCTCAGCCTTGATTGCAAAAACCTTTTCTTTATTGCTCTTGGCCTTATAGATGTTTTCCTTCTTGGCCTTCCTCTTGGTTCTTTTTGCAGGCTGAGGGTGTGGTTGTGAAACTGGAGGTGTAGGTGCAGGTTGGCCTGTCCTATAAAACAAAAAATGATCCCAGGTTTGATTTATTTTCCTTAACTCTTCTTCAACTAGAACCTTGACGAGAGCTTGATGATACAAGCTATATTCTGAAACAACAGTGTGAGTTTGGACCCTTGCTGACATCTTTGTCGGACTCTTCAATAAGAAGTATGGAAGATTTAATTTATTCATACCTGCAACATGAAAAATAAACCTCATATGATAAAGAAACACAATTTTATACCTCCTTTCACAAGTGAGGTATATCTTGATAAGTTTAACAACTTATGCCCAGTCATTTTTAAGATAGTTGCTTGGAATTCCCTTAGCCCATTTTGGATCTCTGTGTGCATCCTTGAGGAAACTATTGAGGTCTCCTCCTGTGATAACCTGACCTTTAAACCACCTCTCTCCTTCATGTGGAAGGTTAAATTCTTCAACAATGGAGTCTTATGAAACCTGCAATGTAAGACCATAAACTATGGCTTCTTGTCCATTGAAAGAGTTTGCAAAATATCGAGCTACTCCTGAGTGATAGCTCCCTAACCTGGTGCATAGAGAATACCACCCTGCCTGGATACAAAATCTTCTTACCCTCAAATTTGCATCTACTAGGTCCGCACCCCATGGCTCAATTCAATTTAATTTCCCACCTGTTTTAGTCATCTTCAGAAATTAATGACTTCGTCTCTTGAAAAAAATAGGTGGAAAAGTTGGAGGAGTCTCACCTTACAAGTGTTGCTTGTATTTTCCTTTGAAATCTTGTTTGAAATCCAGACTCCTCAAACTAAAATTCTAAGCAATTCGATCTCCAAAAGCTAAACTCTCAAATGATCATGCTCCTGTTGTTTTGGTGGTTTTAAAACAAAAACTATTGTTCATCACCCAATGCAAATCGACTTTCATTATGGAAAATATTCCTCACTGTGGTGTGCACCATGTGATAGCAATTATTACCTTCAGTTGGCTACGTATCTTTGTATGGAAAGCTCCAGATGGCTTGAGACAAGCGGATCCGTGACTGGCAGTCACCTCCACTGTCTTGCTGATTATTGGCCGAAATTTTTGGTAGCACTGTTGTGCAACCAACCAAAAGGTCCTTGCATTAAGTTTGATGACCACGATCTCCTCTGTTTAGAAAAACACATAATTTGACATACGATTAACTGACTTGGGGTTGACAGGCAGGACAAGATTAACGGTTAAGTGTATTACTGCGAGTTGACATAGGAATTAGCGTATACCATGACTTGACTTCAACTAAACTAACTGCATACGACACCTATCATGAGATATGAAATATTTTTTAAAAATATTTGAAACGTATTTACACTATAACATGTGGCTTGACAAAAGCAGATGCACTTTTTCATTTATTTTTAAAAACAGAGCATGCTTCCGAAATTTCTGGTAGCATCGGAATAAAAGGAAAAAAGACAGAAACATGAATATAACAGATTGTTCGAAAAGACTAAAATAGGTGCTTCCGGAAATTCCGATAGTGACCATTTTTTTTTTAAATTTTCAAAGTCTAATCCTAAAAACAAAAATTTAAAATGGACTCATGACTTAGCAAAGAACTATGCTAACACTGTCCACTGTCCACGAGAACATTGAGATCTCAATGGGTCATAAAGTAAAGATGAGGATAATAAGGGGAACATTGAAGCTTATCTTTACTTGGAAGGTAACTATGTTTTAAATCACTTCAAATTAATTTCAAGCAAGACGTTGGACCATTCAAGCAAGCCAAGTCTCCTAAAGTAGGCGTCTTCCTCTTATGAGGGTTTCAACCAATGTAAAGTGTCATTCCAAGAGTCTTGACTTAGTCTCCAAGTATTTGGTCGATGGAAATTCACTTGTTTCTTGAAATTTCTTAGCTTGTTTAGGGAGTAAAAGGAGGAGACATGTTAGAGGTATACATGCCTCATTTCTTCTCCAAATTCATGTGAATTTTTGGATATCATTCTATGTTATAACACAATTATCATTCATGGAGAAATAATGTTCATCATTGGAGGTTTATGCTTCTTTGTTATCTCTTTTATTTTTCAAAGGGATTATTGTGATTATTCAATACCACTACAAGGCTATCAAGATCGATCCACTAAATGGTATCCTTACCACGTCGAAGGAGGATGTCCATGGCTTTTTTCTTCACATTCTCCTATATTGAGTTGAGGTAAGTATCTAATATCTTGTTAGGCCATACCTTCAAGGTTCCTTGGTAAGATTTTTAGTTATATATCATTCCACAGTTGATCTTGTTGGTTAATGAAGGTTTTCCCTCAGAGGAATCTTTTCTAGTGGATTTTTTGTTTCGTAACTTGCCTTGATTAACCAAGAGACTATTTTTCCTCTGGTTCTAGTCTCTTTTCCTAATCCGCAAGCACCGAGTAACCAACCTTAAAATGAGCATTCATCTTAAACCCAATTGAATTATGGCACTTCAACCCATTATCCCAAAAACCAACCAAATTATTAAACAAAAAACTTAATTTTATATAAAAATAAAATATAAAAAATAATAAAAAGGAAAAATCCAAAAATATTTCATTGTGTAAGCTCATGATTCAATTTGTATTTTAAAGCTAAACATCCAAGAGTTTTCAACTTCAAGTTTTGGTCTAAAAATCCCAAGGGGAAAATGACCCTCTTATTTGTGATTTAAACTTATTGCTAACATGTTTTTTAGGGTGATTAAGGGTTTTCATCAATTAGGGAAATTATTTACATTAAGTTATTCTTGAAAAAGACGATGTCTAACTTACTGTTGGATAGGGTACCCCTCGATGGAAGATTTTTGAGAAAGACTCCACAGATCGAGGAGCGGAGCGCGCAATGTGAAGCTATGTTAGAGTCTTAGGGGCTTTGGGCTGGGTCAAAGCCCCTTATTTTCTAAAGGGATGAGATAATTTTTTATACCTTGAGCTCCACCCATGGTTTTCGGACCATGGTGATGCAGGAGCATCCTTCAAGGTTTATAATACCTAGGAGTATTATCACACGTTTACTAAAGGGAGTGGGTTCCCTTAATTATGTTGTTTATTTTCCTAAGTTTAGTTTGAATTCTAAAGAGATTTAAATGTAATTTGGTTAGCAATCAAGGTTGGATGGTTGGGTTTGAGAGGGAAATTTTTCAAAGAGAATTTGTTTTTTAGGAGAAAAAATATTATTTTTATGTAATTATTGAATTCCAGAAAGTAAGGGTGAGAGATTTGGTATAATCTGTCATGAAGGCACAATTTAGATATAGGACTGTTTGTTGAGATCCTTAAGGGATCATTAAGAGATTTTAGGAACTATTTGGGGGATCTATAAAGAAGAATTTGGATCTAAAATGATCAGTAATTATATAATTGTTCCTATGCATTGAAGCTGGATATGGATTAGAGTGTATGTGTGAGAGAGAATAGAGATGTAGAGAAAGAGGCCATTTTAACAGAGAAATCAGGCCATAGTGTAGAAGGTCAATTAAATGAAGACCATACCAACAGGTGTACAAGAGAGTGTAAATAATAAATAGATTTTGAGAATAAATTAATGGAAGCATTTTTTGTGCCTATATTGTTTCTGTGAATATAAAAAACTCATGTATTCGCTTCTCGGTATATGATGAATTCACTGAATTATAGTTATGTGTATGCAGAAGTTTAAAATCCCCTGTCATCAATCACTGAATCTATATGTGTGTATTGAGTCTATAAATCCTGTATATTTGCGTGTCTAGTTATTGATCATGTGTTGTAGGTCTGAATGACGAAACCATTGCCATCGATCAGGAGAAGGGACAATGACTAAGATCTGTAATTTTTGAAACCTTTGTGGTTGATCTGAAGATCCTATAGACGATATGCTAATTGACGGAGTCATAATCTTTCCCATTTACTTCCCTATTAGCTTGGAGGCTTGAAACAATATTCTTAACAAAGAGCTGATATTTTTAGCTGAGGAGCACTGAGCGAGTTAAGGATCTTGAATTTGGCATAAAGCATTAAACTGTGTGAGTGTTGCAAAGCCTAGACGGTGCAAGTGTGAAGAGATCATGTTGGGTTAATGGAAGTTTCAATGCTTGATCTTAGAATTATGAAGTTGTTGAACGAATCGACACTGCTGTGTGACTTTTATATCTGTCTTTGATCGTGTGGAATTAGTGGGATGCTCATCCAACGGAAAAACATAATTTCTTGAAGTTTGCTACGCATGTGTTGCGCACACCCTTGAGATGCTACCCTTTCACTAAATACGCTACGCATTCGTTGCGCAAGTGCTGCACATACTCTGGAAACGTTGTGTATACACCTAAGGCACTATGCAAACACTTGAGTAGTTACAGGGATCATCTATTGGTTGAGAATCCTGAGCTCGTAAATGAGGAGAGTATAGTGTAGATTTTTCAGGATACTCTCACCATAAAGAACATAACATGGAGAAATCTAGCCAACCTTCAATAATTTTTTAGAAGCGTTGTTTCCGGGCATCGATTTTTTTATTTTTATTTAATTATTTTATTTTATTTTTTTCCCTGAAAGATCCAATAAGGTTTTATTTGCTTTATTTGATTTGTCACAGGTGATCACCATGTTCAAAAGATGTTACGATGAAAAGGATCACCATGAACAAGATTTGTTGAGAAACAAACGAAGTTTGCTGTTTTGTTCAGATGTGTGCGTGAGATGATATTTGGAAGCTCGGAATTGGAATATACAAAAAAAAAAAAAAAAAAAAAAAAAAAAAGATGTTGGAGGAGACTCTGAAAAGGAGAAAGCAGCAAAATTTATCAAAGAGACCGACTTACCCTGCATCAAGTGGTATCAGAGCAAGATTAGTGCTCTTTGGGGTTTTTTTTCAAAGACTAAATTTTATTCTCAGTATGTGTAGAATTTGCATTGTTAATAGATCCAGATACATAGGGTTATGATCTGAAAGGAATTGGTCATTGGGAGATTAGAACACAAACGATTTTATGTGGAAAAGAAATCAAAAGTGAAGAAATTGCAACAAGAGATGTTGTAAGGCAGTGAAGAGAACATGGATGTTCTCAGAAGGAAAATAAAATTAGTTGGAAGAAGAACTGAATTGCAGAAGTGAAAAGTAAAGCAACATGTTTATTGTCCAGGCCAATGAAATCTTGAGGAGATAAGATCATTGGAATAGCTCTCAGGAATGAGTTATAATCTAATTGGAATTATTTTCATAGTGAAGAAAATGATAACAACCAACAAACAACAACAGACTGTGTAAAGGGAAGATAAGATGTGTTAGTGGAAAAAATCAGCAAAGAATATTGTTGTAGAAAAGAAGAGAATAACAGAGTTTTCAAAACAAAGAGAGAGGTAGGTGAGAATTGTTTACAAAATCCTGACAACATTGGAAGCTGAGGAGCAGGAGTGCTCAAAAGAGGTTTTGTTGCAGAAACCCAAGGGAATATACCAGGATGATGACTTGGTGTAGGTGACAAGTAAAGACTTGTTACAAAGAAATGAGAGAGGATTATTATAAGCTCACAGTGGGCAAAGGGAGTCCACATAAAGAAGCCAAGATGACTATTAGGGGTCATGAGAGAAACCACAATAAAAGAAAGAAATATGCCAAGGAAAATGGAAAAGAAAAGAAGATGAGTCAAGAAATATATGACAAAGACATTGATGTATTGAAAGAAAGTATTGATGCAATAATAATGCTGCTAGAAGATTGTGAAAGGGACCAAAGGTATTTTTGGACTATGAAAATAAAGAAGATAAAATGGAAGCTATTGCAAAAACAAATAGAGAGGAGAATGTACATCAGATTAAGAGGGGAACTTATAGAAGTTGAGTTAAAGGTGGAAGATGGCTATTGTAGACCTGAGCAAGAGGCTTACCTTGATGAGGAAGGAATTATTGATGATTTTCTAAACTATTGGACAAGTTCATATAAGAAGAGAGGTGTGATGATTAAGACATCAAAGGAAGAGGAACCTTGTATTTTTGAAATTAATGCTTTGTGTATGTTTGCAGGTGATGAAAAAACCTTTAGAAGATATGTTTATGCAGGTTGATGAAGAAATGAAGTTTTTATAATAGATGGTTGTAATAGAACAACCCTTAATTGAACATGTCTTCAAAGACATTGAAGATGGACAATTATTGAAGACTACTATGGAAGTTGAAGATGATGAATCTAGTAAGACTTGGAAAAAAGAGGGCAGACAGTCTGAAGAAAAAATGAAATTGAGGATTGCAAAAGAAGAAGAAGAAAAGAGGTATGAAGATAGCCTTATGACAGTATCAAACAAGAGTATATGTACAGTGCAAACACTTGAGGTAATGGGATTATCTCCTCAATTTTTATTCAAAAATTATGAACTTGTATTGAAAGTTAATGGGCAAGAAATTGTCTTAAAAGGACATCGTGGAGCATTAATGAAAAGGGATATTACTAAATATTACACTATGGAAGATGGTAGACCAAAAATTTATAAGGAGAATACAGTCCAAGGAGGTACAGCTAGTCCAGTAAAGGCTATGAAGAGGAAATGAAAAGAGGACAGTCAAGAACTTAGAATAAGTTGGCAGAGGCTGATGCACAACAACAAATTAAAGACAATGTTACTTGTACCAATTGAAAAAATATTAAAGGTGAATGTAATAAGAAAACTGAAAAGAGATAGGCAATCTCAAAGGATGAAGGTAAGGATGCTTTAGTGAACTATGCATTTGCAGTGAGTAGCAAAGGGGTTCAATGGAATGTGATATTCATGGTGTTAACAATAATTTTTACTGTTGTAAAAGGGACTTTATAGTGGAATGAAAAATTTGTTGTATATGGTGATTTTGTTTCCTGTACAGAAACAAAGAGAGCTTTAGCTTCTAAAATTAGAAATTGGTAGATTTTGATTGAAAAGAAAGAGGAATGGAAAAATCAACTTAGTGACTTATAGATTTGTAAGGAATAAAAGGGAAGAATCAAAATAAATATGAAAGGAAGGAAGGCAAAAAAGAAGAAAAAAGAACATAATTCAAAAATTAGACAACATTCAGAACAAATTAAAGACAAAAAAGAATTTTCCAAGACAAGAAAACATGAAGGAGAATGTGACAAGTTTAACATGTCATATGCACATCAAGAGGATGACAAATCAGAGAAAACTTGGAGTAGAGTTAATGAGGAAAGAGATGGAAAATGTAATATGTTTTCTGATTTTGAATTATTAACTGTTGAATGTGTTTTTAAGGATGAAAGAAAAATTGTTCTTGGATATATATTTGTTTGTGCAAATATAAAGGAGTATGTAAGTTCTGGAGATGCAGAAAATCAATTTTCCTTTTGGAAACAAGAAGATGGGAGAAAGAAACTAGCTGGCTCAGAAGCTTGGAATGGAGGAAAAATAGTTGATATAACTCTTATACAAGTCATTGCAGAAGAGAAAGAAGGTTGCAGAGGATGTAAAATTACAGTTCACGAACAAATTTTGTTTTTGATCCAAAGAAGATTTGAATGTCAAGAGTTTATCTTGAGTTTAAAATTGAAAAATTGGGTGAAAAGTTCAGTTAAATTTAATATGAATATGGAGACAATTGAACAAGGTTCAATAGCTAAATTTTTTGCAGATGATGGACAATATGTAGCAGAAAGGTCATATGTTCTTGTATCAATCAAGGAACACTATTCTTTTGAAATTGAGAAGATTACACTCAAGATATTGGAGAAGTGGATGATGAAAAAAGCAAAGGTGATAGGGTCAGAAATCAGAATATAAAGTCAGGTACAAGACAATGGAACTAGTGGAGAATACATGAAGTTGAAGTTCAATTCTGTTGAGATGATGACAAGTCAAAAACACGCAGAGGTACAAAAATTTATGTTGCTTGAGGAGATGCTTATATTGGATATCAGTATCAAAACACTATAAAACAGAGATGCTCATGACAGAAGATCAAAAGGACATCCACAATACAAGGTTTGGTATCCAGGAGAAGGAGAGAATGCAAAAAATACACCTACAATTGGAAAAGGTCGAACATCCAGTTGGAAGATGAAATCTGTTGAATTTTATAACAGAGGAAGTTGAAAGACTCATGAACAAGAGTCCATGAATTATTTCAACCTGGGGAGTTTGATGCAGGAGCATTCTTCAAGGTTTATAAGACCTAGGAGTCTTATCACACATTACCTAAAAGGAGTGGGTTCCCTTAATCATTTTGTTTATTTTCCTAAGTTTAGTTTGAGTTCTAAAGAGATTTAAATGTAATTTTGTGAGCAAACAAGATTCGCTGGTTGGGTTTGAGAGGGAAAATTTTCAAAGAGAATTTTTATTTTTAGGAGAAAACATATTATTTTTATGTAATTATTGAATTCCAGAAAGTAACGGTGAGAGATTTGTTATAATATGCTCATAAAGGCAGAATTGAGATATAGGACTATTTGTTGAGATCTTGAAGGGATCATTAAGAGGTTTTAGGAACTAGTTGAGGGATCTATAAAGAAGATCATGGATATAAAATTATCAGTAATTATGTAATTGTTCCTATGCATGGAAGCTGGATATGAATTAGAGCGTAGGTGTGAGAGAGATTAGAGATGTAGAGAAAGATGCCATTTTAACAGAGAAATTAGGCCATAATGTAGAAGGTCAATTAAATGAAGCCTAGGCCAACATGTGTACAAGAGAGTGTAAATAAGAAATAGATTTTGAGAATAAGTTAATGGAAGCATTTTTTATGCCTATACTGTTTTTGTGAATATAATAGAGTCATGTATTCTCTTCTCGGTATACGATGACTTCATGGAATTATAGTTCTATGTATGCGGAAGTTTAAAATCCCCTGTCATCAATCACTGAATCTATATGAGTGTATTGAGTCTATAGATCTTGTATGTTTGCGTGTGTAGTTATTGATCATCTATTGTAGGTTTGAATGATGATACCATCGCCATTGATCAGGAGAAGGAATGATGACTAAGATCTGTAACTCTTGAAACCTTTCTGGTTGATCCAAAGATCCTATAGAAAATATGTTAATTGACAGAGTCATCATCTTTCCCATTTGCTTCCCTATCAACTTGGAGGCTTGAAACAAGATTCTTAACAAAGAGATGATATTTTTAGCTGAGGAGTGTTGAGTGAGTTAAGGATCTTGAATTTGGCATAAAGTATTAAACTGGGTGAGTGTTCCAAAGCCCGGACGATGCGAGTGTGAAGAGATCGTGTTGGGTTAATGGAAGTTTCAATGCTTGATCTTAGAATTATGAAGTTGCTAAACAGATCGGCACTTCCGTGTGAATTTTAGATCTATGGTTGATCACGTGGAATTAGTGCGCTACTCATCCAGCGGAAAAAACATAATTTCTTGAAGTTCGCTATGCATTTGTTGTGCACGCTACGCATTCACTGTACACACTACGCATTCTCTATGAAAGTGCTACACATACTCTAGAAATGCTGCATATACACCTAAGGTACTACGCATACACTCGAGGAGTTGCAACAATAATCTATTGGCTGAGAACCATGAGCTCGTAAATGAGGAGAGTGTAGTATATAATTGTCGGGTTAATCTCGCCATCAAGAACATAACAGGGAGAAATCTGGCCAACCTTCAATAATTTTTTAGAAGCGTTGTTCCCTGACACCGATTTACTTTTCTTTTTTATCTAAAAAGATCCAATAAGGTCTTCTTCGCTTTATTTTATTTGTCAAAGGTGATCACCATGTTCAAAATATGTTACGGTGACAAGGATCATCACGAACAAGATTTTATTGAGAAACAAACAAAGTTTGTTGTTTTTTTTAGATGTGTGCCTGAGATGATATTTGGAAGCTTGGAATTGGAATATAAAGAAATCAAAAAAAGAGGTTGGAGGAGAATTTGAAAAGGAGAAAGCAACATAATTAATCAAAGAGATTGACTTACCATGCATCAAGTGGTATTAGAGCAATACTAGTGTGTTGAGAATTTGGAGGGCTGGAGATTAATACAAATTCTCTTCTTGATAATTACTTGTTAGATTACTTATGTCTTCTCTTTGTTATCTTGTTTAGTCTTTCATCAAGTCAATTATCAAAATAAACACGACACAAACTTAGGCTCCTAGAGCCAGGGAAAAACCTCTCCCTCTTGGAGAGGAAAACCCGCAAAGAATTCTTCTTATAGATCTTAAAATGATAGGTACCATGACCCAGACTTAGAACCTTGACCTATGAATGCTTTCAAGACCTTATTTCTTCTTCTTTGATGATCTTCCATGTTGATCTTTCTATCTTGCACCAGTCTGCACTGTCCTTTCTTTTATTAACTATGGGAGGAAAGGTAGATCCTAGATTTACCTTCCTCTCTTTTCTTATCTAGTAGTAACCCTTACTCTAGATATTCACATTCCAAGCCACTGTTCCACCTCAGATAAAAACAACACTTATTGACTACACTATTATATAAAGAAATTCACCCTTCAGATTTGCATTGTACTGACACCCTGCAATTGACTTTGAAATGTCGTATTTTATTTCTGTGCAATTTCAGCATACTGTCCAGTATACTCTGCACTATATGTATCCATCACATTTATTTATAGGTATACCTTAGCTCTCTGTCCTATGTATACTTCACACTGCATAACATATATTATCTGCACTACATAGCATCTATTATCCGTACACACTACATATCACTTTATCATCCGCACTTTATATCATTTACAATACTCACTGTATATCAATTTTCATCCACATTGTATGTCATTTATCATCCACACCTTTTATTTCAGAGACCATCGTTGAAACTTATAAGTATATTCTGCATTTGAATTATTGAATAGGTCTACATCTTTTATTACACAAATCATCGCTGAGATCACCGCTAAGATCACGACAATTCTACAGTGATGGCTGCAATACTCTATAGGTGTAATCGCAAATCTAACTTGTATCCTTCGCACTTATTATTACTCAGATGCATCAAAAAATTCATAGGGGACTGCATTATACTCCAGTGATTAACGCATTTCATTTTTCCGGGATTACGACATTCCATTTCAGATTTGATCACATTATAATTTCAGTTGACTGCATCACACTTTGCTGTGAGAGATTCACTTTATTACTTGGTGTGTAATTGACCGCAAAGGAAACATATATATAGAAGCAGTCTTCTTGATTTTAGGCCAACCACCCACTAGATTTTAGGCTGACTTAGCTTCGAGTGACAAGACCAACTTCATCATAGATTTCCATCGTCGACATGAGAATTATTTCAATCCATTCTTCCACAACTTTTCGGACAAGGTCTTGGAGCATTCAATGATGACTAGGTTCTTATATACATGACATTGAATATATTTATAAACATAAGAAAAAACCTATATAGATATCAAGAAGAATTCTATTAACCTAATATAAAATCTTGCTCATGAAACCCATGAAAAAATTACAACCAATATACATTTTATTATCTTTGTCTTCTTCTTCACATAAAATACATAATTACATAGTCAATATGAAGACCGACCTAGTTACGCTTTTCAACACTCCCTCGGGAGGTATTCATATAGGTACATGGTTACTTTCAAACTGAAGAATATCATATGAAGAATCAGATTGGTAATCACATCTTTATAGCATCATATCAACCAGCATTGTCCTAGTGCAAGGCCTTGACTAACAACCCCATCTCTCAATGAGATAATGGGCTACAATGATGGCGAGACACATGAGTAGTAGACACCATAGTCATTGTCTCTCCAAGGCACATACCCCACCTAGGTGTTCTTAGGGTATGACCTTCATGGACTATTCTTATCTTGGGTAGCCAACCCTCAAAGAATATCGACCCATGACTACTCTTATATTGAATGCCCTATCTCATTCTCAAAGAGTATCGAATGCCAAATGATCACCCAATCCTCCATTTTGTCTTCCAGGTGAAGACCAGAATGATGTGTCTAACCATTCTCTTCAAATGGCCTTCACTAAGACTTACGGATGTTAGTCCTGGTCTAGTGCATGACACATGTAATAGAGAATCACATATGTTACTCCCTCTTAACATAGGAAGGACATACTTCAAGTTTCTTCCAAGTAAAAAACTTACCACTAGGTTCCCTCTCAACCAGGATCCTGTAGCAACAATCCAAATATTCATGGAGAATTCCTCCCCTCGATGTCATGGATTTCGATATTGAGGAATCTTCAAATTTTGGCTTCATAGGGCACAGATCATCCATCACTTTCAGTCACGAGTCATGTCCACTATCAGAAAGTGATTCATCAGTCCTTCTCATCTGGTTCACAATTATGCCATGCTGTTTTTCTTCGAATTATTTCTAAGGATTATACATCCTTTCTCATAATTAGCAGCCGTGCATAAATTCATCCAAATAAACATATACATATGAACTTTTAAAACAAAAGTTACCTCAATGATGATCTTTCACCATGACATCTTCCTATAGGCATTAACATCCTTAGTTCAGATTGACACATCTCCTAATGATATGTTTTCTCCAAGGGTCTTCTTCTTTCCTAGACTTCAGTGAGAGTCTGCATATCTTCCTAGGAGATCTCTTAGTCACATCTTCTTGGCTTCCAGATGATAACTACCTCTTGATATGGTTGCATTTCATGATCTCTTCCTTTCTTCACATTCTCCATTCCTAGGAACTTACACATTTTCCAATTCCTCGTTCATATACATCCACTTAATATTCCATGAGGATATATATAATGTTGAGTTCATCTGTTGGTGCAATGAGAGAACCTCTTTCATAGATCATACTTCCAAATATGGAATTCTATTGCCTGCAACTATATGACACGACTTCACAACATCCAGATTCAGCATATAAATATATACATACCTCATACCTTTTTCATTTAAGTCATCCTTCTATAGTTTTACTAGAATGAAGAGCTTCATTCCCTTGGCTTGCTCCATTACTATGTCATCACATCCCAGAATTCTGTTTTTCATGATGACCCTTGATCTTGATGACTGCCTTCCATTATTATAGTTATCAGAGAGGTTTTCCAGGAGTTGTTTTACCAAGAACTCCTACCATGCTTTGATCAGGATGCTACACTGAAAATATTTTTTTCTTCCTTGACTTGGCTGCAAAGGCTTGATTCCCTTCACTTGATCCTATAGTAGCTTTGGCTTTCAATATTGTTTCCTCTATTTTACATAGAGACCCTAATTCATTGAATGGTGTGGCTTCTATCTTCTCGTATAATTCTGAAGTGAAGTTTCCCCATTCTTCTCATAGAGAATTTAGCACCACTGTAGTCTTCTCCTAGTTCCTGCAGTTTATCAAAGAGATTGCTTCTCCTACAGTTGTCACAGAGAATAGCTCCACCAATTTCTTATATACTCCTTTTGATTATTTTAGATTTGGTACATTAGAGATGATAGAGTCTTTTATGGATTCTATAAGAATCTTTTGGACTAATATATCTCCCTTCATGAATTTGGCATGAATTTAGATGCTTTTCTTCTTCTATTAGCTTGATTACTTTGAAGATGGTTGAAGCTTCCTTTGAATGGTGATTGAATAGGATGTTCTGTTGCTTCCTTGAAAGATCAAGGATGATAGGTAACTTCCCTTGAATATTTTGATGACAATACTTTGAGATAGCAATGAACTTCTGGCACATTTAAGATGGTTCTATAATACTATATTATTTATTTCACTGTGGAAGACTGAAATTTCTTCTAATCAAATCCTTGTTGTGATGCCATCCAGGAAATATGATCCTTGAGTGTCTCTATACCCTTTCTATCACCTTAGCTTTGAAACCATGTTGAGAATTTGGAAGGATGGAGGTTAATACAAATTCTCTTCTTGATAATTACTTATGAGCTTACTTATGTATTCTCTTTGTTATATTGTTTAGTCTTTCATCAAGTCAATTATCAAAATAAACACGACACAAACTTATGCTCCTAGAGCCAGGGAAAAACCTCTCCCACTTGGAGAGGAAAACTCGCAAATAATTCTTCTTATATATCTTCAAATGACAAGTACCATGACCTATATTCAGACCCTTGACCTATGAATTATTCCAAGACCTTATTGCTTCTTCTTTGATGAACTTCCATGCTAATCTTTCTATCTTGCACCAGTATGCACTGTCCTTTCTTTTATTAACTGCGGGAGGAAAGGTAAATCCTAGATTTACCTTCCTTTATTTTCTTATCTAGCAATAACCCTTAATTTAGATATTCACATTTCAAACCACTGTTCCACCTTAGATAAAAACAACACTTATTGACTACACTATTATATAAAGAAATTCACCCTTCAGATCCGCATTGTACTGACACACTGCAATTGACTTCAAAATGTCGTATTTCATTTCTCTGCATTTTCAGCATACTGTCAAGTATACTCCGCACAACATGTATCCATCACACTTATTTACAGGTATACCTCAGCTCTCTTTCCTATGTATACTTTGCACTGCATAGTATGAATTATCCACACAAACTACATTTCACTTTATCATCCACACTTTATATAATTTATCATACTCACTATATATCAGTTTTCATCCGCATTGTATGTCATTTATCATCCGCACCTTTTATTTCAAAGATCACCGTTGAACCTTATAAGTATAGTTCGCACTTGTATTATTGAACAAGTCCACATCTTTTGTTACACAGATCAACGCTGAGATCACTGCTAAGATCATGACAATTCTACAGTGATGACCACAATACTCTAGAGGTGTAATCACAAATCTAACTTGTGTCCTTTACACTTCTTATTATTGAGATGCACCGAAAACTTCATAGGGGACCACATTATACTACAGTTATTAACACATTTCATTTTTCTAGGATTTCGGCATTCCATTTCAGAGTTGATCGCATTATAATTTCAGTTGGTGGCATCACACTTTGCTGTGAGAGATCCGCTTTATTACTTGGTGTGTAATTGACCGCAGAGGCAGCGTATATATAGAAGCAGTCTTCTTGCTTTTAGGCCGACCACCCACTAGCTTGTAGGTTGACTTAGCTCTGAGTGAGAAGACTGACTTCATCATAGATTTTCATCGTTGATATGAAAATTATTTCAATCCATTCTTCCACAACTTTTCGAACAAGGTCTTGGAGCATTCAATGATGACTAGGTTCTTCATATACATGACACTGAAGATATTTATAAATAGAAGAAAAACCCTATATATACATCAAGAAGAAGTCTATTAACCTAATATAAAATCTTGCTCATGAAACCCATGAAGCAAGTACAACCAATATACATTTTATTATCTTTGTATTCTTCTTTACATAAAATATATAATTACATAATCAATAAGAAGATTGACCTAGTTACGCTTTTCAACACAGTGCTCTTTGGGGTTTTTTTCAAATATTGAATTTTATTCTCAGTACGTATAGAATTTTCATTGGTAATAGATCCAGATACAGAGGGTTACGATCTGAAAGGAATTGTTCGTTGGGAGATTAGAACACAAAATATTTTATGCAGAAAAGAAACCAGAAGTGAAGCAATTGCAGCAAGAGATGTTGTAAGGTAATGAAGAGAACATGGATGTTCTCAGAAGGAAAAGAAAATTAGTTGGAAGAAGAACTGAATTGTAGAAAATGAAAAGTAAAGCAACATGTTTATTTTTCAAGTCAGTGAAAAGTAAAGCAACATGTTTATTGTCCAAGCCAGTGAAAGCTTACGGAGATAAGATCATTGGAATATCTCTCATGTATGAGTTATATTTTGATATTTGGTCTAATTTGAATTATTTTCATAGTGAATAGAATGATAGCAACCAACACATAACAATAGACTGTGTAAAGGGAAGATAAGTTGTGTTAGTGGAAAAACTTAGTCAAGAATATTGTTGTAGAAAAGATGAGAATAACAGAGTTTTCAAAAAGAGAGAGAGAGAAGAAAGTGAGCATTATTTACAAAATCTCGACAACATTGGAAGCTGAGGAGCAGGAGTGCTCAAAATAGGTTTTGTTGCAGAAACCCAAGGGAATATACCAAGATGATGACTTGGTGTAGATGACAAGTAAAGGCTTGTTACAAGGAAATGAGAGAGGATTATTGTAAGCTCGCAGTGGGAAAAGGGAGTCCACATAAAGAAGCCAAGATGACTATTAGGGGTCATGAGAGAATCCACAACAGAAGAAAGAAATATGCCAAGGAAAATGGCAAAGGAAAGAAGATGATTCAAGAAGTACTTGACAAATACAAGGTTGGACTATGAAAAGAAAGAAGATAAAATGGACGTTGTTACAGAAATAGATAAAGAGGTAAATGTACATTAGATAAAGAGAGGAACTCAGAGAAGCTGAGTTAAAGGTGGAAGATGGCTATTTTAGACCTGAGCAAGAGGTTTACCTTGATGAGGAAGGAACTATTGATTATTTTCTGAAGTGTTGGACAAGTTTAGATCAACAGAGAGATGTGATGATTAAGACACCAAAGGAAGAGGAGCCTTGAATTTTTGAAACTAATGCTTTGTGTATGTTTTCAGGTGATGAAAACCTTTAGAAGATGTTTCTATGTAGGTTGATGAAGAATCGATGTTGTTAGAAGAGATGTCTGTAGTAGAACAACTCTTAATTGAACATGTGTTCAAAGACATTGAAGACAGACAATTGTTGAAGACTACTATGGAAGTTGAAGATGATGAATCTTGTAAGACTTGGAAAAAATATGGTAGACAGTCTGAAGACAAAAGGAAATTGCAGATTGCAAAATAAGAAGTAGAAAATAGGTATGAAGATAGCCTTATGACAGGATCAAACAAGAGTATATGTACAGTGCAAACATTTGAGGTAATGGGATTATCTCTTTAAATTTTATTCAAAAATTATGAACTTGTATTGGTAGTTAATGGGAAAGAAATTGTCTAGAAAGGACATAAAGGGGCATTAATGGAAATGGATCTTACTAAAGATTACACTATGGAAGATGGTAGAACAAAAATTTATAAGGAGAATTCAGTCCAAGGAGGTACAACTAGTCCAGTAAAGGTTATGAAGAGGAAAGGAAAAAAGGACAGTCAAGAACTTAAGAATAAGTTGGCAGAGCCTAATGCACAACATAAAATTAAAGATAATGTTATTTGTACCAATTGAAAAAAGAGTAAAGTTGAATGCAATCAACAAACTGAAAAGAGACATGTAATCTCAGAGGATGAAGGCAAGGAAGATTTAGTGAGCTATGCATTTGCAGTGAGCAGCAAAGGGGTTCAATGGAATGTGATATTCATGGTCATATATGAATGACTTACTTAACACAATTGAATCCCAAAAATGATATCTGATATTCATGGTGTTAACAATAATTTTTACTGTTGTAAAAGGGACTTTACAGTGGAGTGAAAAATCTATTGTATGTGGTGATTTTGTTTCCTGTACAAAAACAAAGAGAACTTTAGCTTCTAAAATTAGAAATTGGCACATTTTGATTGGAAAGAAAGAGAAATGGAAAATCAACTTAGTGACTTACATATTTGTAAGGAAGAAAAGGTAAGAATGAAAAGAAATATGAAAGTAAGGAAGGCCAAAGAGAAGAACAAATAACATAATTCAGAAATTAGACATCATTTAGAACAAAGTAAAGACAAAGGAGACTTTTCTAAGACAAGACAACATGAAGGAGGATATGACAAGTTTGACATGTCATATGCACATCAAGAGGATGATAAATCAGAGAAAACTTGGAGCAAAGTTAATGAGGAAAGAGATGGAAAATGTGATATGTTTTCTGATTTTGAATTATTAACTGTTGAATGTGTTTTTCAGGATGAAAGACAAATTGTTCTTGTAGATATATTTGTTTGTGCAAATATAAAGGAGTATATAAGTCTAAGAAATGCAGAAAATCAGTTTTCCTTATGGAAACAAGAAGATGGGAGAAAGAAAATAGTTGGCTCAGAAGCTTGGAATGGAGGAAAAAGAGTTGATATAACTAGTAGGATAAAACATATTGTTTTTATGTAATTATTGAATTCTAGAAAGTAAGGGTGCGATATTTGGTATAATTTTCTCATAAGGCTGAATTTAGATATAGGATTGTTTGTTGGTATCCTCAAGGGATCATTAAGATATTTTAGGAACTAGTTGAGGGATCTATGGAGAATATCATGGATCTAAAATGATCAGTAGTTATGTAATTGTTCCTATACATGGATGTTGGATATAAATTAGAGCATATGCGTGACAGAGATTAGGAGATGTAGAGAAAGGGGTCATTTTAACAGAGAAATCAGGCCATAGTGTAGAAGGTCAATTGAATGTAGACCAGGCCAACAGGTGTACAAGGGAGTGCAAATAAGAAATAGATTTTGAGAATAAATTAATGGAAGTATTTTTTACGCCTATATTGTTTCAATGAATATAACAAAGTCATGTATTATGTTCTCGGTATACAATGGCTTCATTCAATTATAGTTCTATTTATGTGGAAGTTTAAAATCCCCTGTCATCAATCACTGAATCTATATATGTGTATTGAGTCTATAAATCCTGTATGTTTTCGTGTCTGGTTTGATCATGTGTTGCAGGTCTGAATGACGAGACCATCGCCATAGATCAGGAGAGGGAACGATGACTAAGATCCGTAACTGTTGAAACCTTTGTGGTTGATCCGAAGATCCTATAGACAATACGTTAATTGACAGAGTCATCATCTTTCCCATTTGCTTCTTGTTGGAATCATGATTGATGTTAGAACAAAACCTGCAGGCGTTAGTCTCCGCTAAAATCGCCAAAGTTAGGATCCACGAGAGGTAGTTAGTCCATGTCACGAAACACACGAGGAGTGTTGAACCCAATGTCCAACAATCTCCCCCCCAACGTGAGCCAGGGGAGTTTCGAACTCGAGACCCGTCACTCTAATACCACTTGTTGGAATCACGATTTTCGTTAGACCAAAACCCGCATGCGTTAGTCTCTGCTACAATTGCCAGAGTTAGGATCCACGAGAGGCGGTTAGTCCATGTCACAAAACACACAGGGAGTGTTGAACCCAATGTCCAACACTTCCCTATAATCTTGGAGGATTGAAATAATATTCTTAACAAAGATCCGATATTTTTAGCTGAGGAGTGCTGAGCGAGTTGAGGATCTTGAATTTGACATAAAGTATTAAACTGTGTGTGTGTTGCAAAGCCTTCACGGTGCGAGTGTGAAGAGATTGTGTTGGGTTAATGGAAGTTTCAATTCTTGATCTTAGAATTATGAAGTTTGTTAACGAATTGACACTGCTATGTGACTTTTAGATTTGTGGTTGAACGCATGGAATTAGTGTGATGCTCATCCAGCAGAATAACCAAATTTCTTGAAGTTCTCTAAGAATTCATGCACATGTTCTATGCACACCCTTGAGATGCTACCCTTTTGCTGAAGATGATACGCATTTCGCTACGCATTCACTACGCATACTATGGAAACACTGCGTATACACCTAAGGCGCTACACATACACCTGAGATTTGCAGGGATCATATATTAGCTGAGAATCCTAAGATCGTAAATGAGGATAGAGTAGTGTAGATTTGTCGGGATAATCTCGCCATCAAGAACATAACAGGGAGAAATTTGGCCAAACTTCGATAATTTTTTAGAAGCGTTGTTCCTTGGCACCAATTTTTGTTTGTTTGTTTTTTTTTTGAAAAGATCCAATAAGGTCTTCTTTGCTTTATTTGATTTCTCACAGGTGACCACCATGTTCAAAATATGTTACGATGACAAGGATCACCATGAACAAGATTCTGCTGAGAGACAAACGAAGTTTGTTGTTTTGTTCAGATGCGTGCCTAAGACGATATTTGGAAGCTCAGAATTTGAATATACAGAAATCGAAAAAATATGTTGGAGGAGAATTTGAAAAGGAGAAAGCAACAAAATTGATCAAATAGACTGATTTACCTTGCATCAAGTGGTATCAGAGTCAGAGCAAGACTAGTGCTCTTTGGGGTTTTTTATCAAAGATTGAATTTTATTCTTAATATGTCTAGAATTTGCATTGGTAATAGATCGAGATACAAAGGGTTATGATATGAAAGGAATTGGTTGTTGGGAGATCAGAACACAAAATATTTTATGCAGAAAAGAAATCATAAGTGAATAAATTGCAGCAAGAGATGTTGTAAGGCAATGAAGAGAACATGAATGTTCTCAGAAGGAAAAGAACATTAGTTGGAAGAATAACTAAATTGCAGACAGTGAAAAGTAAAGCAACATGTTTATTGTCCAAGCCAGTGAAAGATTAAGGAGATAAGATCATTGGAATATCTCTCAGGTATGAGTTATATTTTGATATTTGGTCTAATTTGAATTATTTTCATAGTGAAGAGAATGATAGCAGCCAACACACAACAACATACTGTGTAAAGGGAAGAGAAGTTGTATTAGTGGCAAAAATAAGCAAAGAAGATTGTTATAGAAAAGAAGAGAATAACAGAGTTTTAAAAACAGAGAGAGAGGTAGGTGAGCATTGTTTATAAAATATTGACAACATTGGAAGCTGAGGAGAAGGAGTGCTCAAAAGAGGTTTTGTTGCAGAAACCCAAGGGAATATACCAATATGATGACTTGGTGCAGGTGACAAGTAAAGAATTGTTACAAAGAAATGAGAGAGGATTATTGTAAGCTCACACTGGGTGAAGGGAGTCCACATAAAGAAGCCAATATGACTATTAGGGGTCATGAAATAGGCCACAACAGAAGAAAGAAATATGCCAAGGAAAATGGCAAATAAAAGAAGATGAGTCAAGAAGTACTTGACAAAGACATGTAGGAATTTATACGGTAATTTCCTTAGATCAAAAACCAAAGGTCATCGCTCATAAACAGATCACAAATCAGTACACCAATATTATCACGTGGTTAAAACCCTCTAAGAGGGAAACATTCCACGGCTTGAGCCAACGCGACCACTTTAGGAAATTTATTAATATAAAAAGAAAAGTTACATATGTTTCTCTCATAAACGGTTACCGGACATATGACCCTCCATGCTCTTTAAATAGAGATCATGGACCAATCGGGTGTTAAGCCATAGATCAAGTGTCATTAATACCGAGGAGAGAGTGAACCGTCAGATCACTACAAATCGTGACCTTCGAATTATAAGTTACAAATGTACATAGTAAAGAAACACACTTTACCTAACTCTACACTAGACTAAGTTATTCTTAATTATTTTCTATGTGTCAGAATATCCTAACATCCCCCCTTAAGAACAACTTGGGATAGGATTGAAGGATTTACAAAGGTGACACAAAAGGAGCCTATTTCCTATGTGTCGAAATATCCTAACATCTCCCCTTAAGAACAAATTGGGATAGGACTGAAGGATTTACAAAGGTGACACAATAGGAGAAGGAAGGAGGCATTAGAGCCTATCCCCCATTAATGATAACTTTCCTGAACTCCAAGCATGGATCAAAGTTTGGTAAACTTCGCTTCTTTGAGAGCCTTTGTAAAGATATTGGCTACTTGATCATTGGTTTGATAGTACTGCACTTCAAGAACACGATCATGAATGAGCTTTCTGATGAAGTGTATGTGGAGCTCAATGTGTTTCATGTGCTGATGTTGAACTGGATCTTTACATAGTTGAATGGCACTCTGATTATCACACCAAAGTGTGGTTGGATGCTGCTGATGAAGACCAAATTCAGACAGGATCTGATGAAGCCACATGGCTTCCTTGCTGGCTTCAACTGCACCACGATACTCTGCTTCAAATGAAGAAAGAGAGATGGCACTTTGTTTCTTACAAGACCAAGTAATAGGTCCTGAACCAAGAGTGAATACATATCCTGCAGTAGAATTTCGATCATCAGGGTCACCAACCCAATCAAAATCAGTGAAACCAATAAAAAATGGAGATGCTCCTGCACTGTAATGAATCCCGAACTGAACTGCACCTCAAATGTATCGAAGTATTCTTTTAGTTTCTTTCCAGTGACTTTCATGAGGTTGGTGCATAAACCGAGCGACAAGACCAACGACAAAGGAAAGGTCAGGACAGGTATGGGTTAGATACAAAATTTTATCAACAAGTTGACGGTATAAGGTAGAATCAACTTCAAGGGTAGTACAAGTGACTGAAAGCTTGACTCCATACTGAAAAGGAGAAGGGGCTGATTTATAGCCTTCCATGTGAAAGTGGTGTAGAAGATCACAGGAATACTTGCACTGAGAGAGGGTAGTACCTTCTTTGGATTACAAGCCTTGAAGACTAAGGAAATAATGTAGATTTCCTAAGTTTGTCATTTCAAACTTCTTTTTGAGGCTAGAATTCACATGGTTTATATGGTTGGGATCACTACCAGTAAGGATAAGATCATCAACATAAAGAACAAGGATGGTGAAGGACTTACCCACTTTCTTGGTGTAGACAATGTTGTTATAATGACACTTATAAAATCCATTATCTAATATAAATCTATCCATTTTGGCATACCAAGCCTGAGGAGCTTGTTTGAGACCATAGAGAGACTTCCTAAGGTGAAAAACAAGGTTGGAGTCATTTTGGATAAAGCCAGGGGGTTGTTCCATGTAAATTTCTTCATGAAAATCTCCATGTAAGAAGGTGGATTTAACATCCATCTGATGGACCTCCCATTTAAATGAGGCATCAAGGGAAAGAACAAGGCGGATATAATTCATTTTGGCAACAGGGGAGAAGGTTTTAGTATAGTCAATGCCTTCAACTTGTGAAAATCCTTTAGCGACAAGAAAAGCTTTATGTCTATCCACTTTTCCATCTGGTCCAAACTTGGTTTTGTAAACCCATATGCATCTCATAATTTTTCTTCCTTTTGGAAGAGGAAAAAGATCCTAAGTATCGTTTACCAATAAGGAATGATATTCTTCATTCATAGCTTCATCCCAATCTGGATGATCGGAGGCTTATTCAAAGGTTTATGGATCAGGATGTTCTGGAACTTGAGCCAATAAGGAAGAGGTTCTTTCGAACTGAGAATGTGTACGTCATTGATTAGCAGGTTCTCATCCCGAGTAGAGCGGACCCATATTGGAAGCTGTGGAGTAAAAGGAATAATTTCAAGAGGTGGAGGTTGATTTTCATCCTCACTGTCATCATCTGAACTAGAAGGAATGCTATTAAAAATAGAAGAGAGAGAGAGAGAGAGGTGGCACATATGCCAAATTAGGCTCACAGGCCAAAGGTGACACACCCGCCGAACTAGGCTCGCGGGCCGATATATTTTGATCAAATTTTACATCTCTTATAATGATTATATTTTTGGATTTTGGTTGAAGAAGTCTATATCCTTTGACATCTTCAGAATATCCAACAAAAATGCATTTTTCACTCTTAGGTTCTAAGGCTTTATGTTTCACATCCAGAATATGGGCCCAAGGATCACATCCAAAAACATGAAAGTGACTTACATCTAGTTTGATTGAGCTCCAAGCTTCTTCTGGAGTTATATTCTTTAAACCCTTAGTATAAGTGTGATTTACTATTATTTGCTTCTGCTAAAAGATTGAAACTAAGTCCTTTAGATTGAAGCATACAATCAGCCATTTCTTTTAAGGTGTGAATCTTCCTTTTAGCTACACCATTTTGTTGTGGTATATATGGAACGGTATGTTGCAATTGAATGCCATGCTCAATGTAGAAGTTGATAAATTTTTTGTTAACATATTCTCCTCCATTCTCTCATCTTAACTTAAGAATCAAATATCCATATTGTTTCTCAACAAAGATCTTAAAGGCCAAGAACATGTTAAAAACTTCACTCTTGAGTTTTAATAAGTATACCTAAGTGTGTCTGGAAAAATCATCAATGAAAGTTAAGAAGTACTTGCAACCATAGAAAGAAACAATAGGAAGTGCACCACATAAATCATTGTGCACAAGCTGCAAAGGGGTTGAAGAGTGCCAAGAGGCACGTTTGTCAAAATTATCTCGATGATGTTTTCCGAGTACACATTCGGAGCAAACACCATCTCGGCAAGATACCATAGGAAGACCCGTCACCATATTTTCTTTACATAGAGTTTGAAGAGAGCGATAATTTAAGTGACCAAATCGCTCATGCCAAAGTTTGCTCACTTCATCATTATGAGCAACAAAAATGGAGGGAAGACATGATGACCCAAAGTTGTCCAACTTACACAACCTTGTGGAATCATCAACAATTCCAGTAGCTAAAAAGGGTCTAGGATCTTTGAGGTCCTTGATTACAACATCATCAGGTGAGAATTATACTATTTTCCCTTCACCTGAATGAGTTATCTGATAAATAGAGAGAAGGTTTCACGACTAGGTAGGAACACATAGTACATCATTAAACTGACCATTATCTAGATGAATGGTTCAATATCCTACAACACTAAGAGATCTATCATAACCAACATAAATATGTTTGGTGTTACAATCATTTAAAGAAGAAAACATGGCTTTATTTTTGGCCATGTGGTATGAAGCTCTAGAACCAATGAGCCACTCATGAGAATGAGAAGAAGAAGATACATTTAATGCATAACCAGATCTTGATGCTTGACAACCACAAGCAAAAAGTGCCATTCCTGAAGATGAAGGTGAAGAGTACTCCAAATTGATGTTGTGCTTAGTCATTGTTGCTTCTAAGGCTTCCATCTTCTTAAAACATTTGGACTCTATATGGCCATCACGATTACAAAAGTTGCAATGTCTATCTGTATTCTTCCCTTTCTTTTTATTTGCTTTATCATTTTGGTGAGTTTCTTTTTCAGTTTGTGGTTGAAATTGCTTAGGACCATTTTTTGGTTTTGGACCATACTTTTTAGGATATTGCTTCTTGGGATTCTTTTGATATGATTGTTGTTGGGCTGCTAAGGATTTCTTAGAAGCATTTCCATAAGTGATAAGACCAAGGTGTAAGAGTTTTTCTTGTTCTCTTATCAAAGAATCACAAAAGGCATCAAAAGAGGGGTTCTTGTAGGTGGTTCCTGAAGAAATGATGGCTTTTCTAGTGGAATGGAAGGTGGAAAAAAATACAAAGTATTCAGGGCCAAGCCTAGCAAGAATGCAATATATGAGGCTACCATCTTCATTTTTGACCTTACAACCTTCTAAAATAAGTCTAAGGGTCTTGAATTTGGACAAAAAATCTTCAATAGAGGAGAAATTATTAGGGTCCAAAGTAAGCAACTCATTTTCAAGCTGGTGAGCCCTGATTTGATTTTGAATGCCAAGGATAGTATTTAGCTTTTCCAGGGCTTCATGAGGGGTGTCAATGTCAAGGATATGAAATCGAAGATCTTGAGAAATGGACATTCCTATCAACCCTCGTGCTTGATCTTGTTTATTTTCCCATTTAGCGACTTTATCATCATCAGAAGGTTTAGTTTCTTGTCCTATGGCTATTCTATAAAGCCCTTTACTTCTAAGTATATCTACCATGTGAGGTAGCCATTGGAAATAATTGGTGTTGTTAATAATAATCGAGTATGCACTTTCCATTGAAAAAAAAAACTGAAGCTGAAAAAAGCTGAAACTAACTGCTCCGATGGATAGATCTCGAAAACTTAGGCTGATTAAAAAAAAAGGGCTCGAAAAACGTTTTCCGAATGAAGAAGTTATGCCTTATTGAAAAAGCTAAGTTGTAGATGTCAAATAGTAACGGGAATGGTTGAAATTTGATGATGAAGTTCAACTTTGAAAAAAAATCCCGCCCCTTTAACAATTTTTTTTTTACAAAAGAAGCTTGAGACAGAGACTTGAACCCAAGACCTCTATTCTCATAAACTAACTTCTCACCAAGTGAGATAGTAAAAGGATTTTGTAATTGTTTGAAAGGAGGTAGCGTTTTTTTTTTTTTTTCTTTTTTTTGTTGCACAATAAAACACAAAAACCTGAGAAAAAAAACAACGAAATGCAAGCCTTATGGCAGAATGTTAGATTTTCAGTTAGCCTTATCGAAAACTATTTTTTTTTTTTCACTATTTCTGATTTCCCGAGATCGCACAAAGACGCGGGGAAAGAGCATATGTAGCAAAAAAAACCCTTCCTCCTATTTCTGATTTTCCGAGATTGCACACAACGCAGAGCAAAGAGCATACATAGAGAAGAGGGTAGATCCGAAAAATAAATAAAGCCTAAAATGGAAATAAATAGAGGGAACCGAAATAAGCAGAACGATTAACAAATATAACTGCAAAACAAATACTTTACACCTCCAGATCTAAACTGACATAACTTGGGCAACCGGAAAACTTTTCGCATGAAACGAAAGGCATTCCTCACTGTAACAAACACTCCAGACATAACAGAGTAGTTCTCCAAGTGCGAAAATGTTCAGAAATAGAATATCTAGAAAACGACAGTCGCATGCAGTCAAACTGACTTCGGATTTTGATCAACAATGGATGTGGCCCTCAAAATAGCTCTGATACCATGTAGGAATTTACAGGGTAAGTTCCTTAGATAAAAAACCAAAGGTCACCACTCACAAACAGATCACAAATCAGTACACCAGTATTATCACGTGGTTAAAACCCTCGAAGAGGGAAACATTCCACGACCTGAGCCAACAGAGCCACTTCAGGAAATTTATTAATATAAAAAGAAAAGTTACATATGTTTCTCTCATAAACGGTTACCAGAAAAATGACCCTCCATGCTCTTTAAATAGAGATCATGGACCAATCATGTGTTAAGCCACAGATCAAGTGTCATTAATATCGAGGAGAGAGTGAACCGTTGGATCACTACAAATCATGACCGTCAGATTATAAGTTACAAATGTACATAGTAAAGAAACACACTTTACCTAACTCTACACTAGACTAAGTTATGCTTAAATATTTCCTATGTGTCAGAATATCCTAACAAGACATTGCTATATTGAAAGCAAGTATTGATGCAATAATAATGCTACTAGAAGATTGTGAAAGGACCAAAGGTATGGTTGGAGTATGAAAAGAAAGAAGATAAAATGGAAGTTGTTGCAAAAACAGATAAAGAGGAGAATGCACATCAGATTAAGAGAGGAACTTAGAGCAGCTGAGTTAAAGGTGGAAGATGGCTATTGTATACCTGAGAAAGAGGTTTAACTTGATGAGGAAGGAATTATTGATGATTTTATGAGCTGCTGGACAAGTTTGGATCAACATAGAGATGTGATGATTAAGACATCAAAGGAAGAGGAGCCTTGTATTTTTGAAAATAATGCTTTGTGTATGTTTGCAGGTGATGAACAACCTTTAGAAGATGTGTTTATGCAGTTTGATGAAGAAATGATGTTGTTAGAAGAGATGGATGTAATAGAACAACTCTTAATTTAGCATGTGTTGAAAGACATTGAATATGGGAAATTGTTGAAGACTACTATGGAAGTTGAAGATGATGAATCTAGTAAGACTTGGCAAAAAGATGGCAGACATTTTGAAGACAAAAGGAAATTTCAGATTGCAAAAGAAGAATCAAAAAATAGGTATGAAGATAGCCTTATGATAGGATCAAAAAAGATTATATGTACAGTGCAAACACTTGAGGTAATGGGATTATCTCTTCAATTTTTGTTCAAAAATTATGAACTTGTATTGATAGTTAATGGGCAAGAAATTTTCTTGAGAGGACATAATGGAGCATTAATGGAAAGGGCTCTTACTAAATTTTACACTATGGAAGATGGTAGAACAAAAATTTAGAAGGATAATTTAGTCCAAGGAGGTACAAATAGTCCAGTAAAGGCTATGAAGAGGAAAGGAAAAGAGGACAATAAATAAATTAAGAATAAGTTGGCAGAGGTTGATGCACAGAAGAAAATTAAAGACAATGTTATTTGTACTGATTGCAAAAAGAGTAAAGGTGAAGACTGAGTTTTGTCCCTATGGAGGTCAAGTTTCAACCATATGTAGGTCAAGTCCAAATGTTGTTGAGTTTTATTCTCTTTTGAGGGCTAGTTGTAGCAAAGTTCTATCTTTTTGCGGAGGCTATTTTATTGTCCTACCCAAGTTTTGTTGAAGAGAGAAAGGTTTGATCGAGTTATGTGTAGGAGTCCAAGTTATGTTTTAGTATGAGGCAGGTGTGTTGCAGGAAGAAGTGGATGAGGTGAATACTTCAAGGTGACAATGGCAGAAGAGTTGGGGTTGAACAGGTCAAGAGTAACATATCAGGATCAATAAGGAAAAACAAGGAAATATTTATGACAAGTCAACAGGGGAAGCAGGACAAAGGACAAATGGTTGTGACCATGGTTGAAGGTGAAAGTACGAGGTTGGCATTGTTGGGTGACAACCCCTACTAAACAAAGGCAATTTTTATGAACGAGGAGAAGTTGTGAAATATCTGGAAGAAATAGGTTGGTGCCTACAAATTGTTGAGTTGGTGCTCAACTGAGGAGATTGGAGTCTGTTGTAGGTTGGCACCTACAAAAACTATAATTTGGTGCTTACTTCGGATTGGTGTCCTCATATTCTTAACACGTTGGAGCCTATTATTTTTGCACATTGGTGCTTAAATATAATTGGTGTCCTCACAAGTGTTGCAATAAGTTGAAGATTGTTTTTGAAAATCATTGAAGTGTTTCTTATAAAAGATTTGTGTTTCATGATAATGTGCATTAAATGTTTTTAAAAGCTGTAAATTGTTAATTGTATTGAAATATTGATTCACCCCCCCTCTCAATATAAGAATCAAGCAAGGGTGTCCCTTGTCCCATACTCTCTTTGGCATATACATTGATAACCTAGAAGAGTCCTTGGAAAAATTCCATATGTGTTGGCCCCACGTTAACTGGTATAGTTGTTACTCTTCTCCTTTATGTTAATGATATTGTCCTTTTGGCAATGAGTCCTTCTAATCTTGATAAGCAACTAATAATCTTGCAATATTTCTACACGAAGATGGATATCACTGTTAATATTGACAAAACAAAAGTCATGATAATAAAATATAGAAGGATCACATATGATGTTTTCATATATGACAACGACAACTTCAAGGAAGTCCCTTCATACAAATATCTTGGAATCAATATCCATCACAAAGTCAACTGGAATTATAACATTGAGAAAAGGATAAATGGAGGATGAAATTCTTATTATGGACTTGAATAGTTGTAAGTTAGCATATCTTTGTATATGGGATAAAAATAAAATCCTCTTTGAGACTCTTGTCACCCCTATTATGTTATATGGATGTGTTTTGTAGTATCTCCAGAGAGTTGTGGAAGAAGATAGAACAAATATAAAACCAATTTATAACTTGGAACCTTAAGATTAAAAGAAATACACTTGTCCTATCCTCTTCACAGTAGAAAAATTTCCACCCATCAAAAGCACGACTATGACTAAGTATATTTTGTATAAGAATAGGTTAAACAACATGGAAGACAAGAGGTTTCCTAAAAGTGCTTATAGCTCCAATCAAAACCACCACCTATTTGATGAATGAGTAGGCATCCTTATACCATAATAAGTTTTTTATTTTATTTTTATTTTTTATTTTTTATTTTTATTTTTATTTTTATTTTCTTTATTATGTGTTTAATTTTCCTTTGAGTGTGGCAATTTATCTTTATTTGAATAAAGAAAATGATACTTGCATCGTTTAAGATTCCTAAATAAAAGGTTATATTTCATTTCACTCCAAGGATTTATTTTTCTTAAGAAGAGTTGAAGGCACTCATGTCTTCATCCCCCCCTCCCACCTCGTATTTGATAGCTATTGTGTGAGATTGTTCTAGGTTATAGTTCTAAGAATATTCTAGGGTTCTCATGCACTTCAAGGAAGAGCACATGTCCCATAGTTGAAGCTAGATGTTACACCTTAGATGCTCTACAATGTCCTCTAAATCTTTTACTGGGTCTTAACACCATCGTAAGCCCGAAATGCATCTATATGATGATATATTTGCATTGTATTGTTTGGCCACAATGGGATGATCTATGTACAAGGGTTGGCCAATTGGTATCCTAGATCCCCTCAAGTAGACAATGATCACAAGTCATTTTAGTCTGTATTCTCATTGCCTATAGGTCTATGGTACTTATGGGCTAACTACCTTTTCATAGTGGCAACTCCTATCTTGTTGGGCATTTAATGTCCTTGGTAGACATAATAAATTTACCAACTTAAGGAAAACTATAAACTCAAAACAAGAACTCTAGTAAAAAATACCCTATTTTTGTGCAAAATACATGAAAAAACACCCTGAAATCAAAAAGTGGTGATATATCACATGCAAAAAAAAAATTTAAATTTTTTTAATTGAAAACATGAAAATTTCAATTTTAAAAAAAAAACAAATTAAATAATAAAAAAATTTATTTTCCAAACTAAAAAAATTATTAAAAAAATCAATCAAAATTTGATAAAACAAAAAAATTAAAGCAATTTAAACAAGTGTAATATGCAGCATTGTTGCTTAGTATCTCTCTCTTATGAAAAATGTAATCAATAGCAATTATTGAATGGTTGAACAAATTCATAAATCTAATAATGAAACACATTTGAATACGACAAAGAGAAGTAATGCAGGTAAATAATGGACTAGATAATTGTGGAGAAAAATAGAGATAAGTGCATAGATAATTTTAGATGAAATATTAGCCCCAACATCATCGTTTATTACAAAATTTAAGAGTTTATTGAAATGTGCTTGTGTACATTTTATTCCATCTTTAGCTTATGGGACCAAATAAGGAGGACAAATTATAATGTCTAATATCTTTATATTAAATCATGTATATATACGATATAAATAAAATAAATAAATTTTTAAAAAGCTAATTATTGTAACAAACTATTTATTTAACTTTAAATTTATACTCATCCTAATTAAATGACAAATAAATAATATATGGTGGAATTTCTATGTCGAAAAAATCAAATTAATATGAAGTATATCATGTTGTTTTAATCGGGTGGCAAAGAATTCATATGTAATAAAATATCTAATAGAAAAAATTGCAATGTGTAGTATATCAAAATGAAAAAATTAGTTATACAAAGGAGCTTAAGTGTGAGTGCAAAATATTTCAAAAACTTAATTTTTTAATTTTTAATTTTAAGTTATGATTAAAATTGTGAAAACAAAAGAGAAAATCTTATTGAAAATATATAATATAGGTAAGGTTTATTGAGGAAAATTATTGAACCAAGTCCATTCAATAATGAAAATCAGAAAGGAAAAAATATGAAAAAATCACCAAGGGAAAAATCATTGTAATATGTAGCATTGTTGTTTTAGTTTTTTAAATCGGCATGTTTCCATGGTTAGTAAAAACTTAAACTTAATGAAAAAAAAAATTAGGAAAGAAAATACTAATTATGGAAAAATCCATAAATTTGGAAAGAAAATTAATAGTTAATTTAGGAGGACACTTGGTAATTAGAGGCTTTTTTCTTTTTCTTTTTCTTTTCTTTTTCTCTTTTTTTTTAAAATAATTTTTAATTCAAAATTTGATTTTAAACCACATAAATTAGTCATCCACCAATTAAAAATTAAAAATTCAAATTTTAGAAAAATAATTTTCAATTTTAAAAAAATAAGTCCACAGCGTCTTGGATAGACGGTGATTGGGTGCTCTGTTAAGGCACTCCTTGATGTGAAGCCACCAATTCAATTCCCCGCCCCAATGGGGTGATATATTGGACATGTGGAAGATGTAGTCCTGTCAAGCATACAAATTTTTTTTTTCTAAAAAAATAAGTTTAATAAAATTAAAAAATAAATTAAAAAATAAAAGAAAAAGCTAGAATAAGAGGGAATTTTAGATAATTATTTAAAAAAAGAAAAAGAAAAATCCTTTCGTTAATAAGAGAAAGTTACATGTAGCTTGAATTTCCAAAAGAGGATTAAAATGTACGAGATACTTGAAGCTAACACCCTAACTACCAAGAAAAAATAATCAAAAAAATACTACAATAATCATAACAAAGAAAATTCCTTGAGTAATCAAGATTTCAAGAGGGGAAATGGCTCTTATATTTGCATGATTTTTCCCGAGTTGACTAATTGTTTGATCCGGATTTATGCAGGAACGCAACAGAATAAACATATAACCATAAATACAAAGATGCAGCGGAAATAACACTTCATTTCATTAATATCAAATAACTGAAATTTGCTTACAGACAGAATGGAAATAAAACTAGCTAGGGCGCTAGTAGCTATCTCTGAGAAGAGATGTGGCGGCTATAGGCCTCTAAACTGAGTTACAATGAGGCTCGAGGGTCTATTTATTATTTAGAAATAGTGGGAAATCCTAAACAGCCAAAACCCTAACCCTAGGAGATGAAGCGCCAAAACTATGGGCCCCGTTTGGGTAAATTGGTGTTTCAACTTCCCAGGGACGTAACTTTGGCATATAATCTCCGTTTGACGCATACCATACCTCGTTAGAAAGATCTATCCGAGGAATACAAATTTTGAACAAGTAACATCGGTCCATGGACCCATGGACCCATGTTGCTCACAGTTTTCCCAATGAACATCATTTAGGGCCTCAAAACGGCTCCAGAAGTTCAAGACCCGAAAAACTGCTAAAAATAGTAATTTGTGCCGAAACTGGAAAAATGAAAGAGATAATGGTGGGGCCCCAAGTGGAATAGGCGGGTGACCACCAATATCCACCTGGATCATTGTTCACCTTCTTCTTAGATCTATGCCCTTATGCTCTTACACCTCGTTTTTTTGCTTCCTTGTCTTGCCTCTAGACCACAAATAAAATATCAAATAAAAGAAAAACAAGTGTAATATGCATCATTTCTACTTAGTACCTGCCTCTTATGCAAAAAGGAATAGACAACAATTATTGAATGCTTGAACAAATTCATACACCTAATTTGGAAGCACATTTGAATACGAGGAAGAGAAGTAACATAAGTAATTAATGGACTAGATAACCTTGAAGTAAAGTAGAGATAAGTGCATAGATAATTTTGGATGAAGCATTAGCACCAATGTCATAGGTCATTACAAAAGTTAAGAGTTTATTGAAATGTGCTTATGCGCATTTTATTTCATCTTTAGCTTATGAGACCAATTGAGGAGGCGAAATTATAATCTCTAGTATTTTTATATTAAATAATGTATACATACGATATAAATTAATATATATATAGATATAGATATAGATATAGGTATAGATATATAAACTAATTATTGTACCAAACTATTTATTTAATTTTAAATTTATAGTCATCTTAATTTAGGGGCAAATAAATAATCTATGATAGAATTTCTGGCAAAAAAATCAAATTAATATGAAGTATCCTATGTTGTCTTAATCACATGGCAAATAAATCATATGTAATAAAATATCTAATATAAAAAATTACAATGTCTAGTATATTAAAATAAATAAAAATGATTTACATATGAGCTTTAGAAATTTTTTTATATTTTATATTTTTAAGTTATAATTTAAAAGGAGAAAATCTTATTATACAAGGCACAATATATTGCAATATGTTTGGGTCAAATATTTTTAGAAAATATTTAAAGTTTATTAAAGTTTTTGTAAAATTAAATAAAAGTTGAAAATTATTTTTTGAATTTTTAAGTTTTGATTGGTGGATGACTAATTTTATGTGATTTAAAATCATATTTTCATAATTAAAATTTGTTTTAAAAAAATAAATAAGAAAAAACCTCTAATCTCGAAGTGTTTTTATAAATTATTTAAAAAAGACCAAATTCATGGATTTTTCCATAATTAATAATTTAAAAAAAAAAAATAGTTGCCATTATATTTCGAGCTTTTACTAACCATGGAAACTTGCCGATTTAAAAACAAAAGCAACAACTTTGCATATTACAATGATTTTCTTCATTTTTTTCCCTTGCTAATTTTTATTATTGAATAAACTTGATTCAATCATTTTCCTCAATAAACCTTACCTATATTGTACATTTTCACAATTCAATTTTAAATCATGATGCAATATAAAAATTAAAATCTAATTCAACACTACAATAAACAAGTGCTACTTAGTAGCTAGTACTTCCCACTTAGTTTAAATATAGCTAATTGGAGTGTGAACTACTCACAAGATATGAGATGATCAATTAAAGGCGTCATAAAAAAATAGAAATGAAAGTGAAAATGTTGTGCTAAAAAATTGCTTTTTGGTGAGCGCCCTACCTCATTGGTTGTAATGAAGCTTTATAAATTAATTTCTTTGGCACTGTTTGGTTCAAATTGATATGGAGGAACTTAATTTCAAATAGAAATGAAAGTGAAAATGTTGTGCTGAAAAATTGTTTTTTGGTGAGCACCCTATCTCATTGGTTGTAATGAAGCTTTATAAATTAATTTCTTTGGCACTGTTTGGTTCAAATTGATAAGGAGAAACTTAATTTCAATTCAATGAGATGTCAATTCCAAGAAACTTGTTTTTGTACAACCAATTGTCTTCTACAAAGCTCGTGGGAATTGTACATGATTGATATAGAGTTTAATGCAATTGTGTTTGTAGCAGTGAAGGCATGCGAATACATGAAAAAAATTTTAATGTTATTTCTAAAATGGCATCTCATTTTAAACATGACTTCTTTCTTATGCAGAGCAAAATCGAGTTGGGATGATTTATAATTTGTGATTTAATATTAAATTAATTTTTAAATTAAATTGTAAAGACAAGTTAATTAATATTTATGAATAGTTCGTAATAATAATTGTTTTACTATTTATTTAACAACTAAATTATAACTATCACAATTATATAAATTAAATCACTAATAACTATAAATGGATATCAAAACATTTAGTTTATAATCAAAATACTTAGCTCCTAAAACATTTAGTATCATGAAAATAAATAATTATTAAAATAAATAAAATATATCATTAGCCCTTTTCAAATATTTTCTAAATGTTTTACTTTTGTCTATGATTTGTGATTTAGTATAAATTCGCTGAATTTGACATAGTCACTTTGAATAAAACTAGGAATAAAGTTTGGTTCCAGGAAAGAAGATAAAACAACTTTAACAAACCAATTGAAATAGAATAGATGAGAAATTGAAAGCTAATCTCCCAATAAATGTCGAGCAAATAGAATTCTATTGGTCCATGCAAATGCGTTGCTGCTTAGTGCATGCTTCTTATAGCTATTTACATCCTATGGGCTCTTTTCCTTTAGGCAAGTCAATCAATTCCCATGTTTTATTTTTAATTATAGATTCATATTCTTCCTCCCTATATTTTCTCCACTCTTCATATTCAATAGCTTCATAAAATTCATGGGTTCTATGACATTCAAAACACTAGTCATGAGAGCATAGTCCTTGTACCTTTAAGGTAGTCAAATCTGTCGAGTAGATTTCTTGCGTGCTTCACTGTTTTCACCTCTGTTTTTTGAAATTATTTCTCCATTTCTGATTGGGCTATGACTGCTAATGATATCCACATCGTTGTATTCTAAGAGGCATGTACTAAGTTGCAACGCTGCATATTACACTTGTTTATTGTGGTGTTGACTTATATATATATATATATATAATTGAATTGTGAAAATATATAATATAGATAAGGTTTACTGAGGAAAATGTTTGAACAAGTCCGTTCAATAATAAAATCTAGCAAGGGAAAATTATGAAGAAAATGAAGTGGGGGGGAATTAGTGTAATATGCAACTTTGTTGCTTTTGTTTTTTAAATCGGCTTGTTTCCATGGTTAGTAAAACTAGAAACCTAATGACAACTTTTTTTGGAAATAAAATATTAAGTATGGAAAAATCCATAAATTTGGAAAAACAATTGATAATTAATTTATGAAGACACTTGACTATTAGAGGTTTTTTGTTTTTGTTTTTTTTTAACAATGTTTAATTTTGAAAATTTGATTTTAAACCACATAAAATTAGTGATCTACTAATCAAAATTTAGAAATTCAAAAGATAATTTTCAATTTCTAAAAAAATAAGTTTAAAATTTAATGTTACCAAAATTTTAATAAACTTTGGAAATAGTTTCTAAAAATTTGCAAATTAATTAAAATTCAAAGCATTTTGATGCAAACCGATTACAATATACTTTGCATTTGGTAGGTATAAAAATACATCTTATTGATTTAAAAATTTAAAAAAGATATATTAAAAAAATCTAAAAGACAATAAATTTTTGGAAAAAAACCAAAATGACACAACATAAAATAATATACAATTAAAACAATATGATGATGATGATGATTGATGTCCACTGAGACCAATGTGGTCTATCATACCTTAATAAAGTAAGAGATTAATCGAGACTCTTTAATATTTTATTTCTATGACCAAAAGGAAGGGAAATAATTGCTCACTATTGTTTTGTTAACTTAACAAGTCAAGAAGGAAGGTTGGTAGTGAAGCAAATGTTTCGAAAATGAGAACGAATATGAGTAAGGATTGGGCAATCCAAGATAAAGTGTTTTTCATCTTCAACCTTCTTACCATCACAATGGTGACTAATTCTTTCATCCCAGGGATGTTCTGGGAATAGATTAGTGTCCAGTTTCATTTCGAAGCTCATGAGAATTTTCTTCTTAGCACTTGTCAAAATGGAAAGAAAATTATGGTTAGAAAGCGTAGGGTTGATCACTTCCTTATAATGCCTTAGCTTCCTTTTTCCCTCCATCCTTATCATCCCAAAACTTATCCTTAAACTTGGAGGTAATGATATTTTTAATATCATCCTTATTCTCCAAAATGATTTCCACCTTTATCCCTTAATAGTCGAGCCAAAAGTGGGCATCCTTATGCCATCCTCACCTGAGTCAAAGATGGGGGTTTTGGCTAGAGTTCGAAGTGATTTTGAGGAACCTCTTGGCTTACATGTTGTAAGAAATGAGAATAAAAAAGAAAAGAAAAAGTAAAAAGAAGAAAACAAAATAAAATAAAATGGCGTTGTTTATCGACACCACAAATTCTCTCGGACGATTTTTTTTTGCAGGAATCTAGTAATTTTTTTTTTTTGTTTTTTTTTCCCAAAATTAGATTGATGGAGTATTTGAATCGTTTTTTTGATGGCGGAAATGGATTCATCACCATCAAGAACTCTTTAGGGACCCAAAATCTTGAAGTTTGACAACTGTAACCCAGATTTTCAAAATTTTCTGTCGGATTTTTTCATAAACTTGCTGGAATTTCCATTATTTTCCAAGCTAATCCGTGGGTTTTTTAGACTACACTAAATAAAGTTCATTAAAAGAAAAAAGGAAGTAATATGCGACACCAAACATATTGTTTTATTAGTTGTTTTTTAAAGTTTTTTTTTAGTATTTTTGAATTATTTTAAAGTTTGTTTTTGTTTTTTAATTAATAAGTAAATAAAAAAGAAACTATTTTCAATTCTTTTAGGACTAAAAATGTGATTTCTTTTCTTAAATGATTTTCTACTCTTAAAAAAAATATTTACAATTTTTTCTATTTTTTAATGTGAATTATTTAAAAAATAATTAGTTAATTATTAAACAAAAATTACCTAATGCCACTTTTAGATTTGTTGTCAATTTTTGTTTTTTATTATTTTTAATAGTACTAGTAGTAAAGGTCATCACGTCGATTAATTGGTAATTTTAACTAGCATAGTGCAACTAATAGATGAAATGACCCTTTTTCGGTCAATTTTTTTGGTAATTTTTTCCCAAAATCTCGTACTAATTTTTAAAAATCATAAGTTATTTAATTTCCAAGGATCGAGTTCCTCTTGGGTTTTTAAGGGTTTTGAATTCATTTATGCACTCAAAACTGTATTTTAAACAACAAGAAATCGCAATCTTGCTAGAAATTCTATTGTTGGATTTCAACTAAATAAGTAATTTCATCTATTATTTAGACTACATTTTAGCCCAAAAAATAAAATAAAATTTAGATAAATTTGAAAAACACTTATAAACAAGCATAAAAAAAGATATTATTTAGGTGCTAATTTTTAGGGTTTTTCGTTGTCATGATATTTGGTCTTTAATGCCATGGTTGAAAAATATTTGAATTTTAATACTAAAAAAATGACTGATGTTGCATCACCACTTCTGCATTTTAGGACATTCTTTCATGATTTTCATAGTCATGATATTTGGTATTTAATTCCATGATTGAAAAATGTTTATATTTTAGCACTAAAGAGGAGAGTTGATGTTGCATCAACACATTTGCATTTCAACATGATATTTAATTTTTAATGCAATGGTTGAAAAATGTTGAAATTTTAACCTTGAAATGAAAAATGGGTGATCTGCATCACCACTTTTCAAAATCAACATGAAAATAATCACTTGATACGACTCAAAAAAAATGAGAACTCAGTAAAGTTCTCATTATGTTGATAAATTTGTCGCTTGTGAAGGTCTTGCGATGGATCTATTTTTATACATGATTTATGAGAACCTCTCATTACTCATTATATTTTCCATGTAAAAGGTGATTGCATTTTGTAAGAGTTTTCATGTCCATGTTTAGGACACCTATTGATCCAGGTGGATATTGGTGGCCACCCGCCTTTTCCACTTGGACCCCCACCATTGTTTCTTTCAGTTTTTCAGTTTCCTTAATTATAGCACATTTTACTATTTTTCGTAGTTATTCGGGACTTGAATTTCCAAAGCCGTTTTGAGGCCCTAAACGACGTTTTTCTTTTTCTTTTTTTCTTTTTTTTCCTCTTTTTTTTTTTCTTTTTTTCTTTTTTTTCTTTTTCAAAAATGAGCAAACATGTGTTTCCAATTGACATTTGTAGTCCTTGGATAGATATTTCTAACAAGATATCGTGCACATCGAACATAGATCACATGCCAAATTTATGACCCTGAGAAGTTGATGTACCAATTTACCCCATCGGGGTCCACAATTTTGATGATTCATCTCCTAGGGTTAGGTTTTTGGATGTTTAGGATTTTCCATTGTTTCTCAATAATAAATATACCATTGAGCCTCATTTTAACACAGTTAAGAGGTATGTAGCTGCGACATCTCTTCTCATAGATAAGCTACCAGCGCTCGAGCTAGTTCATTTCCATTCTGTATGTAAGCATATTTATGTTTTTTGTGTTGAATTTCCACGATCTTAGGACTAGGTTAGAATCTTAGAATCACTTACGCTACCAAACCAAGAATATCAACAAGAAATACTTTGCACAACGAAAAATATAAAGCAGTAAATGACACAAGCACAAGTATACACAATTTTTAACAAATATTGTACAATGATGTACAACCCAATCTTTGTTATATTAAACCAATCTGAATAATACAATAATCTATGGAATACAAGATACAATGAAAATCACGTTGTGCAGACTCGATGTCATATGTTGTCCCGTCGGTCCTTCGCTTCCATACTGATCTCTAGTTTCCCCTTAGTCCTTCAAAGGATAACACATAGAGACTCTAAGAGGGCTGCCACCTAACACTACTGCAAGTCAATTCTACTGCATGTACACGGGCTGATCAATTATGCTCTCTAGGTTGGCCAACACTTGAGCTCCAATATGCCTTCTAGTAGCCTCCTTCATCCATCAAATATATATTCATAAGGTACCAAAATTCACCCAACCTTCAGCTCCTCTTCGTCATTTCAAGATGCTTGTCTAGGGCTACTTTGGGTAGCCAACACACTGCCCTCCATAATATCGAAGGCACCCATTCCTTCACTGCAAGTTATGCTCCTAGGATATACTTTTGACCTCCACGAAAAGTCCTCCAAGTGGCACCCACTAGCTACTAAGAAAATTGATCCAAATTGATCCAACACCTACAAAAATGTCATACCAAACATACCTTAGCTCATTGTTTTAAGGTCTGATTGACTACTGCAATTCTGGGTCTGGTTAGGTCACAAAATGGAGTCCCTAACAACCCTTAGTTTTGGCCCAGAATTGTTCCTTAGAGCTGTAGCTTACCCTTGGAGAGGTCTCCTCCTTGTTTGTTGTTGTTTTGGGCATGAAAAACCCTTAAATAACCCTACGCTTCCCTTAAACAATTGGTAGGGCCTGCGCCCTACCCACAACTTCTCTCTTAAGGCTGCAGCTACCTCTCCCAAGAGTCTTCCACCCACAAACAACCCTAAACAGACCTGAAATAATTATTCCCTTCCTCGACCCTCCAACAAGGTACCTATTTCCTCCAAAAAACAACTTGGCCCTCTTGAAATGACCCTTAAACAATCTTCAATGCCCACGTTGTTCGATCCTCCTTTGCTGTGGCTAAAACAAACAATTATCTCTCCTCCAACGAGCTTATATTTTTCCATGTGTTGCACAATGGATGAGGAAATTTCATCCACTCCACCTTCCTATATATACACATAAAGAGGGATCCTCAAAACGTCATAATAGGGCTTGAAAATTTTTCATATGTCTTCTTAACACCAAGCCAACCTAGACTCCTCATGTGCAAACCCAACCATTAACTCCAAAAATACATATCTCCATTTATACAACTCTGAATCAGATGATTCTCATTCCGTTAGATTCATCTCGCTGAGTGCTATCATCCTCATCCATCACATGTCGAAATGTGCTCATGGTTTTGGCCCAAATCCCGATCGGTTCAAAACCCCTACCTTGGGTCCCAAGCCCACAAGTGACTCTTGTGGCTCTTTTTCCTCGAATCCCCGAACCCTAGGGCTTGGAGTACCTCCCAACCTACTAAAAAATCAACACTCCCTCTTAGCGAGGGAGGTACTTCCAAGACTAGGAAGTAATTCATCATCATCATCACTACTCGCAACACTCGCCCAACTCTTGGCACTCACAACTGCAACAATCCCTGAAGCATGAACTACACCTCTCTCGGAAGTGTCACTATCACTGGAAGTAGACTATAAATTGTATAATTAGAAAATTGTACAGGTCATGCATGATGTCATCAAGAAGCCTTGGATGTATTGCACAATCATTAATTTTGAATTTACTAATTAATAGGGGCTCAATTAGCCTAGGAATGCATAAGAAAGACTGGTCAAGAAGAGGAAAGTAAGTGGTTAAATATTGGACCAAACTTTCTTAGATCAGTGTCGGATCAGAGAAGGGTCAGAGTGAGATAATTACCAGAGTGCAAAGGTTTATGAGGAAGTGAAATAAAATTTTATTGTTTCATGTTCTTGACTTTATTAAATATACAGATAGTGAGGTTTTTAATTGAAGGTTTCCCCAGATACATATTGTGTTGTGCGATTGATATTTCTTTCTCTTACTTGTTTATGTGTTTGTATGATTGAAATTGTTTCTGCAATTTGTAGAATTGATTTAGTATTTTGTTTTAGTACATTACAAGATCAATTGAATCTATTTAGATATTTCTACATGGTATCAGAGCAAGAAATTTTTAGGCAGCGAGTTTTCAGAGCATTTATGAATATTTTTGTGAAAAAAAAAAAAATAACAGACTTGGATTCCTTGTAACAAAATACCCAAATTCAAAAAACAATCGGTTGAATCAGAGATCAGATGAGGGAGATATTGTTGATTTAAAATCAGCTCTTTTTTCAGAAAATTTTGTGACTACGAGACAATTGCAACACGGATCTAAGTTTCCAGAGTGCCCAGAGGATGTGATATTTAGAAAAGGAAATAATTTCCTTAGACACATCACCAAAGGCTGGGTGAAACAAATCATGTGTGAGTCAAGAACCTACATGCTCTCGAGGTTAAAGATGCATGCAAAGCTTTGAGCAAGGAAAAGGTTAGCAACTTGCTGGTTGAGAGGGAGAATGAATTACCTCTCAACTTGTTGCCTCAGAAGCAACCTCAGAATGTTGTGGAGCAGCCACAATTAGAGAAGCAGAGAGGGGACCGAGTGGAGACATCCACTTAAGAAGAGACCTCTAGTAAGGGGAAATGTCGAGCCAAGTGGGCAGAGAGAGCATATGTAACCATACGTCCATGTGATAGGTGGGGCAATGTGAAGTCATAGTCCCAAGAGTGTAGAAATTTGGGCAGGGTCCATTGAGATGTATTGTCTTATGGATCATTACCTTGCTACGAGATCCCACAGTAAATTGTATAAAGATGAATCAGTGGAAATTGATATAGTCAGATGTTAGAGTGACAAATGCAGAGACTAGAAGAAATCAGATACTGGGGAGCGCAGAGCAGAGTTGGAAATAGTGCAGATGGCACAATGTAGAGTCAAAAACAACACGGATTTTTGAGTAGATAGTGCAGTATCTAGTAGCAGTCAGAGACTCAAGTGACATATGCATCATACTAGGACACAATTGATTCAATTTGGATTCTTTTTAGTTTCAGAAGTTGCAGCACCAACAACACTAGAGAGAAGTGTTGCATGTAGAACATTCCAAAGGTACCAGATCAGGATAAATTTGAATTCCTTTCTTATTGAGAGGGAGTGTTGAAATTGAAAACAAGAAATATTGAAAATGGCATCAAAAGGGATTCTCATTTAATTTTCCCTTAGTTAAATTATAAGTAAATTGGAATTCCACATCACATGATAGCTTGTAAATGTTAATTGAGCCAAGAAGACTTAGTTAGCTCAGTTAATTCGAGTTAAGGGTCAAATTAGAGGCATGTAGGGTGTCTCCTACTTTTGGAGCCTTGGTTGAGTTATTTATGAGTTGTAATTAGTTAACTCAAGTATTTGAGTTAAAATCAGTTTAACTAGTTCTAATTGAGAGATGAGCTAGTGATAGGTCTAGTGAATTAAATCTGATTTAATTCACATGTAGTGATCAATCAGATAACTGATAATTCACTATAAATAGTTGTTGCATGTTATTTCTAAGGAAGGCCTAGTTGAGATTGGAGTTAAAGGGAAGTAGAATATCAATTTTATAATTAGAAAATTGTACAGGTCATGCATGAGGTCATTAGGAAGCCTTGGATGTATTGCAAAGTCATTAATTGGGAGTTTCCTAATTAATAGGGCTCAATTAGCCCAGTAATGCATAAGCAAGGCTGGTCAAGCATAAGCAAGAAAATGGTTAAGTATTGGATCAAACTTGCTTAGATCAGTGCCAGATCAAAGAAGGATCAGAGCGAGACAGTCACAAAAGTGTAGAGGTTTCTCAGAAAGAGAAATAACATTGTATTGTTTCATGTTCTTGACTTGATATTTCTTTCTCTTGCTTCTTTATGTCATTTCGCGATCAAAACTAGTTTCCGCAATTTGTAGAATTGATTAAGTATATTTTTTTTAGTACATTACAATATCACTTGAATATATTTATATATTTCTATAAAGTGAGTGTCGAGCCATGAAGTCATTGGTGGCCGAGTTGAAGACTTCCGAATCATATGCATGTTATGACTCTAAGTCAGAACCCGACAAGGGGAATGAAAAAGGGAAGCATATTATTGATGCAGAGCCCAGTGCCACCATTTCCACCACCGAGATCCAAAAGGATGAGCTCAAATATCCAGAGGAGGAGGATCGCCTCTTCCACTCATAGATGTGGATGAAGGTTTCTCCGCTGTAGTTCATTGTTGACACGGGAGCCAAAAAAAACCTCATTTCAGTAGAGGTCATGAAGCGGCTGGGCCTACCAATCAAAAAACACCTACAACTGTACACCATCAGGTGGCTTCACCAAGGAAAAGGTCTCTGCATCAACCAACAATGCCACCTCCTCTACATCATCAAGCCCTTCACATATGAGGTATTGTGTGATGTTTCTCCTCTTGAATTTTGTGATGTATTATTAATCCAACCATACTTGTGGAAGCGATATGCTACGTATGAGTCTAGGTCTCACATTGTTATTATTATTTTGGGCAGTGATTTGTAGAAGATACCGAAGGTAGCACCACCTACCTCCTTCTCTTTGATCACTGCGAAGCAATGCAGTAAGATCATTTCCTAGACCGGGAAATTTTTTTTCCTTATGATTCACCCTCAGGAAAAGAAGAAGATTAGGGCCACGACCTCCAGACAAGGATCCTCTTCATGACAAAAAATTGTGGACAAGGTTGCAGAGGATTACAAGGACATCTTCACCTCACCCGCAGGGTACCTCTACATTGTTAGGTCAAGCACTCCATCAATCTAACCCTGGGTGCACCGCTACCCAATGGACCGATCTATCAATGCTATGTTCTGGAGAACGATGAAATCAAGAGGCAGATTCAGGAGATGTTGTAGAAAGGAACATCAGGCCAAGTTCATCACCCTGTGGGAGCCTGATCGTGTTGGTACAAAAGGATGGGACATAGAGACTTTGTATTGAGTGTCAGGCACTGAAGAAGATCACTGTACGGAATAGGTATCCGATCCAACAGATTGATGACCTTATGGACCAGCTCAAAGGGGAAAAATATTTTAGTAATACTGACTTGAATTCTGGTTATCAAAAAGTACTAATCGAACCCTATGATGTGTGGAAGACTGCCTTCAAATCCAAGCAGGGCCTTTTTGAGTGGTTAGTCATGCCCTTCCGGTTGACGAATTCCCCTGCAACCTTCATGAGGCTGATGGAATACATCTTGCAACCCATAACCAACTCATTCAGGGTGGTGTATTTGGATAACATCTTGATCTTCAACCAAATTTGGGAAGAGATCCTCCACTACATTTGATAAATCCTCTAAACATTGCGGCAACACAAGATGTGTGCCAATTTGGAGAAATGCACTTTTGGTATGACCCTGGTTCAATATCTGGGGTACATCATTGATGAGAGGGGTGTGAATGTGGACCCAACCAAGAGACAAGTCATTCAAGGTTCGCTATTCCCAACCACTCTAACAGAGCTTCGTATTTTTCTGGGTCTCGCCAACTTTTACCGTAGGTTCATGTTGGGGTTCCCTCATATCACTTAGCCTTTGAGTCAATTTAATAAGGGAGGACTCAGGAGTGAAAGAAAAATTATTTTTGTCTGAATCCGAACAAAAGGAATTTGTCAAGTTGAAGCATCACCTCTGCTTTTCACCATTGCTCACATTACCAGAATTGCAACAACCATTTGAGATTGAGACAGATGCCTCTGACTATGTTATTGGTGCAGTTCTTACTCAGCAAGGGCATCCAGTGGAATATCATAGTGATACACTTTCAGAAACAATGTACAAGTATCCCAACTATGAAAAATAAATGTATTCCATTGTGCAACCCTACTGACAATGGAATCATTACATTATGGGAAAGGAAACAGTGATCCACACAGACCACCGACCCCTGCAATTGATACAAACACAAGGGAAGTTGCAGAACGATCGCCATTAGAAATGGTTCACATACCCACAATAGTTCTATTTGAACATTAAGTACAAGAAGGGAAGCACCAAAAATGTTGCATACGTCTCTATCAACTGAAAATCATGGAGCTTACCACTATGTTGAACTCTTATGGGCACGGAACTTCGGGGTGGCGCATTCCTATGAAAGCGATCCAGAATTCAAAAACATATACCAGATGTTCTTGGAAGGTAAGAAAGTTCCAAATTTTCCCCTCCAGGATGCACTATTATGCCTCCCGGGACACCTCTGCGTTCCTTCAAGAAAGTGTGCCAAGATGATTTGGGAGGTGCACTACAGTCGGGTCACTGGGTATTTTGTGGTAGAGAAAATAGTGGCAGTGTTGCAAAAGTATTTTAATTGGCCAAACCTTCGACGAGATGTGGGGAAGTACATCAGATCCTACACCACCTGCACCATTTCCAAACCAACCATCAGGAAGCAAGGCCTATGCACTCCTCTATCTACTCTTAGTTGAACTTGGGAATACATATCCATGGATTACATGTCAGGCATTTCTTCTACTAAGCATGGCAATGATTAAATTTTCATGGTCATTGATAAATTGTCTAAGATGGTCATTTTGGTGGCCTACAAGAAGATTATCACAACAGAAGGCACCGCTAAGATCTTCTTTGAACGAGTGTGGTTACACTTTGGGATACCACATTCCATTATCTCAAATGATGACACAAGGTTCCTAATTAAATTTTGGTCAAGTATTTGGTCGACGTTGGATACCAAGCTCACTAAGTCCATGACTTTCCACCCCCAAACTAATGGCCAAACAAAGGTCATCAACATGATGATCATACACATTCTTCACATGTACAAATAGAAGCATCCACACACATGGGATGAAAGCATCCCCTATGTCCAGAACAACTACAACAAATATCTCCATAACTCAACTGGCCACAGCCCCATTTAGGTGGGGTTGGGATTCCAACCACTGTGTCCCATGGATGTTTCCATACCAATTGCATCTACTTAGGAAGATTCGACTCATGTCCAATCCAAAGTTGATAGGGCTAAAAAATTCATTGAGCGAATTCAACACATCTGCCAGCAATTCCATGACATATTGGACAAAGTCAATGCTAAGTACAAGTAGTGTCATGATAAACATCTGGTGCCACATAAGTTCTAGGTGGTTGACAATGTTTACTTACATTTGCAGAAGGAGCGCCTCAGTGGGCCCAACTAAAAGTTTCTCCCACTCTGATATGGACCTTTCACCATCACTAAGGTTGTAGGGGATAATTCTTTTGAGCTCATCCTTCCACCATTCCTTTTCCTACACTCGGTGTTTAATGTGGATCACCTTCGACCATACTTTCCACCATTACTGGACACATCATACATTGCAGAACAACTCACATAATCATAGCTAAACCTAGACCACATGGAACATGCCACAATTGATTGGATCATGGACACAAAGATCAAGAACACTCGCCAATAGAAGATACAACTGTATCGGGTTGTGAAATATGGCCAACTCCTACACCAAGGCAAGTGGCTCACCAGGGACTAAGTTCAGCAGAAGTTTCCCCATCTCATGGAGGCACTCAACGCAATGGGGACCATTGCTTCCTAAGGGGGGAGGAGTGATCCAAGTGAATATTGTTGGCCCCACGCCTATTCTGCTTGGACCCCCATCATTGTTTCTTTCATTTTTTTATTTTCCTTAATTGTAGCACAATTTACTATTTTTGGCAGTTTTTTTGGGTACCAAACATACGGTGTTGTTTTGAGGCCCTAAATGACGTTTTTTTGGAAAAAAAGGCAAACATGAGTGTTTAGTAAAAGTTTTCAGTCTAAATTTTTAGTCCTCGGATAGATATTTCTAACGATGTCTCGTGCACGTCAAACAAAGATCGTATGCCAAAGCTACAACCTTGAGAAGTTGATGTACCAATTTACCCCAATGGGGCCCACAGTTTCAGTGATTCATCTCCTAGGGTTAGTTTTTTGGATGTTTAGGGTTTTCCATTTTTTCTCAATAATAAATAGGCCTTTGAGCCTCATTGCAACACAATTAAGAGGCATGTAGCTGCCACATCTCTTCTTAGAGATAAGCTACCATTTCCAGAGCTAGTTTATTTCCATTTTGTATGTAAGCATATTTCAATTCTTTGATATTAATGAAATAAAGTTTTATTTCTACTGAATCTCTGTGTTTATGTTTATATCTCTATTATGTTTCATTCCTGCATAAGTCTGGCTCACCTATTTATTTCCCATATGGAACACTTTGTCTTATGTACATAACACACTTTGGTCGTGGTTACTTTGACATGATTATGGATATATTCAACTTGTTTCATGTTTCTCAAAGCACTTTCAAGTTCATGAGGTGGTTCATGTTTCCCAATGCATTTTCATATTTCATGAGGTTGTTCATGTTTCCCAATGCACATGACACACTCTCCAAGGCAAAAGAAGGTGCATTTCACTCATCAATGCCTCCTTTGTACATGCCACATTGAAGTTTGGGGAACGTCCTCTTGAAAATTTTCTTCTAAAGGTATTTTTCAATTCCAAATGAGGCCAACCTATTTTTATGACAATTGTGGGTTTTTATGATGATGTGGAAAGTCACTTAAGTGACTTAAAAATGAAATATGTGCCAAATGGTGTTGTTGCAAGTTGTTGAAAACTTATGGACCAAGTTTAGATCCAAACCAAGGGGAATGTTGAGTGTAAAAACACATTTCAATGATCCGTCTATTAGCGCAAGGATTCACTCCTTGATTTCATAAGGAGTAAGCCTTACACATCATAGTTCATTTCAAATTTTAAAGGGTTGTATGAGTGGTGGTATGGCTTCTCAAAGATTTTGAAATGATTTTTTTTTAATTCTTTAAAAACTTCATGCATTTGGCAAGTTGTGGCAAGTATAAATTGTATGGGTAAATTGGTAGTATAGGGAGAAGAGTGTAACAAATGGAAGAAGATGGATAAATAGTACCTATTCTAGGAAATATTCCTATCCTAAATCAGTGACACGGCTATGATGATGGCTCTTTACACAAATTCTATTTATGCAAAGTAAACAACATTTAGAAAATAGATTTCATGTATTAATTATTCCACAAATCCATTATGAAATATTCACTGACATGTTCTATAACACACATATAATTTGCAGAAAACTGAAAACAAATAATTTACTGTTAAATCCTTTAACAATTTCTCACTCACACCTTACTAGTTACTGAAAATTCATAGTTTAGAAGAAATTAACAAAGAAAGAAGACACACCATACATTATATGGTCATTGAGTCACAAAATCCTCTAGCATGAAATAAAAAATTCTTTTTTTTATTATATTTAGTCTTCAGGTAGACCAACATCCAACCTGGAAATGGTATTTACAAATGGTATATATAGCAAGAGAGGCACCAACTCCATCTCTTGTAAAAACAAGGAAACATTACTTCTAACATTACATAGGTGTAAAAATACATTACAACCATATCCCATCGAAAACTAACAGAAAGGACATATGTAGAACAAAGAAGAGAAGAAATTTGGGCTGAAATGCTGAGTGTGCTGTGATACTGGCCCTTTTTTTGATGATTTGTCTCCTTGTGTATTTGGTATTTAAATAGCCATGTATCTCCATTTAATAAGACCTCCAACAACCTCATAACCACATTTAACCATCACTTGTTATATCCTTTTGGTTATGGGTTCTTATCCTTCCTTACTGACTCATAAAATTTGCTGACAGGTGTCAAAATTTAGTTAAAACAGGCGCTACCGGAAATTCCGGTAAACAATTGTAACTGCGCAAAAACTCGAATGCTACCGGAATTTCCTGCAGCACTCTATTTATTTTTAGAAAATACATAGAAAATGATGAAACGCCTATGCAGACTTATATTCCTTGACATCTAAGCTATTGTTCAAAATTGTGATTAATAAGAAAAAAGGTATTTGTATCAAAAAACATTTTTACGTTCCTTCCATGTGGGCTGCAACTTCAACAAGCTTATCCAACTTTGTTTTGCTGTCAACAAACGATATGGATCTGGTTGTTCTTGCGACTGCTTCCTTGATAATGGTCTTATCCTTCTTATAACCCTTTTGTATCTCTCTTCTCTTTGAGGGATCTGAGTGTTGCTCTGAAGGAGTTTTGTTTTTGTTTTTCTTCATGGTTTTTTCTGACTTTGACCCTTCAAATTTATCTTCTATATCAATGACCATTGTCATTAAGCTTGGATTTTGTAGGGCCTTGGACTTAAGCCTAAAATTGTTGTTGTCTTTGGTATGCCTCTTTCTGGTACTAACAACAGGTTTGGCTTCTTCTTTCTTCTTCCTACTACTGATCTCATATCCAACATCCTTGAGGAGTTCCTCATATGATTTTGTAGGTTGATACTCTTTATGCATCTTCTGCTGAATATGTGCTTCCGAAATTTCTGGTAGCATCTGTGCTTTTGATTTATCTACAGTTGTCGACCTTCCTCTTTGGGCTCTGGTTTAGACATTAGGAAAAGGAGGAACATGGGGCACAATTTTCATAGATTTGGGTTTACTTGCTGAGGAACTCTCTCCTTTTTCCAACTTTCTCTCAGCCTTGACTGCAAAAACTTTTTCTTTATTTATCTTGGCCTTATAGATGTTTTCCTTCTTTGCCTTCCTCTTGGTTATTTTTGCAGGCTGAGGGTGTGGTTGTGAAACTGGAGGTGTAGGTGCAGGTTGGCCTGCCCTGTAAAAAAATTGATCCTAGGTTTGATTTATTTTCCTTAAATCTTCTTCAACTAAAACCTTGATGAGAGCTTGATGATACAAGCTATATTCTGAAAAAACAATGTGAGTTTGGACATGTTATCACAAAATTAGGCCTGATGGGCTGATCATCAAGTAAACCTTGTGTAACTGTTTCAGACCAATCTTTTGGCTGAGGCTTAGCCTCCTCAACCTGAGAGGGCTCTCTTAAGGGTTTATGATTTTTGATTAATGGATAGATGGCTAACTCTAATGTAAAAAGATAGAATAATATAACTAGTTGTATCATAGATTAGCAAACATTCATTGGGCCATGGAGTCAAGGTAACTTCAGCAAAAACATCGCAGTCTATCTAGCATGGAAGTCAAGGCATTTGGAGTTCAAGTTAGTGAGTAAAACAGTAGAACTGTGAAACACACAGTCAGCTTGTATAAGAAGGAAGTTAGAGCATTATGAATGAATTCTAAGTATCATATACAAACACCACTGCAAATAGAGATATTGAAGAATGCCATTAGAACAATAATGAACAAGAAATCCTCATGAATCTTGAGTTGTCAAAACAGAACTCGGTATTAAGCTGACAAAACCAGTGGCATACAATAACACAGTCTTTGCTAATAAAAATGTCCAACCTCTTGGATTTCGACCTTATGATCTTTATAGAACATTTACAAGATAGGATCCCTTCTTCTACACTAGATACATCGAACTCAAAGAGTTTGACACCTTTCCTAATATGAGACATGCTATTTATTACAAATTGACAGCTATAATGCTTATGAAAAGTCCTAATTCTAATAGGACTGAAACTCTTAAATATCCTTCTAACAACCTTATCTAATCTTTATTACCTCTTTTTCCACCTGCAATCCCATGAAGTCGAATTTGGATGCTGACCTTTCACTTGAAGTGACCCTGTTGTTGATGATAACGTTCTCCTAAAAAATAGGAAACATGTTTTCCTGTTTTTTAGTCTCTTTAATTTCCTTATCTGTTTTGAGTACTTTTATCATTAATAGATCAGGTCTACATGTGTCATGTTGCCAAAAATTCACCATATATCTTTATTCCTCCAGCTGTGCAGAAATTATAATTCGAATGGTGCAAAAAGACAAAGGATAAACTTGCGCTAGGAAAACAGCTCAGTTTCGTAGCGCTTTTCGTAGCGCAATGTTTAGCTCCTTTTTTCAATCAATTTTTGACCTGATTTCTTCAAGTAAACCTTCATATGATATTTTTAAACTTCCACCATCCATTTCAAGTCAAAATTCATCAAAATTCCCCCAAAATTTGATATTAAAATGTGCTAGAAGACCGCTTCAGCAGTTTCGTAGTGCATTTCAGCAGATTTGCACTATTTGCGCTACAAAACTGCTGTGTAAGCAGTTTTGTCAAAATTGTCTTCAAAATTTGTACCTTAGAGATGTTTAAACTTAAAAGGTGTTGGTATTATTTCAAAAACACAACAATATGACCGCAAAAACATAATCTTCATCAAATTTTGCTTTCATCTTGATCAGAGATTGACTTATAAATTTATCACTTTGTTTTACTGCCCAATCACTCTGTTTCACTGCCCTTTTAACTTTTCTTGAGACTTTGTCAACTGTATCTGCAGATCTTCAACTTGTCTTCTTAACCTTCTGTTGCTAACTCTCAAATGAGAGTTCATGATTCTTACAAACTTTGCTTCCTTGATGGCTGAGACTGTCCATGTGAAGAATTGTTCCTCACTGCTTGGTATTTCTAATTTTGAAACTTTTCGACCTTCCCTAACAACTTTCATCCTTTTAAACTTTTTTTTCTCAATGACATGTATTCTAGTTCTTTTCTTCAACTTGGCAATTTCATGAATTGTTGATCTTAACCTCTCTTCCATACTTTTATACTTGGTCATTTCCTCCTTTGCTGTAGATACTCTGTTTTCTGCATGTTTTGTTACAGGTGAGGAAAGATCAACTATCTCCTTATGAACGATAGTTGCTTCATTTGTTTCCTCAACTTCTACATTAAGTTCTTTTAGCCTTTTAGAATGCCTAGTTATATGCCTCCTAGCTTGGAAAACAAATGTTGCATCTTCATCCTTAAACTCCAGCTTCTTTGATGATTTCATCCCTTTCTGTTTGCTTTCTTTAATCCCTATGAAATCAGCTTGCACTATAGGAGATTCTTGTATGTCTATTGCATGTAATATATCATCTAATTTTCCTTTCAAACCTGGGCTGTCACTTGATCCTGAAACCACTGATTTTCCTTTTGATGTTGTACTTTGACTCCTTGTGATTCTCTGGACTATTTGCTTACCAACTGTTTGTTTCTGTTTAGCTTCCTTGGTACTCTGTAACCCTTGTTTTGCAGGTGGAGGGGTTTCTGCAACAATCACTGGTTTCCTTTCTACTTTACCTTTCACTTGTATCCTTGACTCAAATTTAACTAACCCCCTGGTCCTTTTAGCTACAGGTTGACTGGATTCTGCTGGTGAGGATGGATTTTCCTTTGCCTTAGGGTTTTTAGCTGGAGTTTGAGCTTCCATTTCAAATCCACTTATAATAGAAAAGAGGACCAATCCCTACTAATCTTCTGGAGCTCATTCAAAACCAACAATTTAATTAAGTCATGGTGAAACAGAGATGTTTCACAGTCATCGTATTTCACTTGGACCTTATAAGCCATTCTAACAATGCTTCTATATAGGAAAAATGGTAAATCCAGTGATATCATACCTATGAAGTGTAATAGGAGTTTGAAATGATAGGTGTAAACTTTGTGCTACCTACCTTCGCATGTGAAATATATCTGGATGTTGAGAAATAGTTTGGCATAGATATCCTTAATATAGTTTCTGGGAACTGCATTATTCAAGTCCATCTCTACATATTCTGGCTTCAAAAACATCTTGCATGCCTCCATATCGAACCTAAAACCTTTAAACCATGTTTCCTGTCCTCTAGGTATTTCAGTCACTAGAGCATGGTTTCAGGTGTCACTGACATATTTAACATCCCAACCTTTGTATCTGTACCACTGAAATGTAATGCAAATTCTTTTGATACCTGAGTATGTCCACCCTACAGTTTTTCACATAGCTTTAAACAACCTGCTTTACTGAAAGCATTCATGACTGTTTGGTCTTCAACTAAAATTCTTGTGCTTTCGGGTTCAAACCTCAAACAATGTCCTGATCTATGGTTATTTTTCTCCTCAGCCATACTTGCTTCAAAAAAAACCTTGTTGGCTTCCTTTAGAATTTGATAATCAACCTCACTTGCAAACAACCTCTCTTGATTTGATTTGGCAGCCTCGCTTGAAAAAGGATCAGCTTCGCTTGATAATGTATGAAATATCCTTGATATAGAACAATCATAAGCTTGAGCTCGAAACAGGGATGTTTCACAGTTTAGTATGAGCAAATGAAAACTAGAATGACTAAAATAGACAAGACCTTTCGAATTCGAAATTTATTTTCTCAATATGAAACCCCTGTCATAGTAATGATGAATATGGATGGTTGAGCATTTCGAATATGACCCCTAACTGACACACCATGAATTTACCCTATCATAACTTAACGGATTTCTGAAAATTTCTGGGTTTTTACATGACCTTTTAAGAATCTGCACTTTTGTAGTGCACATAGTGCATTTTTCGCATTTTGCGCTACAAAAGTAGCAGCGCTTTCGTAACGCAAAACTCAATTTTTGAACTGACCGTGCTACGAAACTGCGGTTTTGTGGCTAATTGCAGGGGTTTCATCCGAAATTTGATGACATGATTTTTTTAAGTGAATAATGAGACTTTTCAACCATGGGATGAGACCTAAAGACTTTATTTGAAATTGAAAACTGACTTTTTAAGACTTCTAAACCTATAACCTGCCCTTTATCAAGACTAAAGTAACTCAAGACCTATTTGACACTATGACTAAAACAATGTAAACTTACAGAGTTTAGAAAAAAATTTAAGGGTGATAACAGTGGCTCCACTTGGGATAGTGTGCCCTTGTGGTACACTAAGAACCAGTAGCTCTAGTGCTGCTATCCATTTTTTGACAAAAACCAAAAAAAAAATTGAATCGCCAAGCTTCCTCCTCGAGCTCTAATGGCCTTCACCCTGGGCTCAAGCTAGCTGATTCAACTTGTCATTACTAGCAATAAAACTGACAAAGATGAAATATGTACAATGTCATAAGTGATTGATCAAACTTCAGCAAGTGTAATGCTTTAGGAACCTGCCATTAACAGGCCCTCCAGCATATGGTCCTCCATCAATTTCCTACAGTATATAAGTGTTGTTCCCATGAAAAGCATCTATATTGAAAGGACCCTTTCATAGATTCTCAAACTTACCATGTTTTCCTTTCTCCTCAATTTTGGCCTCCTATTTCAGTACTTTGTTTTGTATTTGAAAAATTTATTCTTGTATCTTCTTGTCAAATGTATTTTTGATTCTGTTTTGAGATTGTTGGTGGCTGTCATAAACTTCATTTCTCTTCTCTTGTAAAGCTATTAGTTGATTAACTCTCCTCTGAATGGAATTTGGTTCCCCTTCAAGCCCTTGAATTAGTTTCATGACAAGTACCCCTAGTGATGTAGGAAAAATAGCTTCAGTGCCATACACTAATTTATATGGTGAATTCCTAATTGATCTCTTTGTGCATATTCTATCAGCCCATAAGGCATACTTCAACTTCAGATGCCAAGCTTTCTTGTTCTCATGCAATATTTTTTTAATGATCCTTACAATTCTTTTGTTAGATGATTCAGCAAGACCATTCCCTTGTGGATAGTATGCAGTAGAGTGTCCAACAGTGATATGGTATTGATGACAAAAATTAATCATTTTCTTAGACTTGAATGCTTGAGAATTATCTGTTATAATCTTCATGGGGCAACCAAATCTTGACAAGATATTATTTTCTAGAAAAGAAATAATTACAGAATCATTAGCTTGCATTGTTGGGATTGCTTCTATCCATTTGGTGAAGTAGTTAGTTGCTGTAAGAATCCAACGATGTTGTCCTGATGATGATGGATGTATCTCTCCGATAAAATCTAACCCCCACTGTTGAAAAGGTGCTTCCACATAGATAGGTACCAAAGGTAAAGGCACAAGCTTCCTCCTTGCTTCAAAAATTTGGCATTCATGGCATGAAACAATTCTTTTGTAAATGTCTTTAAACATTGTAAGCCAAAAATACCCTGCTCTTAGAATCTTGTTTGCTGTAGCTTTCCAATAATGGTGACCTCCACAATCGCCTTTGTGAAATTCTTCAATTACTTTATCAGCTTCTTCTTCCAACAAACAATCTAGTAAAATTCCACCAGTATCTTTCCAAAACAGATTTCTGTCAAATATAAAATATCTCAAAGATTTCAGCTTAACAAACCTTGCTTTGGACTTTGTTAGACCAGCAGGAGCTTTATGATGTTGTAGAACAAAAACACCTCCTTGTACCAATCTGAAGTTATGTACTTCTCTTCAATAGGAACTAATTTCTCCTCATGATCTGAAATTTTTTATATTTCTGCAATCCAATTTATATCAAGAGAGTCAAAGTTGACTGTGCCATCAGCTTCGCCAAGCCTTTCCCTTTGACCAATTTTGTTGATTTAATATCAATATCATATTCTAGAAACTTGGCAATCCATTTCCCCCTCTTACCATCAGGGTAGGCTTGAGTGAGGATATCTTTCACAATAGTATTAAGAACGAATGCCACAATATGAGAATGCAGAATATAAATTTTGAAATCTTTGACAACCTTCACCAAAGCATAGGCTTGCTTTTCTAAGATATTATACTTCAGTTCAGTATTGGCTAATGTCCTACTAAAGAAATAAATCGGTTGTTCAATACCTTGTCGCCCCTTTTGTAGCAGAACTCCAGCGATAGTAGTCTCTGATGCAAAGGTAAACAACAGAAATTCCTTGGAAAAATCAGGACCGATCAATACTAGTGCCTGTGTGAGTGCTATTTTGATCTCTTCAAATGAATTTCTTGCCTCTACTGTCCACTTAATATCAATTCCCTTCTTCATCATCCTTGTTATATCCTTCACAATCTCAGCAAAATTAGGAATAAAATGCCTTACAAAATTAACTTTTCCAAGGAAAGATTGAATCTCCTTCCTACTTCTTGGCAAATCCACCTTCTGAATTGCATTGACTTTCCTTGGATCAATCTTAATTCCATCTTTGGAAATGATATGCCCAAGTAATTTTCCTGAAGTTAAAGCTAAAATAATTTTGGTGGGATTTAAAGAGATGTCAAACCTTCTACATTTCAACAGAATTTTTTCCAAGTGTTTCAAATGATCTTCTTCCTTCCTTGAAAAGACTATTATATCATCAAGATACATAACCGCCATCTTGTCCTTTTCTTTAGAAAATGCAATGTCCATTGCCCTCTGAAAAGTAGCTCCTGCATTCATGAGACCAAATGGCATTTTGGCGTACATAAAAGTACCCCATGGTGTAGTAAAGGTTGTTTTTTCCTGATCATCAGGATGCACAAGGATCTGATTATAACCTGAAAAACCATCAAGCATAGACATTCTCTGAGAACCAACAATGGTTTGCAAAATTTGATCCATTTTTGGGAGGGGATAATTATCTTTCAGGGAGGCTTTATTCAGATTTCTGAAATCAATGCATATTCTGATTTCCCCACTTTTCTTCCTAGTTGGAACCAAATTCGCAAGCCATTTTGGAAATCTGATTGGGACTATAATTTTGGCATCAAAGAGTTTTTTAACCTCCTTCTCAATCAAAGGCATAAGAAGTGGGTTGATTCTCCTTAACTTTTGCTTGAAAGGTCTTTCATTTTCCTTTATGGGAATAGTATGTTGAATTATGGAGGGATCATATTATTTCAAATCAGCATAATTCCAAGCAAAGACATCTATAAATCTGTTCATCATTTCAACATATTTAAACTTCATATCAACTGAAAAGAATTTTGAAAGTTTGATCATTTTGGGCATAGCTATAGTACCAAGGTTACAACTCTCAACTTCTTCATCATCAGCTTGCATCTTGGGGGATTTAAAAACATCATTCTGATCAAAAAAAATTTCTAGAGGTATTAGTCCCTTTGGTATGGAATTATTCTTTAGTTGTATAACTTCAAACTTCCCTTTAGATTCAGCTAACATGTTCTGCTGATCTACTTGTATATTTTCAAATTTTTCTTTCAACTCTATTAAAATTTTTCACCCGCTGATCATCTTCAAAAACTTGCCAATAAATAATATTATCAGGAATGGCTGATCTATGGTGAATTTCAACTTCATACTTTTCAATGGAGTGCATAGGAATAATGAAAAGGCTTGCAGAGACAGCAAAAGAATCAACAATGGATTTTTGTTCTCTAGTTTTGACTGTGAATAAATAAGCTTGAAAGTTTTCTAACATGTCCAAAACCAGATTTCTATATGCTCTCATCCTTCTGTCCTTTGTTTGAAAAAAACCTTCAATCTGTTTTATGACTAATTCTGAATCTCCAAAAACAGAAATGTTTTGAGCCTTCATTCTTTTCAACGCTTCTAGACCCAAAATCAAGGATTCATATTCATCCATGTTATTTGTGCAATCAAAGTTCAGTTTATAAGATAAGAACCTACTTTCATCACTTGGATTTCTAATCCAGATCCTTGCTCCTCCTCCTTTGCCTGCTAATCCATCAAAATGCAATGACCACCAACCTTCTTCTTTATTTCTGACTTGCTAATCTCTTGCTTGCTGATTTTCAGACTATTGAATTTTAGAACTATGATTTTCTGCTTTCTTTCCTTCTTCCACTTCATTAGTCAATGCATTGAAAGAATAGTAGAACCAAGTTCAATATCAAGGGCATAAATTGGAAAGTTTTGAGGTTTATATTTACTACTTACCATGTAAGCCATCCTTGTCTCTCGATACAATCTTCTTTGTTCTCCAAAGACTGGAATGGTAGCATAAGTAAGATCCATCTGCATTGTACCCTTAATTTTTTCTGCCCATGATCTTGACAAAAACATACCAAACTTCGGTGGGATGTCAGCTACAACAATATCCATGACTACAATCTTAGCGGGGACTTGTGTCAGAATCAACAACAACATCCTTGATTAGACCAATGCATTGAACTCTTTTTTAATCAAAAGAAAACAAATCTTTCTATGGTCTAGTTATTTCTAACCCCATTCTTTCCATGATTACTTTGGGCATAAGATTGTGAGAAGCTCCTGAATCTAACATAGCATTGTGCAATGTCATGTCGTGAATGCTAAGACTCACATAAAAAAGAGGAACTTCCTCATTTTGTTCATCTTCTAGTCTTGGGCCCAAATATATGATCGGATTATCTTCCAATACATTCAAGATATTAGCAGCGCCAGGTTGTGAATTTAGCATTTTAACAATCTTGCTTCTATATTCATCTACCTTGAGAATTTCACCAAAAGGGACTGATATTTTTATCTTAGAAATTTCATTCTCAAGATTGAAAACAGAAACAGATTTTTCAACTTCTTTTGTAGGAAGGACAATAGGTATATCTTTCTTACCTTCCACGACCTTAGGAGCTTCCTTCTTGCCATCAACAGCCTTTGGTGCATCCTTCTTAGGTTGTGTCTTGTTTGCAATGATAGGTACATTCCTATTTCTGAGATTATATTGTTTCTGCATCTCAAAAATAGCATGTTGATATCCCTTTAGATATTCTGATGTTTCTTCTTCATGATTGTTTTGATCTGATTGATCATGTTCTTCCTTGGTCAAGAAAAATCCTGAAATTTCTTCATCAAAACAATGAATAGACTCCTCAGGTTCTTCAGGGTCATCTTCTTCCTCAACCAAATTCTGCTAAAAAGGAGGTCTCACTGGAGGATCATACTGTTGATTTCTATTCTCTCTTGCTCTCTGCTAATTCTGTGGTCTCCTGAACTGAGGGTTTCTAAATTGAGGTTCTTATTGTGCAGGAGGAGTAGAGGTATTTCCAAGGGTTAATCTATCCATCAATTTTTCCAGTGTTTTCATCATTGAATCCAGTTTATCTTGAGAGGAGGAAGATGAAGGTTTCTCTTCTTTCAATTTTCCCTTACCCATCTTTGACTTCTTGGCTGCTATCAAATTAACCTCCACCTTCAAAGTATCATTTTGCATTTCAGCAAGTGTAGGAGATTCTCTTTCTCTCAGCAGTATGAAAAACTCATAGTCAAAAGCTTTTTCATACCTCATTTGAGCTAAGGCTTCTTGTGGTTTCATGATCAACCTCCTCTCTGTATATAAAATCATTAAATTGATCAACATGATCCTCTACTGTAATGTCCTCATCACTTTCCCAGGTTTTAATTCTAGCAGCATACTTACTAGGGAGGTCATGTAAGACAGCAGGAAGGACAAGAGGGGCGTATCTAGCAGGTGCAGCAGGTGGATTTGCAGCCATGGTCAGAGGTACTGTGGTAATTTTAGGAAAGGCAGAAACAGTGGATGACAGACTACTTTGAAAAAGACTATTTGGTCTTTGTAAGCCAGTAACAATTGAGCTCCAGTTGGGAAGAGGTAAACCAACTTTACTTTTCAACAATACTTTGAAAGGATCAAGCTCCTTCAATTTGTCTAAAGATTCCCTTTCTAATAACAACTCTGAAGCAACAACTTCCCAGAATTTTCCTTTGTCTTCTTGGGTCACTAGAGCTGAAGTGTCAATTCCTCTCTTAGGTAAGTCTAAGATAATTTCAATTAGTTCCTTTTCATTTTCTGATCTAAACAATGTAGAAATTCGCTGAATAATGATTAATTATCCACCGAGACTATCATGATCACATACAATTCTAATTTATATGCAACACATAATCTCTTCCACTCAGATCATCAAACATGCGGAAATAAAATCAAGTGATAACACATCAATTCATCATACACATTAACACAGTATGTATGGGGAAAGCTTATAGCTGAAAACCCCGCAGCTATTGTGTATATTATAATGGAGAAATCATGTAACAAACTCAGTACAATACTCCTCACAAGTACTCGGTACTTTCTCATGAAGTTACACATAATCTAGCTCAGTTTTGAACAGGTTACTGGTTCAAAACTCACCGCCAATTGCCTTGCCTCTATTGCGCAATCCAGGCCTGTCTATATAGAGATCCAAGGTTCGAATCTCCTTGGCTTGACAGTGCAATCATCATGGGCAATTCCTCCAAGTGTGTTGCAAATCTCATGCACAACTGATGTCGCCACTGATAGCTAACTCCACCCTTTCATCTACCTCTTTCACTGGTCTCCACTGAACTGATCATGCACTGTAGTGAGCTGATGTGTTCTTGAGTTGAATAATGAGTTACTAATTAATGAATTAAATAATATTTAATTCACTCCACTCATAACTAATTGATTAGCTAGTTAAACTAATCTCAATCAGTTCAACTAAAATAAAAAGAACACAACTCCACTATCTGTCTCATTAACTCCTCCAAACTTCTGCCACTGAAGTCCAACTGAAGTCAACCATGCATGATGCCATCAAACCCTTGGGAATAGCGTAATTCCTCTGTCAGATGCATGAGCCACTTCTGTAGCTCGAACTGAAGTGCTCCAAGAGAGTAAATTGAAGTTTATAGTCTAAATATTATTAAGCGTAAATAATATTTGACTTCCCTATTTTTAGGAGAGGCAATCTAAAAATAGACTTCGACCTCTTTGACCTAAAAAATAGAGTCTCATCTATTTTTACCAACTTGACCAATGCTCCAAGAATCTCAAACTGTAATCCCCGAACCATGCTCCATATGTCTAAAAATAGACTTTGCGCCAGAATTCGCCTGCGGGCCCACTTAGTGAAGGCGACTTCATTTCACCAAGCTCCATCATCTTGCTGCATTTTCAACACTCCCTCTCAGCAAGATATGGATTATCTGCAACCCCTATCCTGCCTCTGTGGAATTCAAACTTGCTTCTGGTGAGCGCCTTCGTCAGGATGTCGGCATCCTGATCCTCCGTGGGAACATATGAAAGCATCATGATTCTCCGCTGAACACAATCTCTGATATGATGGTACTTGATGTCGATGTGTTTGGACCTATCATGAAATACTGGATTAGCCGAGAGTTTAATGCAACTCTGGTTATCACAGGCTCTGGTTATCACAGTAGATCACTGTAGGCTCCAAATGCAACCTGAACAAACCTGCGAGGATCTTCCTCAACCAAATAGCCTCGCATGCGACGAGCCCCAAGTGCCATGTACTCGCCTCTGTGACCCAGGTGCCAGGATCTACAGTTCTTTGTGCCGAAACTATTTGTCGACCCAATGCTGAAAACTCCTCCAGTGCTCTTCTGTCCGTTGGGCTCTGCCCAATCCGCATCGATGAAGCCGGAAAGCCGCTCCATCCTCACAATACGCCCTGCATAGAGCATATCCCGATGTGCCTTTGATATAGCGCAATACATGCTTGCTTGCCTTCCAAAAGAGCTTGGTAGGCTTAACCATAGCTTGTGAAAGCTGGTTAACAACATAACATATATCGGGTCGTGTATTGACCAGATACATAAGCGACCCCACCAACTGTCGATAGACAGTGGCATCCACTACCTCCGCTGAAGTAGCATCCTCCTTCCTCCAACCACCAGGAAGAGGAGTGTCAACAGGCTTGCAGCCTTGCATGTTGAACCTCTCCAGAATCTCCCAAGCATACTTGCCCTGAGAAACAAGCAGTCATCCGCTGCACTGCCAAATCTCCAATCCCAGGAAATAATGAAGGATTCCCAAGTCCTTCGTCTCAAACTCTCGTGCAAGATCCTCCTTGCATGAAAGTATCAACTGCTCATCGCCAGTCAAAATCAGATCATCTACATACAGTACGATGATCAACAGCTTCCCCTCCACCACAATCTGGTACAGGTTTGGATTCGCCTCACTCTTGGAGAATCCAAGCCCGGTGAAGTAGCTGTCTATCCGAGTGTACCAAGCACGAGGTGCTTGCTTCAGCCCATACAGTGCTCTCTTGAGTCGGCACACATGCGACTCACTATTGAAGATCTCAAAACCTTCAGGCTGCTCTATGTACACCTCTTCCTCAATAACTCCATTGAGGAACGCAGTCTTCACATCCATCTGATGAATGTGCCACCCCATGTGCGCTGAGAGAGCAAGGATCGTCCGTATGGAAGAGTACCTTGCGACAGGTGCAAAAGTCTCCTCATAGTCAATCCCCTCGATCTGTGAGAAGCCACGGGCGACAAATCTCGCCTTGTACTTCTCCACACTCCCGTCAGCCGCCTGCTTCACCTTATAGATCCATCGCGAACCTACAACTGATTTCCCAACCGGTCTTGGGACAATCTCCCATGCACTGTTCCTGATGATCGAATCATATTCTTCGATCATGGCATCAACCCATGCGGGTTCCTCCACAACTTCCTCAAAAGAGGATGGCTCTGTCACAACACATTGACTCATAAGAGCCATGTATCCAGTGTACCGATCCGGTGACTGTCTCTGTCTGCGCTGTGCTGTAGGTGGTCCTACAACCTTCTGTGCATCCCGAGCCAGTCGCTCAGCTTCTGTAGTGCGCATGCGCCCTCTGATGGTTGGCGCTGCCTGGGTGGTTTCTTCCACCTCCTGAACCTCCTCTTGTGGCTGATCCACATCCGGAAGCTCCTCCTTAGGAACTAACGGCTCCTCATCTGCATGCAAGTGTAGCTCCCTCTCAAGCGAACACTGCATGGCTTTCTCCTCCTGAAATTTTATATCCCGTCGCACAACAGTCTTGCGACTGTCTGGCACATACACCCGATAGTTGTGAGGTGTATCGGTGTACCCCACAAATATTCCAACTTCAGCAGTTGGATCCAGCTTCCTTCTTGCATCCTTCGTCACATGCATGTAGACAGGAGATCCGAAAATCCGCAAATGGGAAATATCGGGCCTCTTGCCAGAATAAGCCTCCTCTGGTGTACTCATGCCAAGAACCTTGTGAGGACAACGGTTCTGCACATACACTGCTGTATTGCATGCCTCGGCCCACAAGTGAAGGGGTAGGCCCTGATCATGCAACATCGCCCGTGCAGCACCCACGATCGTTCTGTTCTTCCGCTCAGCCACCCCGTTCTGCTATGGGTTATGGGGTGCGATGAGCTCTCTCCGAATCCCTTCTGCGCTGCAAAACTCCTTGAATTCAGCCGAGATGAATTCACCACCGTTATCACTCCTTAGAGCAATCACCTTCTTCCCCGACTCCTTCTCGACCAGTGCTTTAAACTCACAGAACTTCGCGAATGTAGCGCTCTTCTTCTGCATGAAGAAGATCCAGCACTTTCGAGAGAAATCATCAACAAAGATCACATAATACCTGTGCTTTGCTGTCGAAGCAACTGAGAAAGGACCACACACGTGTGTGTGAACTCTCTCAAGGATCGTCGTGGCGCGACTATCCTTCTCGTGAAAGGTGGCTTTCACATACTTCCCTAAAGTACACCCCTTGCACTGATCTGACTGCGCAAGGGTGCCCTTAGGAAGTCCAGTAGAAATCTGCTGCCGAATCTTCAAAGCTCCATGGTGAAGATGGCCCAATCTCCTGTGCCATAGTTCGCCCTCATCATCCCGGCTCACCACATCTCCAGCCTTGCATGCCATAGCTGCGCAGTCATCTACCTGCAACTGATAAAGGTTCTGAGTTCGAACCCCTATCTTCCCGGTCTCTCCAGTAGTCTTACTGCGCAGGAAAGCTTTCCCTTCGCTGAAGACCACATCATAACCCTTATCCTCCAACATCGCTACTGAAATCAGGTTCTTCTTCAATCCCGGTACATGCATGACATCCTTTAAGACAAAGGGTTTACCAGACTCCCTCTGAAAGGATACGGTACCGATACCAGTCGCACTGTATCTACCGTCATCGCCCATCTCGATGTGCATACCCAAATCCTTGTCCTCCAGATCTGAGAACAACTCTCGATCTCCCGTCATATGAAATGATGCACCGCTGTCCAAGAACCACACCGATCCCATCACACTTGAAACCAAGCATGCAATCAGTGAAAAGTCAAGCTCGAACTGTGAAGCCAAAGCTTCTCCATCTGCAGATCTTCCCGCTTGCTTGTTCTTCTTCTTCTTCTTTGGACAATTGGTAGCATAATGTCCGTGATCATGGCAGTGAAAACACTTCACTTTCGCCATATCCTGCTTCTTGCCCTTTGCACCAGAATGAGAGGTTTTCTTACCCTTCCCCTTCTTTGCTTTGGAAACCAAAGCGCAATTTTCTTCATTAGCTCCCTTTGATGAAGATCCATCTCGAGTAGTCCTCCTTATCTCCTCCTGCATGAGATCCGCCCAAAGGCGCTCCCATCCCGGCAGCTTCTCCCGACCATTGACACTATCTTGATATGAGTGCCAAGCCTTTAGAAGACCAAGGAGAGCCAGGTCGACCATGTCCTCGTCTTCGACAGTCACCCCCACACTTCCCAGCTCATCTCTGCACTGAGTGAACTTCGTGAGGTATTTGGCGATACTGTCGCCTTTCTCCATCTTGATGTTCCTGAGCTTATCTTTGAGCGCCAGCTTCCTTTGGTCACTCTTACTCTGGAATAGATCCGTCAAATCTTTCCACATTAGAAATGGAGAAGCCTTTCCATGCAGGCTGGATACAATATGATCCTTGACGCCCTCCAACAGGATCCTTCGACATTTCGCCATCTTCTTTTGCCATGCTTCGACTTCAGCAGGATCAGTGGGCTTTTGGACATACGTATCTACGAACTCCTTCAGACCATTATCTTCTAATACTGCTTCCATGCGATCCTTCCATGCAACATAATTCGAACTGCCTTCAAGAGCATATTCGAGTCGCAAACCGTTGAAAGACATTTTCAACACTGGCACCAAGAAAACAAAACTGCTGCAAAATTTCGGATTCCACCCCAAAGCTCAACCGCTCTAAATCTGTGAGAACAAATTATTTCTAGCACAGAGATTGACTGCAAGGGGCGTTTACCAGACCTTTCACTTTCCGAAGAAAGATGAATCCGGAGGCTACCTGGCCCGCATGCAGACTCTGTCTACCAAAATAAGTTTGTAATCACTGTGATGATCAATCTCTGCTTCAATAGCTCCGATACCATGTAGAAATTTGCTGAATAATGATTAATTATCCACCGAGACTATCCTGATCACATACAATTCGAATTTATATGCAACACATAATCTCTTCCACTCGGATCATCAAACATGCGGAAATAAAATCAAGCGATAACACATCAAATCATCATACACATTAACACAGTATGTATGGGGAAAGCTTATAGTTGAAAACCCCGCAGCTATTGTGTATATTATAATGGAGAAATCAAGTAACAAACTCAGTACAATACTCCTCACAAGTACTCAGTACTTTCTCATAAAGTTACTCACAATCTAGCTCAGTTTTGAACAGGTTACTGGTTCAAAACTCACCGCCAATTGCCTTGCCTCTATTACGTGTTTCAATGCTATGGGATGGCCTCTTTATATAGATAAACCACCAGCCTGAACTGCGCAATCCTCATGGGCTTACTCCACCTATCTGTGTGTTGCAAATAGCAACAGTATAGTCACAACTGATAGCTAACTCCACCCTTTCATCTACCTCTTTCAATGGTCTCCACTGAACTGATCATACACTGTAGTGAACTGATGTGTTCTTGAGTTGAATAATGAGTTACTAATTAATGAATTAAATAATATTTAATTCACTCCACTCATAACTAATTGATTAGCTAGTTAAACTAATCTCAACTAGTTCAACTAAAATAAACAGAACACAACTCCACTATTTGTCTCATTAACTCCTCCAAACTTCTGCCACTGAAGTCCAACTGAAGTCAACCATGCATAATGCCATCAAACCCTTGGGAACCACGTGATTCCTCTGTCAGATGCATGAGCCACTTCTGTAGCTCGAACTGAAGTGCTCCAAGAGAGTAAACTGCTGTTTATAGTCTAAATATTATTAAGGGTAAATAATATTTGACTTCCCTATTTTTAGGAGAGGCAGTCTAAAAATAGACTTCGACCTATTTGACCTAAAAAATAGAGTATCATATATTTTTACCAACTTGACCAATGCTCCAAGAATCTCAAACTGGAATCCTCGAACCATGCTCCATATGTCTAAAAATAGACTTTGCGCCAGAATTCGCCTGCGGGCCCACTTAGTGAAGGCGACTTCATTTCACCAAGCTCCATCATTTTGCTGCATTTTCAACAAACAAAACTTCATGAATCTTATTATCAACTCTTTTTTATTCAGGACTTCTTAACATTTCAGAGGACAAATTTCGAATGAGATGGAGTACCTGATATTTCTGAAATTCTTTGACTGCCTCTTGAAATAGTGTTTGGATTGTCCGCAATGGTAGGTGGATTGGGATCAGGATTTCTCCTTGTATATCTCTTTCTCGAAGCCACCTTAAAATTTTTGAAATTGAATGGAGTCACCAAGGTAGATGCAGGCTCGAAAAGTATTTTGAGCTCCTGCTACCTTCAGAATTTCAGTTTCTTTGATTTCGGGAATGAGTAATCTTCAGGCTCCTGGTAGACGCACCAAAATTTTATCACAAAATCAGGCCTAATGGGCTGCTCATCAAGTAAACCTTGTGTAAATGTTTCATACCAATATTTTGGCTGAGGTTTAGCCTCCTCAACCTGAGAGGGCTCTCTCAAGGGTTTATGATTTTTGATTAATGGATAGATGGCTAACTCTTTGTAAAAAGATAAAATAATATAATTGGTTGTATCACATATTAGCAAACATTCATTGGGCCATGGAGTCAAGATAACTTCAGCAAAAACATCACAGTATATCTAGAATGGAAGTCAAGGCATTTGGAGTTCAAGTCAGTGAGTAAAACAGTAGAACAGTGAAACACACAGTCAATTTGTATATGAATGAAGTTAGAGCATTATGAATGAATTCTAAGTATCATATACAAACACCACTGCAAATAGAGATATTGAAGAATGCCATTAGAACAATAATGAACAAGAACTCCTCATAAATCTTGAGTTGTCAAAACAGAACTCTGTATTAAGCTGAAAAAACCAGTGACATACAATAACACAGTCTTTGCTAATAAAAATGTCCAACCTCTTGGATTTCGACCTTATGCTCTTTATAGAACATTTACACGATAGGATCCCTTCTTCTCCACTAGATACATCGAACTCAAAGAGTTTGACACCTTTCCTAATCTGAGACATGCTATTTATTACAAATTGACAGCTATAATGCTTATGAAAAGTCCTAATTCTAATAGGACTGAAACTCTTAAATATCCTTCTAACAACCTTATCTAATCTTTATTACATATTTTGCCACCTGCAATCCCATGAAGTCGAATTTGGATGCTAACCTTTCACTTGAAGTGACCCTGCTGTTGATGATAATGTTCTCCTAAAAAATAGGAAACATGTTTTCCTGTTTTTTAGTCTCTTTAATTTCTTAATCTATTTTGAGTACTTTTATAATTAATAGATCAAGTCTACATATGTCATGTTGCCAAAAATTCACCATATATTTTTAATCCTCAAGCTGTGCAGAAATTATAATTCGAATGGTGCAAAAAGACAAAGGATAAACCTGCGCTACGAAAGCAGCTCAGTTTCGTAGCGCAATGTTTAGCTCCTTTTTTCAATCGACTTTTGACCTGCTTTCTTCATGTAAACCTTCATATGATATTTGTACACTTCCACCAGCAATTTCAAGACAAAATTCATCAAACTTCCCCCAAAATTTGATATTAAAATGTGCTATAAGACTGCATCAACAATTTCGTAGCGCATTTCAGCAGATTTGCACTATCTGCGCTAAGAAACTGCTGTGTAAGTAGTTTTGTCAAAATTGTCTTCAAAATTTGTACCTTAGAGATGTTTAAACTTAAAAGGTGTTGGTATTATTTCAAAAACACAGCAATATGACCCCAAAAACATAATCTTCATCAAATTTTTCTTTCATCTTGATCAGAGATTGACTTATAAATTTATCACTTTGTTTTACTGCCCAATCACTCTGTTTCATTGCCCTTTTAACTTTTCTTGAGACTTTGTCAACTATATCTCCAGATCTTCAACTCTTCTTCTTAACCTTCTGTTGCTAACTCTCAAATGAGTGTTTATGATTCTTACAAACTTTGCTTCCTTGATGGTTGGGACTGTCCATGTGAAGAACTATTCCTTACTGCTTGGTATTTCTGATATTGAAACATTTTCACCTTCCCAAATAGCTTTCATCCTTTTAAACATTGTTTTCTCAATGACATGTTTTCTAGCTCTTTTCTTCAACTTGGCAATTTCATGATTTGTTGATCTTAACCTCTCTTCCATACTTTTATACTTGGTCACTTCCTCCTTTGCTGTAGATACTTTGTTTTCTGCATGTTTTGTTACAGGTGAGGAAAGATCAACTATCTCCTTATGAACAGTAGCTGCTTCATTTTTTTCCTCAACTTCTGCATTTAATTCTTTTAGCGTTTTAGAATGCCTAGTTATAGGCCTCCTAGCTTGGAAAATAAATGTTGCATCTTCATCCTTAAACTCCAGCTTCTTTGGTGATTTCATCCCTTTCTGTTTTATTTCTTTAATCCCTATGAAATCAGCTTTCACTATAGGAGATTCTTGTATGTCTATTGAATGTAATATATCATCTAAGTTTCCTTTCAAACCTGGGTTGTCACTTGATCCTGAAACCACTGATTTTCCTTTTGATGTTGTACTTTGACTCCTTGTGATTCTCTGGACTATTTGCTTACCAGTTGTTTGTTTCTGTTTAGCTTCCTTGGTACTCTGTAACCCTTGTTTTGCAAGTGGAGGGGTTTCTACAACAATCACTGGTGTCCTTTCTACTTTACCTTTCACTTGTTTCCTTGGCTTTAATTTGACAAACCTCCTGGTCCTTACAGGCTACAGCTATAGGTTGACTGGATTCTGCTGGTGAGGATGGATTTTCCTTTGCCTTAGGGTTTTTAGCTGGAGTTTGAGCTTCCATTTAAAATCCCTTATAAATAGAAAAGAGGACCAATCCCTACTAATATTCTGGATCTCATTCAAAACCAACAATTTAATTAAGCCATGGTGAAACAGAGATGTTTCACAGTCATCGGATTTCACTTGGACCTTATCAGCCATTTTAGCAATGCTTCTATATAGGAAAAATGGTAAATCCAGTGATATCATACCTGTGAAGTGTAATAGGAGTTTGAAATGATAGGTGTAAACTTTGTGGTACCTTCCTTCGCACGTGAAATATCTCTATATGTTGAGCAATAGTTTGGCATAGCTATCCTTAATACAGTTTCTAGGAACTGCATTATTCAAGTCCATCTCTGCATATTCTGGCTTCAAAAACATCTTGCATGCCTCCATATCGAACCTAAAACCTTTAAACCATGTTTCCTATCCTCTAGGTATTTTAGTCACTAGAGCAATGGTTTCAGGTGTCACTGATATATTTAACATCCCAACCTTTGTATTTGTACCACTGAAATGTAATGCAAATTATTTTGATACCTGAGTATGTCCACCCTGCAGTTTTTCACATAACTTTAAATAACCTGCTTTACTGAAAGCATCCATGATTTTTATGAAATATCCTTGATATAGAACAATCATAAGCTTGAGCTCTAAACAGGGATGTTTCACAGTTTAGTATGAGAAAATGAAAACTGGAATGACTAAAACAGACAAGACCTTTCGAATTCGAAATTTATTTTCTTTGGCTCAACTCTCCAACAATCATAGAATATGCAACCTATCAACAAAGGTCTATCCACTCTTATTTTTCCCAAAACATAGCCCAGAACTCAACCAATTCAACTCAGCCATGCTCCTGATCTTTGTGGCCCTCAAACAGTCATGAAAGGATACCAAAACAAGCCCTTTTCTCCTTCGCTAAGGTATGCTCTTGATCTGCGGCCAAAAAAAATATGTAGCTCATGAAATGTTGCTCCTTGGATGTGCTTCTCTAGCCTCAATGCCACTCTTATTTATCTGCTTCTCCTTGGGTGCCAACAAACTATCCTTGGGGCCCATTTTAAACCTTGTCGACCTGACTTTTGTGCCACAATCCAATCCAACATACAAATAAATTTATATATCATAAAATACTAACCCTTTCTTGGTGTTCCTTGTGTCCTCTAGCTCCATTAAAAGTCCTCTACAATATCCAAGGGTTATATCATCAAAACTCCTTGTGGTTTCACACCCACAAGATTGGGTGCAAAGCATACACCTTAGGTTCTAAGCCCACAAACCACTTTTGTGGAGCCCATTCCTCCAAAACCCCGAACCATAGGGCTTGGAGTACCTCCCAAGCTACAAATATCAACAGTTATAAGTTTATACAACCTCCCCTCACAAATCCCAACAGTCCTTGCATTCTCTATACTAGATCCCTTTGCACAAACAACTACTTTGCCATCAACAAATGCTACGTTGTCTTCTTTAGCTTATAAACAAGAAATAGAAAGAAATTTATGTTTCAAACCTGGAACATAGAGAATGTTGTTGAGATGAATGTTCCCATCGAATTCTAGCTCTATGGAAGTAGATCCAATCCCTTTGACTAAATATCTATTCTTGTCCCCAAGTTCCACTTTGTGAGAAGAGATTCCTTTAGATAGGGTATTGAGATGTCCACATTCACATGTCATATGACTTGAAGCTCCATTGTCGATTACCCACATGCTTTCATCTTCAAATGAACCTGCAAGTGCCGAGTATAGACTTCCATCCTTGAATTCCTTAGAAATATTAAAGATGAATTTGATTATGTATCCTTTGACGAATTCCAAGAGACTCCTAAAAGCCTTGAGACCTTCCTTCATGTATTTTTCCATTGGAAAGAGAGTGAAAATATAATTACTACAAATATATCTTCAAACAAGAGCGCCAATAAATTGTGATCTTCAAGCTTTCTTTCTTCACCTTAGCTCTGATACCATGTTAAGAAACCAAGTGTTGGATAAATTAAGGCTTGATTCCTCTTTCTTGATAATTACTTGTGAATGTTAGTCGTCTTCTTATTAATGTATGTTCTCTTCATCAAGAAATTATACAAAACTTCAAAGCATAAAGATCACAAAGAGACAAAGAACACCAGAAATTAGGCTCCAAGCCAAGGCAAAACCCCACAAGGGGGAAACCAAAAAATAATTCTCTCATAGAATCATATCAAAATGAGATATCCAAGACCCAAGGCCAAGACCAAGACTGCCACAAAGATCCATGTCAACCCTCCTCCAAGTCTCCTCCAACAAAGTCAAAGTCAACATTGGTCAAACCTTATGAAATCTGGTCAAATTGAAAAAATTCCAGACCTACAGTGAAGGAAATATTTTGGACCTATATTTTTTGCAAAGTTGCCCCAAAATCTTCGCATGTGAGTAGAAACAAGCTAGAAATCCCGAATTTTCTCTCTCCTTTGACTTCTCTCTCCCTTCTTTGACTTCAGCTCCTTTTCTTCTTGTCTTTGCACAAAAATCGATGTGATGCGTGAGTGAGCTTCTAAGATTTAAAGTTGACTTGCATATATAGATGTCTAGGAGGGTCAAATAGCTTCCTTTTAGGTCAACTTTTCCAAGGAGGGTTGACTTGGTCTTGTGTTGACTTTTTTACACAATAAAAGTCTTTTTTCTTCTCTTTACAAAAAGTCCAAATGGGACTTGACTCAAATACAATTCTTGACTCTTAATAAGTCTTTTCTAACTCTATCGACTCTATAAGCATGAAGAACATGCTTTTGACCAAAAATAAAATAATAATGATGAATATAATAAATATATCAATGATAAAAAAAAAAATATTTTATTACATTATGAAGACTCGCACTAGTTACTGTTGATTTTTGTAGCATCAGAAAGTTATCTAAGTCTCATATTTGGTGACGAGGCTTGGACAACAGTATTACAAAGAACCCATAAACCGTTTGTGGAAATTCCACTCGGTTCATGTTTTATTAAAATAATTAATTATTTTAATGGGGATCCTAAGTTTAACTTAGAAAAATTAAATAATTAATGGGTATTAATAAAACAGAGTGTGAATCTTCTAGAGAACGAACATCAAGTCAAGATTTAATCTTAGCCATTTATTAGGCTTCTAATATGGGTCGTTGATTTATCAATGAGAATATTATAAAGGAAGACCTCAAGGTCATTTGGAAAGCAAGCCGAGCATACACTCAGTAACCCAAGGGAAGTCGATTCTTCAGAATTTAGAATTCAATTTCAAAGGGAGAGTTGCAGGGCGGAGGAAGCGGAGGGGTCTCGGAAGCAGTCAGAGCTCGAGGAAGAAGGAGGCAGAGGGGCAACGCAGTAGTGATGCAGTCTCATGTAGTCTCTGCGCAGGGAATCATGCAGGGGTCACGCAGTGAAGGCTAGTGAGCCTCTCAGGTGCCAAAAATTCTCCGGAGGTCAGGAGAAAAATTATCTCAAGTGTTTTCTTAAAAGTTTCTCAATCATTCTACCAGTCATTCCTTGTAAATAAATTGTTGCTGAAGATTAATATATAAACCCTCATCTGTTGCACCGGTTTTCTCACATTGGGTTTTTCCAGGGACAATTGTCTAAAAATAACTATGTCGATGTGATTGATTCTTGTGCTTGTATTTCACTATTATGTTCTCTATATGTACTTGTGTGATAACTACAGTAGAATTTATTTTGAAATTTACTGATGGGCTTATTATAAAGAACTTATTGTGAAAAATAAGTAGGAGAAATAAATCAGAGTAACTGTAGTAGTATTTCAAATTTCAAATTTTCACATGGTATCAGAGTTGAGATCAGGTAACATGATTGGAGATTATACAATGGAAAGAAGTCTTGATGCTGCTGGAGCAGCAACTTGAAAGGGTTCACGCAATCCTCCGAAGCAAGAGAAAGCATGGAAGGAAGTGTGAAAATTCTACTGCAGTGTATTGGTTTATTTTCTCATACTTGATTTAATTAATACAAGTTATTTCCAGAATTTAGATTCAGAAAATATCGAAAATAAACACAGCTATAGCCTACACATGCAGAGCATTTACTGAATAATACACTCATGCAACAAAGTGACACATGGATTTTTGGACATAAGTCCCCGGAAAAACCCAAAGCAGGAAAATCGGTGCAGCAGATAAGAGGGTTTATTATTAAGTAGTTCTGAGTATAGTAAATCTGGGTTCCAGATCTAGAAAACCCAACAGAGAATAAAAGATATCAAATTTGTAGCTAACCTGAAGATATAGTGCCAAGTATCTTACTGATCCACACCCTCGAACGGGATTTACAGGACTCAGCCCAAATCTGACCCTAGAAACCCTCAGTGTTGCCCCTGAAGCCCCAGCGTTAGCCCTGCTAGCCTCAAATGCCATTGCAACGCACAAGAATAGACTGTGTAACCCCTGGAAGGGTCCCACAGCCTAACGTTGGCTCTAAAAGACCCTCTGCATGATTTTTGAAGCCTTCCAGTGCCTCTGTGTTGTCCTACGTAGCGGTTGCGTAGCACCTGTGTAGCTACTTCTCTGCGTTGTCTTGTTTTTGCTTTTCCGCCTCTTACTGACTCTTGGCTCTTGGAATCAGACCATTCCCTCAGCCAATACTACCCCTCTCTTCAGGAAATTCCTCCAGAAATTCTTAGCAAACCCGCCCTCGAATTCCATATCTATTCCTTAGTTCTACAAAAAATGTGTGTACTCAACTAACCCTCAAGCCTTTCTCTTATTCTTTTTCATTGAACCCTTCAACGAACGAGATTAAATCATCCATCAACGGCTGAGATTAAAACACTGCTTGATCCATGTGACTTAAGACAATTTCAGCACATATGTTAATTAATTCACTTTAATTATTTTATTTTCCTAAGTTAGACTTAGGAAATCGATTAAAAATAATTAATTATTTGAATAACTTGAACACCAACTGAAATTTATCAAATCCATTTCTGGGTCTTGTAGATCAAGTGTACTCTAGTCCCTCCACAAAATTGAGCACAATTGATGCTACCCCGAATACACAAAATCTCAACACTCCCTCTTAGCATTAGGAGTGTGCTCCAACAATACACCACACCATGCATTACAAGATCTTGAGTATTGGATCTGTATTGTTGATGCTTGGCCTGCTGCCCTCCATCTACTGCACTGCTGCTCTCTGTACCGTTGCCCATGCCACTAGCACTAACACTGCCACATCTGTATTGCAGCTCCCTCTCAAATCGCTACATCATGTTGCCCATAGCACTGCCATTTCTAATTGTTGCACTGCAACTCAGTTGCTGAGAAGTAAGAAACTGAAAGACTTTGCCCAATTGTTTGACAGATTTGTCAAGTTTCCCTCCATCACTGAAGCTTCCTAGATGTTGAATCATGTTGTCCTCCTCGAGACATTTTCATGCTGCAACACTGCGCTGCGTGAGCCCATCTTCTCTGCGTTGCTGAAGATCCATCAGCCTCTCCGCGTTGATTCCTTCACGCTGTTGTTGCCTCTACATTGCGCTGCTCCCTCTTTAGTTCTTCAGCTCCCTCTTCTGCTTCAATGTGGCCATCAACCACCTCCCGACCCATCCCGCGACCGTCTTAAGGCTCCCGTAGCTCATATGTGATCCAAGAGTAGGGCTGAATCAAGGATCCTACCACAGTTTGCAGCTCTCTACATATCCATGTCAACCCACCTCTTCTCTCAAGGGGCATCAGCACTCATGGTTGCATCATCATCAGAGCCATCGTCATTTTCCGCTGCAGCCTTGGAATCAGAAGCTCCTTTGTCCTTATTCTTAGGACAACTGCTGGCGAAATGACCAAGATCACCACGATTAAAGCACCAGACCTTGGAGAGGTCCTTCTTCTTCCCTTGCTTCTTTTCCCTTGATGCAAGGGTTACATCCTCCTCCTCTTCTTTCTTCACTCTGGTTGATCCACTTCCTCCACTAATATACTGCTTCTTGGTGATCCTATTGATCTCCTCTTGGCGGAGAATAGCCCACATATTTGCCCATGATGGTAATGATGCCCTTCCTAGAATGCTCTAGACAAACGTTTCCCATTCTTCGGAGACAGCATTCAGGGTCGTCCTCACTAGGAACCCTTCATCTGGATTAGCACCCATGCCAATCAGCTGGTCTCGAATAGCTTGAAGTCTGAAGAGGAATGCATCTATATTTTCACCCTTCATCATTTGGAACATCCGCATCTGATTCTCAAGAAGCATTCTTATTTGCACAGAGCCTCCTTGGTACATCATCTCCAAGGTTGTCCACATGTCATTTGTTGTATTCTTACCAACAACATGAGGAATCACGTGATCCTTGACTCCATCTATGATCAAACACTTAGTTTGTGCTTTATTTTCTTCATACTTCTTGAGTGGATCTGCATCGGTTGGTACATCAACAACTTTCTTTGCATGATCTTTGAGAACATACTCATCTAGAACTGAGAGGATTTTGGCCTTCCAGATAACATAGTTGGACATGTCGTCCAATCTATCTTAATCCCTTAGTCCGTATCAAGCCATCTTTTCTCAGATCTGAAAGAAACAGTACTTCTCCCTCTGGATCTGGGTTTCTTGGTGACTAGAAACCCTCTAGTAGCTACTTCTGCTGAAAAATGACTTCCCTCCTGGAAATATTCCACAAAAATTCAAACGGACAGTACTCTCTGATCCTCCTTATCGAATCTCAGATCTGTTTGGCTCAGATTTACTGAGTAACTGTCTTCCTCCCGCCTTTGTTGCCTTAGCTAAGCACAACTATGCACCTGCAGAATCTCTACCCCACCAGCACTGCTAAAGATTTGAAGCACTACTTCCGGATCTTGGCAAAATTCTTTTGCAACAGGAGAAGTGACTGTACTGTGTCTTCATGGTTGGCCCAGCGTAGTCCCAGCATTGCTCAGGAGTGGATTGCGTAACCCTAGACTAGGTGACGTAGTCCTTACGCTGCCCTGGGAAGGATATACGTAAGCCTAAAGGCCTTCTACAACAGTTTCCTGGACCTGCTTTCCCCTGTTGTCAAGATGTTGTTTCTGGATCTATTGCCTCTTATGTCTCCCTGCAGGAAAAAAATATTTCTTCAGCTGATTGCTGGAGATTCAGCTTGATTTGCTATCGCTCTGATACCATGTGAAAATTCTATTGCAATGTATTGGTTTATTTTCTCCTACTTGATTTAATTATTACAAGTTATTTCCAAAATTTAGATTCAGAAAATATCGAAAATAAACACAACTACAGCCCACACATGCAGATCATTTATTGAATAATACACTCATGCAACAAAGTGACACATGGATTTTTGGACATAATTCCCTGGAAAAACCCAAAGCGAGAAAACCAGTGCTGCAGATATGAGGGTTTATTATTAAGTAGTTCTAAGTACAGTAAATTTAGGTTCCAGATCTAGAAAACCTGACAGAGAATAAAAGATATCAAATATGTATCTAACCTGAAGATCTAGTGCCAAATATCTGACTGATCCACACCCTCAAACGGGATTTACAGGTGTCATCCCGAATCTGACCCTAAAAACCCTCAGCATTGCCCCTAAAGCCCCAGCGTTAGCCCTGCTAGCCTCAAATGCCACTGCGCTGCAACAAAAGGGACTGTGTAACCCTTGGAAGGGTCCCACAACCTAACATTGGCCCTAAAAGACCCTCTGCGTGGTTTTTGAAGCCTCCCAGTCCCTATGCGTTGTCCTGCGTAGCGGTTGCGCAGAATCTGCGTAGATGCTGCTCTGCTTCTCTGCGTTGTCCTGTTGCTGCTCCTCTGCCTCTTACTGACTCTTGGCTCTTGGAATTATATCATTCCCTCAGCCAATACTACCCCTCACTGCAGGAAATTCCTCCAGAAATTCTTAGCAAACCTGCCCTAGAATTCCAGATCTATTCCTCGATTCTACAAAAAATGTGTGTACTCAACTGACCCTCAAGCCTTTCTCTTATACTTTCGTTGAACCCTTCAACGACTGAGATTAAATCATCCATCAACGGCTAAGATTAAAAGATTGCTTGAACCATGTGACTTAAGACAATTTCAGCACATGTTACTTAATTCACTTTAATTATTTTATTTTCCTGAGCTAGACTTGGGAAATCCATTAAAAGTAATTAATTATTTGAATAACTTGAACACCAACTGAAATTTATCAAATCCATTTTTGGGTCTTGTAGATCAAGTGTACTATAGTCCCTCCACAAAATTTGGGAACTAGAGCACAACTGATGCTACCCCAAATACACAAAATCTCAACAAGAAGGTTGGATCATGACATCTTTGTATTGGCTTCCAGATTGGAAGAAGAGTTCGCTTGCTTGTCAAGCTCTGCTTCCTCAGAGGTTTGGTATATTGATAGTGGAGCTTCTGCACATATGACGGGAATACGAGAATGTTTCTCGAGCTACCAAGAAGAAAATATGAACTTCAAGATCACCATGGGAAATAAGGCGAAATGTACCCCTGTTGGAAGAGGTATCGTAGTTTTTCAAATTGAAGCAGGGAATAGGCTTCGGGCTACCAATGTGTTGCATGTGCCTGGTTTAGGGATGAACTTACTCTATGTGTCTCAGCTGCTAAACAAGGGCTATGACATATACTTCATCGACAAGAGAGTATATGTCAAACACCCAAGTTGGAAGAAGAAGGCACAAATCGGAATCAGGAGCAAAAAATTGTATAAGTTACAGCTTGAATCTCCAATGGCACTAACAAGCAGCAATGGTGAGAAGGATTTGAATGAACTATGGCACAGAAGAATGGGGTAGTTACACCATGGGGCTCTAAGAATTCTCAAAGAGACCGTCACAAGAGTTCCAGAATTGAGCACCAAGCAAGATGATGTTTGCAGAGGATGTGTACTAGGTAAGTACGCCAAGGCAACTTACCCCAAGAGCAACAATAGAGCTAAGAGTGTGTTGGGACTAATACACTCAGACATCTGCAGACCTATGTCCACCAGAGCTCTTAGTGGCGTCGAATACTTTTTCACCTTCATTGATAACCATTCCAAGAAAACTTGGATCTACTTTCTAAAGACCAAGGATGAGGTCTTTGATCGATTCAAAGAGTTTAAGGCTCTGGTTGAGAATATGACAGGAAAGAAGATAAAGATATTGCGGTAAGATAATGGTGGAGAATATATTGATACTGACTTCACATATTTCTGCGCAAGGGAAGGCATCAGAAGAGAGTGGACCGCTCCATATAATCCAGAGCATAATGGAGTAGCAGAAAGGAAGAATAGAACTATTGTTGAAGCAGCGAGGGCGGTGTTGTATGATCAAGATATGCCCAGATTTCTATGGCAGAAGCATGCAGTACAGTTGTATATGTTCAAAACAAGATTCCTCACAGGGCACTAGGTAAGATTACACTAGAGAGTGTCTTCACTGGCAAGAAGCCAGAAGTGAGCCGTTTCAAGATTTTTGGTAGTTTGGCATACTGCCATATTCCCGATGAGAAGAGGAAGAAATTGGATCGAACTGCAGAAAAGGGATATCTGGTGGGATATAGCGAGAATACTAAGGCATATAGAATCTACATTCTTGGCAGTAGGAAGATTGTAGTACGACCGGATGTGAAGTTCATGGAGGATCGAGCTTTCAAGAAACCCCAAGAGATGCCTTCCAAACACAATCAGAGGATGATCCACTGGTCCAGCCACTTTGACCACTCGAAACCAGCACCAATGCTTCTCTAGGATAGAATTATCCAGGAGTATTACCTCATGAGGATTCGCAGGAGGAGTAAAAAGATCCACCCACTACCAGCGAAAGAACGAGCCGAGAATTACGACAGATTCTAAGGGACGCAGAGGAGTTTGTCGGAGCTCCTAAAGACGAGAAGAGGCAACATAGACAACCTGACAGGTACCAAGCCTTGGTAGCTCGAGTTGGGGAACCCTCTAGTTTCCAGGAGGCAGCTTAGCATCAAGTATGGGTAGATGCAATGGTCGAAGAATACAGTTCCATCATGACTAATGATGTCTGGGAAGTGGTTCCTAGGCCTCATAACAGATCATTTGTGGGTTCGAGATGGATCTACAAGATCAAATATGTTGCAGATGGCAGCGTGGAAAAATATAAAGCCAAGTTTGTGGCTAAGGGGTATGCTTGGAAGGAGGGGATAGACTATGAAGAAACCTTCACCCCAGTGGCCAGATATACTTCTATTAGATATGTGATATCCCTTGTTGTGCAGATGGGGTGGGAGATTCACCAAAGGGACGTCAAGACTGCATTCTTTAATGGGTGATAGAAAAAGAAGTATATATCAAACAACGAAGGGGCTTTGAGACGCATGAGCAGAAGACTCATGTATGTAGGCTTAAAAAAGCTTTGAATGGACTTAAGCAAGCACCTAGAGCTTGGTACGGTCAAATTGATGGTTACTTGCAGAAGATGGGATTCATCAAGAGTGACACAGATCCTAATCTCTACTATCTGACAGTAGGGAATGAACCTATGATACTGGTGTTGTATGTGGATGACCTATTCCTAACAGGTTCATCCAGGCTCATCAAGGATTGCAAGGAGAAGCTAGTTGTAGAATTCGACATGAAGGATCTGGGACTGATGCATTATTTTATGGGCTTGGAAGTTTGGTAGCAGAAGGGTGAAATCCTCCTTGGTCAAAGGAGATATGTTACAGAAATTCTAAAGAGGTTCAGGATGCAGGATTGTAGACCCATGGCTACTCCAATGATTACCAACTAGAAGAAGATTGATGCGTCCAAAGGTGATGAGGTTGATCCTACTTTGTACAAACAACTCATAGGGTCCTTGATGTATCTGGTCAACACTAGTCCAGACATCTGTTACGCTGTCAACACCCTCAGTCAGTTCATGGTGGAACCTAGGAGGGCACATTGGGCAACAACCAAACACATTCTCAAATACATACGAGGAAAAATCGAGCATGGATTAAGATACACCTTAGGCAATGACATCAGACTGAGTGGGTTCATTGACGCAGAATGGGCTGGAAGTTCAATAGATCGGAAAAGTACCAATGGGTATTGTTTCAACATTGGATCAAGGATGACTTCCTAGTGCAGTAGGAAACAAAAGTTTGTAGCTCTGAGCTCAGATGAGGCGGAATATATGGCAACCAGCACAGCTTCGTGTGAATCCATATGGCTTAGGAAGTTGCTTGTGAATCTACTCAAGGAAAAGATGGAAGTGACTATCATTCTATGTGATAATCACAGTTGCATCAAGCTCTCTGAGAATCATGTGTTTCATAATCGATCGAAACACATTGACATCAAGAGTCATTTTATTAGAGACTATGTCCAGCGGCGAGTTGTACAGTTGCAGTACACTCCGACAGGAAAACAGGTGGCAGACATCCTTGCTAAGGCTCTGGGAAGAACAAACTTTGTTTATTTCAGAGAGAAGATGGGGATGATCAAGAGTCTGTTTTAGTAGCGGGAATGGACAAGTGCAGAATTTGAGAGGAAGTTGCAGTACAGATGAGGTAGTGACAGTGGCAGTGTCATGGGCAGCTATACAGAAGGCAGCAGCGCAGTAGATGAGGGGCAGCAGCCAAGCATCAGCAGCGCAGAGGATGTTTCAAAAGTAAGAGCAGTATGCAGCAAGCAAATTGTTAGAACACTTTCCTCGCTAAGAGGGAGTGTTGATTTTTGTAGCATCAAAAAGTGATCTATGTCTCATATTTGGTGAGAATGCTTGGACACCAATATTCCGAAGAACCCATAAACTGTTTGTGGAAATTCCACTCGGTTCATGTTTTATTAAAATAATTAATTATTTTAATGGGGACCCTAAGTCTAAACTTAGGGAAATTAAATAATTAATGGGTATTAATAAAATAGAGTGAATCTTCTAGAGAACGAAGATCAAGTCAAGATTTAATCTCAGCAATTGATTAGACTTCTAATCTGAGTCGTTGATTTCTCAATGAGAAAATTATAAAGGAAGGCTTGAGGGCCATTTGGAAAGCAAGCCAGTCATATACTCAGTAACCCGAGGGAAGTTGATTCTTCAGAATTTAGAATTCAATTTCAAAGGGAGAGTTGCAGGGCAGAGGAAGCGGAGGGTCTCAGCAGCAGTCAGAGCTCGAGGAAGAAGGACACAGAAGGGTAGAGGGGCAGCACAGAGGGACAGCGCAACAGTGACATAGTCTCACGAGTCTCTGCACAGGGAATCACACAGGGGTCATGTTAGGATATTCCGACACATAAGAAATAATTAAGTATAACTTGGTCTAGTGTAGAGTTAGGTAAAGTGTGTTTCTTTACTATGTACATTTGTAACTTATAATCTGAAGGTCATGATTTGTAGTGATCTGACGGTTCACTCTCTCCTCGGTATTAACGACACTTGATCCATGGCTTAACACCCGATTGGTCCATGATCTCTATTTAAATAGCATGGAGGGTCATTTGTCCGGTAACCATTTATGAGATAAACATATGTAAACTTTCTTTTTATATTAATAAATTGCCTAAAGTGGCCGCGTTGGCTTAGGTCGTGGACTGTTTCCCTCTTCGAGGGTTTTAACCACGCGATATACTGGTGTATTGATTTATGATCTGTTTGTGAGCGGTTTTTTATCGAAGTAACTTACCTTGTAAATTCCTACATTGTATCAGAGCTATTTTGAGGGCCACATCCGTTGTTGATCCAAATCCGAAGCCGATTTGACTACATGCAACTGTCGTTTTCTAAATCTACTATTTATGAACCTTTTTGGACTTGGATAATGGCTCTGTTGTGTCCAGAGCGTCTGTTACAGTGAGGAACCCCTTTCGTTTCATGCGAAAAGGTTTCTAATTGCCCAAGTTATGTCATTTTAAATCTGGAGGTATAAAGTATCTATTTTGCAGTTATATTTATTAATCATTTTGTTTATTTCGATTCCCTCTGTTTAGTTCGGTTTATATTTTTCCTACTGCCATATCTATACCCTCTTCTCGGTGTATGCCCTTTGCTCTGCGCTGTGTGTGATCTTGTCAAATCAGAATCAGGAAGACGAGATTTTTTTGCTACGTATGCTCTTTCTCCGCGTCTTTGTGTGATCTCGAGAAATCAGAGATAGCAAAAAAGGGATAGGTGCCGGTAAGGGTAACCAAAAATCTAACATTTTTCCGTAAGGGTAGTATTTTTGTTTTTTTTTTGTGCTCGGATTTTGTGTTTTTTGCAGGAAAAAACACGCACACTGAAGAGTTAAAAAAAATAATAATAATAAATAAATAAAAACCCCTTCCTCCTTTCAAACAATTACAGAATCCTTTTACTAGCTCACTTGGTGTAAAGTTAGTTTATGAGAATAGAAGTTTTAGGTTCAAGTCTCTTTCTCAAGCTTCTTTTTCAAAAAAGGTTTTTGTTAAAGGGGCGGGATTTTTTTTTTTAAGTAGAACTTCATCATCAAATTTTAACCGTTCCCGTAACTATTCGGCATCTACAACTCAGTTTTTTTAAAAAGACATAACTTCTTCATCTGGAAGCCGCTTTTCAAGCCATTTTTTTAATCGGCCTAATTTTTCGAGATCTTTCCATTGGAGCAGTTAGTTTCAGCCCTTTTCAGTTCCTTTTTTTTTTAATGGAAAGTGTTTGCCTGGTTATTCTTAACAACGCCAATTATTTCCAATGGCTACCTCACATGGTAGATTTACTTAGAAGTAAAGGGCTTTATAGAATAGCCACAGGACAAGAAACCAAACCTACCGATGGAGATAAAGCCGCTAAATGGGAAAATAAACAAGATCAAGCACGAGGGTTGATAGGAATGTCCAATGCTCAAGATCTTCGATTTCATATCCTTGAAATTGACACCCCTTATGAAGCCCTGAAAAAAAAGCTAAATATTGTTTTTGGCATTCAAAATCAAATCAGGGCCCACCAGCTTGAAAATGAGTTGCTTACTTTGGACCCCAATAATTTCTCCTATATTGAAGATTTTTTGTTTGAATTCAAGACCCTTAGAATTCTTTTAAAAGGTTGTAAGGTAAAAAAGGAAGATGGTAGCCTCATCTATTCCACTCTTGCTAAGTTTGGCCCTGCATACTCTGTATTTGTTTCCACCTTCCATTCCACTAGAGAAGCCCTCATTTCTCAAGGAACAACCTACAAGAACCCATCTTTTGATGCCTTCTGCAATTCTTTGATAAGAAAACAAGAAAAACTCTTATAAGAAAGCCTTAGCAGCCCAACAACAACCATATCAAAATAATCCCAAGAAGCGGTATCCTAAAAAGTATGGTCCTAAACCAAACAAGGGTCTTAAGCAATTTCAGCCTCAAACTGAAAAGCAACTCACCAAACTGATAAGGCAACTAAAAGCAAAGGGAAGAAAACAAATAGACATTGCAACTTTTGTAATTATGATGGCCATGTGGAGTCCAAATGTTTTAAAAAGATGGAAGCCTTGGAAGCAGCAATGAAAAAGCACCATATCAATTTGGAGACCTCCTCAACTTCATCTTCAAGAATGGCACATTCTACTTGTGGTTGTCAAGCATCTGGTTATGCATTAAATGTATCTTCTTCTTCTCATTCTCATGAGTGGCTCATTGATTCTGGAGCTTCTTACCACATGGCCAAAAATAAAGCCATTTTTCTTCTTTAAATGATTGTAACACCAAACATATTTATGTTGGTGATGATAGATCTCTTAACGCTGTAGGATGCGGAACTTCATTCATCTAGATAATGGTGAGTTTAATGATGTACTATGTGTTCCTACCTTGTCATACCCAACCTTTTATGTTGTTTATCCAGATAACTCATTTAGGTGAAGGGAAAATAGTAGAATTCTCACCTCATGATGTTGTAATCAAGGACCTCAAAGATCCTAAACATATTTTAGCTACTGGCATTGCTGATGATTCCACAAGGTTGTATAAGTTTGACAACTTTGGGTCATCATGTCTTCCCTACATTTTTGTTGCTCATAATGATGAAGTGAGCAAAATTTGGCATCAACGATTTGGTCACTTAAACTATCGCTCTCTTCATACTCTATGTAAGGAAAATATGGTGACAAAGTCTTCCTGGTATCTTACGAGATGGGCTGTTTATAGGATGTGTACTCAGAAAACATCATTGGGATAGTTTTTTCAAACGTGCCTCTTGGCATGCTTCAACCCCTTTTCCACTTGTGCACAGTGATTTATATGGTACACTTCCTATTGTTTCTTTCTCTAGTTGCAAGTACTTCTTAACTTTCATTGATGATTTTTCCAAACGCACTTGGGTATACTTCTTAAAACTCAAGAGTGAAGTTTTTAACATGTTTTTGGCCTTTAAGGCCTTTGTTGAGAAACAATCTAGACATCAAATTCTTAAGTTAAGATCAAACAATGGAGGAGAATATGCTAACAACAAATTTATCAACTTTTGCACTGAGCATGGCATTCAATTGCAACATATTGTTCCATATACTCCACAACAAAATGGTGTAGCTGAAAGGAAGAATCGCACCTTAAAAGAAATGGCTGATTGTATGCTTCAATCTAAAGGACTTAGTCTCAATTTTTGGGCAGAAGCAATTAACTGTGCAAATTACATAGTAAATCGCACTCCTACTAAGGTTTTAAGGAATATAACTCCAGAAGAAGCCTGGAGCTCAATCAAACTAGATGTAAGTCACCTTCGTGTTTTTGGAAGTGATGCTTGGGCCCATATTCTAGATGCGAAACATAAAGCCTTAAAACCTAAGAGTGAAAATGCATTTTTGTTGGATATTCTGAAGATGTCAAAGGATATAGACTTCTTCAACCAAAATCCAAACATATAATCATTAGAAGATATGTAAAATTTGATGAAAATATATCGGCCTGCAAGCCTAGTTCGGCAGGTGTGCCACCTTTGGCCTACAAACCTGATTCGGCATATGTGCCACCTCTCTCTATCTCTTCTATTTTTTATAGCATTCCTTCTAGTTTAGATGATGACAACGAGGATGACAATCCTCCTCCACCTCTTGAAGATATTCCTTCGGCTCCACAACTTCCAAGATGGGTCCGCTCTACTCGAGATGCAGCAGATTCTATTGCAGGTCACCCTGCAGATTAACGACGTACACGTTCTCAATTCGAAAGAGCCTCTTCCTTATTGGCTCAAGTTCCAGAAAATCCTAATCCAAAAACCTTTGAAGAAGCTTTCGGTCATCCAGATTGGGATGAAACTATGAATGAGGAATATCGTTCCTTATTGGAAAACGATACTTGGGATCTTGTTCCTCTTCCAAAAGGAGGAAAACTTGTCAGATGCAGATGGGTTTACAAAACAAAGTTTGGACTAGATGGAAAAGTGGATAGACATAAAGCTCGTCTTGTTGCTAAAGGATTTTCACAAGTTGAAGGCATTGACTCTACTGAAACCTTCTCCCCTGTTGCCAAAATGAATTCTATCCCCAAAATGAATTCTATCCGCCTTGTTCTTTCCCTTGCTGCCTCCTTTAAATGGGAAGTCCATTAGATGGATGCTAAATCCGCCTTCTTACATGGAGATTTTCATGAAGAAATTTACATGGAACAACCCCCTAGCTTTATCCAAAACGACTCTAGCCTTGTTTGTCGCCTTAGGAAGTCTCTCTATGGTCTCAAACAAGCTCCTCGGGCTTGGTATGCCAAAATGGATAGATTTCTATTAGATAATGGCTTTTCTAGGTGTCATTCTGACAACACTGTCTACACCAAGAAAGTGGGTAAGTCCTTCACCATCCTTGTTCTTTATGTTGATGATCTTATCCTTACTGGTAGTGATCCCAACCATATAAACCATGTGAAGTCTAGCCTCAAAAATAAGTTTGAAATGACAGACTTAGGACACCTACATTGTTTCCTTGGTCTTCAAGTCTTGCAATCCAAAGAAGGTATTACCCTCTCTCAGTCCAAGAATGCATGTGATCTTCTACACCACTTTCACATGGAAGACTGTAAGCTAGCCCCTTCTCCCTTTCAGTCTAGAGTCAAGCTTTCAGTCACTTGTACTACCCCTGAAGTTGATGCTACCTTATACCGTCAACTTGTTGGTAAACTTCTGTATCTAACCCATACTTGTCCTGACCTTTCCTTTGTCATTGGTCTTGTTGCTCGGTTTATGCACCAACCACATGAAAGTCACTGGAAAGCAGCTAAAAGAATACTTCGATATATTCGAGGTACATTTCAGTTCAGGATTCATTACAGTGCAGGAGCATATCCATTGTTGATTGGTTTCACTTATTCTGATTGGGCTGGTGACCTTGATGATCGAAAGTCTATTGCAGGATATGTATTCACTCTTGGTTCAGGACCTATTACTTGGTCTTGTAAGAAACAAAGTGCTATCTCTCTTTCTTCGGCAAAAGCAAAGTATCGTGGTGTCGTTGAAGCCAGCAAGGAAGCCATGTGCTTCGTTAGATCCTGTCTGAATTTGGTCTTCATCAACAACATCCAACTACACTTTGGTGTGATTATCAGAGTGCCATTCAACTATGGAATGATCCAGTTTAGCATCAACATATGAAACACATTGAGCTCCACATACACTTCATCGGAAAGCTCATTCATGATTGTGTTCTTGAAGTGCAGTGTTGTCCAACCAATGATCAAGTAGCCGATATCTTTACAAAGGCTCTCACAGAAGCAAAGTTTACCAAACTCCGATCCATGCTTGGAGTTCAGGAAAGTTATCATTAAGGGGGGATAGGCTCTAATGCCTCCTTCCTTCTCCTATTGTGTCACTTTTATAAATCCTTCAATCCTATCCCAAGTTGTTCTTAAGGGGGAATGTTAGGATATTTCGACACATAGGAAATAGGCTCCTTTTGTGTCACCTTTGTAAATCCTTCAATCCTATCCCAAGTTGTTCTTAAGGGGAGATGTTAAGATATTCCGACACATAGGAAATAGTTAAAGTATAACTTGGTCTAGTGTAGAGTTAGGTAAAGTGTGTTTCTTTACTATGTACATTTGTAACTTATAATCTGACGATCACAATTAGTAGTGATCTGACGGTTCACTCTCTCCTCGGTATTAATGACACTTGATCCATGGCTTAACACCCAATTGGTCCATGATCTCTATTTAAAGAGCATGGAGGGTCATTTGTCCGGTAACCGTTTATGAGAGAAACATATGTAAACTTTCTTTTTATATTGATAAATTGCCTGAAGTGGCCGCGTTGGCTCAAGCCATGGACTGTTTCCCTCTTCAAGGGTTTTAACCACGTGATATACTAGTGTATTGATTTGTGATCTGTTTGTGAGCAGTGACCTTTGGTTTTTTATCTAAGGAACTTACCCTGTAAATTCCTACAGGTCATGCAATGAAGGCTAGTGAGCCTCTCAGGGGTCAAAAATTCTCCGGAGGTCAGGAAAAAAATTATCTCAAGTGTTTTCTTGGAAGTTTCTCAATCATTCTGCTAGTCATTCCTTGAAAAAAACTTGTTGTTGAAGATTAATATATAAACCCTCATCTGTTGCACCAATTCTCCCACATTAGGCTTTTCTGGGGACAATTGTCCAAAAATAACTGTGTCGATGTGATTGATTCTAGTGCTTGTATTTCACTGTTATTTTCTCTATATGTACTTGTGTGATAACTACAGTAGAATTTGTTTCAAAATTTACTTAAGGGTTTATTGCAAATAACTTATTGTGAAAAATAAGTAGGGGAAATAAATCAATAACTGCAGTAGTATTTCAGATTTGAAATTTTCACATTTACATTTTTCAACAACGTGATGGATGCAATGTTAGGGGAAAACTTATTTTCATCCTTCATAGCCATATAAGATGATGTATATAGGTTTCCCTTTCTAGCTTTCAAGAGCTTGGGGTTATGATTGCATTGCACATGTGTGCCTTTAGAGAGAGAATACTTAGTATATAGTTACCATTCCATGAGCCTCTTTTTCTTACTACCCCTTTTTGTCTTTTTAGTTATGTGTTTGGTCCCTTTCTCTAGATTTCACGTTTTTTAAGCACGGGACTTGGGGAAATTGAGCTTTTGCAACGTGGTACGACTCAAGCTTTACAATTCAATTTTTCTTTCAATTGCATCAACCTTGAGCATTTTAGCTCTTTTGCCTTTATTTAGGCATTTCATACGTGAGATTTCTTTGCTTTGGACCTTGCTACATGAAATATGACAAGTCAACCATGAGAGGGAAAATGATGAATGTGCATGCAATTGTGGGAAGATGACAAGGTATGAAAGACAGTCAAGGAAGATGACATTTTGCACCTACCTAGGTCTTTAGTAGTGCAACTTGAATCATAAGATGACTACACTTATCTAAAGGAAAATTACAACCCACCATGGTACAACTAAGCAAAAGGCAAGAATTTGAAGTGTTAGGATTCACTTTTAGAGTACACCAATGTTCACCATGGGCATGACCAATACATGAAGCGATATAATCGTATGTAAGCAAGAATATAAGATATGACAATATTCAATATATCAAGCATCATCATCAAATCACAATAGACAACTAAAGTACTGGGGCACTCCTATCATGTGTGCATAAACATTGTTCACCATCTGCATGCTAAAATCAACTGAACTACGACAAAATCTCTACTGACAAGCTGATATGCATCATGGAACCAACTAGGCGAGTCCACTGTGTGAAATGGACCATCAGGTAGCAATAAAATTGTGGAAGATATCATCAATCATGTGCTTTGAATGACCAATTTGAAGTGCTCACATCAATTGTGAAGTAGAATATCATGCCACTTGAAGAGTGGTGCTTGTACTAGATGGCCAAATATGTGAACACAATCTCCTCGTGCCATATGAGGGGAAACAAGCTCCATTGATGTTTTATTCTAGTATATCTCTTGGAGAAAAGCATGGATCTAGGAATGTTTTTTTATTATCCCTTAAAGTGGATCCAGAATCCACTAAAGAATATTTTATTGTAATGAAGATTAATCTCAAACCTATATACGAATTTGCCCTCTCCATTATCTTCCATGGTTGGATTTGGGGATTTCCCCTTTGAGCTTAGTTTAATATCATGGAAGCAATGAAAGTTACGGATTCTCTTCTTGTGACATATATCCTTGGATTTAAATTGCAAAGGCTGATGCTGGAACTTGCTTGCTTCAAATGTGTCATGAACAACTGAATCTGGGTAACCTTGTTCCTTTCTTTAGAAGAGTTTAATTGTGGTTCATTCCCCTTTGAAATCTGTGTTTATTGTTGGAAATGTCAACGTGCATATTTTCTCCTAATTAAGAGTTGGCAGTCATTCACAATGTCTATCGGTAAACACACCCTCATGCATATTTGGAATATCTCCATAAGTTGAGTTTTCACAAGTTATTTTCCATACTAGTGGACAACAAGAAAGAGATGTTTGTGCCTTGTTAATTCCAGCTGCATTCACTCTTAATCTCACTCAAAAGAAGCTTATAGTTACTGCTCTTCCTAGTTTGTCCTTGACTCCACTCACCCAATGGATTAACACAAGTCTTGGTCCATCCATCACTTCATTAAAAACCTGTATTACATTTTCTGTTTTGACAAAAATTAACTCTTAATTTCACCTTTAGCTACCCTTGCATATCTATGGCAATCCTATTCTAGGGATACCCCCTTGTGCTGGAGGAGAGAACCTAAAAGTTCCTACATGGTCTTGTTTGTGCTTCAGGATATTATCACAAGAGGTGAGGGTATTAATGGTAACAGGACCAAGGATTCAATGGAAAACTGTTTGTCACACTTTCTGGTTTTCTCCTGTTTTGGTTTTCTCATTTTCCGAGGTTGTTTTTTATTGATGTCATCAGTTTTTCATATTTCTCATTAATTGTCATTTTGGCTTTATTGAAATGACGTTGTGTGGGTCCTCTCCATCTCTTTTTTGAATATTTCTGCATTTCAGCTACCAAATTTTACTACATTTTGCCCTGCTGATTTTTCTGATTTTCCTTTCTTAACCTCCTTGTGCTCTTGGCCTTCCTGTCCACTCAGTTCCACAAAGATTGGTTTGTGCTCCAATGACAATTGTTTATTTTAAAGTGTTGAAGCTGCTCCAAGCTGCCAAACATGCACATTGCCTATCCTAGCATATGGCTCCTCCTGAATTTTTCCGACAGTCTAATCCATTGCATCTTATTAGGCTATAAGCATACAGGTATGACAATTATCCTGAAAGAGGATAATTTCTTTATTCTATCTGCTAATTTTCTTCTCTATACCTCCCCAACCTCTGCCAGCCATAAAGAGTGCTCATCTTCAGTGCAGTGGGCCAACTGTAGGTCCCCTGTCCTTGTATTAAAATCTCCCATCAGCTTGACATTTCCCTCAGCCCTAAATTCTCCAATAGCATTTGTCATGTGCTGGTACGATTCCTCACTATTAAGGCCACTTTTTTGTAGAATTCAAACTCTTGTGGGTAAAGATATCAAACTGCCACAAAGCCGCTACCACTGTTGTTTTTTATTTCCAAATATGTATTCAATGTGGATATCTATTTTCCTCGTGTATTTTTTCCTGCCATGTCTCCTTTTCCAAACATGATATTCCTCTGTGTCCTTTGTGATTCTTCTATACTTGATTCCATATTGACTTATTATACACTGAGAGATCCTGGACTCTATATCCTTCATGTTTATACACCTCTTATAGTGTGATGACATCTTGTTCTTTCATTACAGGCAATCATCTGTGACCTCTCCTCCATGGATACCCCTTGCAGTTCCACATCAACATCTTAATGTTTCCTTAGATCACAAAGATCATGCTTTTCTATTTCCTTGTGGAGCTTATCAACTCATTTACTTTGGCTTTCCCATTCCAAAGTATCGCCCATTTTCCTTGCTGCCTTGCCTCTTCGACCTTCTCCCAATCTCGGTTTTTCCTCATGTTGTATGGGAGATAAGTCTGCATCAATGAACCATTTGAGCCTTTTTGTTTGTCTCTCCCACTCAAGATGTGATTTCGATCTTGATAACTACACAAGATGGTCTTTAAGTGATATTCATTGGGTTAGTCATGTCTCTTTCCAATTCATGTTGCTAAATCTGAATGATCTCGGCCATCTCAATTTCCTTAAGGATGCTTCTCGAAGTCTCCCAAGGATACTCACCACCACTCCACTATTTTCTGCTTTTTGCAATGACATCAGTGAGTCTGCAAAATCTTTCTTGCTCTTCTAAGACTATCTGTTTTACATCTATGGACGTGATAATTTCGTCAACCCTATTTTTCCCGTGGTTGACTATCTACTATCTCTACCTATGATCGGGAGGTTTTAAGGTAATCCTTCATCTCTAGCTCGATTTCCTTGACTATAGCCCATAACGACTTCGTTTCTTCCAATTCTTCTATTTTTTGTTTGAATTATTCCGTTTCACAAAAGGGTCCTTTCTTTTCTAAGATATCTTTCTTCCAGTTGTTTTGTGTACACCATCAAGTGTTGGTTTTCCTTTTCAAACTTTTCAAGGCAACCTTCCAACGTTTGGATGGTGTCTTACTGTTAAAATTGGCAACAAGGGCCAAATTCCACTTTGGTCTGCTCAGTTGATGGAGATAATAATTCCATTGAATTCCTCTTTTCAAGAAGACCAAAAACGATATAAAGATTGTCTAATTTGGATAAGGAAAAATATTTATTTATTCAAAAGAAATGCTATAAGACATGATTTGGTTTAGGCAGGAAAAATTGAAAATTTGAATTTTGAATTTGCCTCCAAAAGTAATGGCAAATTATCATGTCTAAATTGTATATAAAGAAACTCTTCTCATCCATTTGACATATTAGAATTTCTTGGCCACTCTGAGGCAGCGTATCATTTAGCAGGGCATATCATGTTTGTAACTTTGTGGCAGCCAAGCTAAGAAGGAAGGCGTTGGTGTATTATATATTGGGACCAAGTATCTACTACTGGAAGGTCGCAAGTATCAGGACATGTCTGGGCTAGTTTCAAGTGTTAAAACTCTTCCTCGGAACAGGTCGAGTATCTCTAGAAGAAGGTTGAAGCAGCTGGTGGCAATCTTGATCTAGATCGATGGATATCTTGACTTATTCTCTCTGCCCTAGATGGCCACAGACCCTCTATGAAGTATGTCAGGATCTGATTCCTTTGTAAGTAAGGAGGCTAAGATATCAGCCTAGCCTTAGCCGCCTTGAAAGATAAAGAGATCAAAGGTTTCTGAGGGTTTTTATCATGTGTTTGCTGTTGTAAGATAAGGCAGATGTGTGCCCTAACCAGATCTGCTTTCAGTCCAGATTTGGGTTGCTCGTCTCCTGTAATGAAGGCTGCATAAATGCATCTTGGTCCGAGCTGCTTTTGAAATCTGTTATGTAACTACTTTATCTCTTATGTACCTCCAATGAGATCATGGAACAGATAAAGCAGACTTCTCTGGGTAGTAGCAGTGCTCATCATATTGACAAGTGTATTCTCTCTGTTTCTCTGCTGGATATTTGATAATGATAATAAGAAGAATCGATCAAGGGTTTTCCCCATCTTGGGGTTTTTCCCTGGCTTGAGCCAATCCTTGTGTTCTCTTGTCTTGGCTCGTCTTCTGCAAATATAATTCATGTTCTTTCTTCAGTTATAATTGTAAATATGATGGATAGATAATTGGGCTCATATGGATCTAACTGTCTATGCAAAGAACATGTTAAAATTAACATGGAATCAGAGCTCAGGTGAGGGCAAGCCCAAGCAAGAGAGAAATCTATCAGGCCCGAGGGAAAGCTATCAGTCAACAACATGGAAACAATTTTGTCTCTCTCTGCACGTGGAGTAATTTCTTCTTCCATCTGTGGCAGGAAGGGTCTTGAACTGTGTAAGTTTCGAGTATTATCAGCCTCTTTAATATTTCTGAAACATCTTCTTTATCTCTGCGTCCATTTCCTGTGGATCTCTTGGTATCTGGTTTGGTTTCATAATGGCAAGGAGTAGACTTACAGCCTCTTAAGGGTATCGTCTTTTATACAAGGATTTCCTCTGCGGCCAATAGGTTCATTGCTGAACAGTTCATAAGAATTAGGGCTACAGAAACTAGCAAGGGTTCTATGAAAGACTCGTCCATACAAATTCATATAACTCCCTGTGGCATAATTTCTGAGCAACACCCTTGTCTCTGTGATTAATATAAATCGATGAACAGTAAGGGTTGTTAAGGATCCATTTAGGCTTGTTTGAATTTTTTTTTATATAATTTCAGCCCTCATTAGGACTTCATTTCTAAGCATGAAAGGTTCGGTGGTATCACAGTTCACTGACAGTTTGGCTCTAAAAGAAATTGCATGAACAGTTGATGACATTTCCAGATTTGTAGCATAAGCCCTCGTCTTTGTGGAATATCACTCTAATCCTTGAATTTCAGCATATTTTCTATCTTGTGAAGTGTTGAGCTATTTCGATCCTCTTGGGACTACAAATCAATCAGCAAGGATGAGGTGTTAAGAGTCAACTTAAGACGTGAGAGCCTTGAAGTTCCTTTTGGATTGGCTTGTATTTAGAACTTACACCAGTGATCCTTTTATCTTGCGGTCTATTTGAACATTCCCCAAAAATATTGTTTACAGCTCCTTGAAGCACTTCAGTTATCTCAGGTTAGGGCAAGGGCATATGACCTATTTCAGATCTACGGATAACTGTTTTACTGAGATGTATGCAACCCATTTTAGATCGAGATTCTTCTGCACTTTGTTGGTCATCAATTCAGTCATCTTTGGCTCAGCACCATTATAAAGATGAATAATACAGACAGTTGATTCAGAATTATGGAGTTTGAATCTAAATATTTCAAGATCTATTCTCATTCATATTATAGTTTCTGAAGCATTCAAACTATGCAATATGCAAGGCATTAAAGCAGAATGCTGTGCTTAAGTTGGATTCACTACAGCGTCATTATTGGGAAGATAATAATTTTGTCAAAGGCTCCCTCCGTATGCAGCAGTATGAATAAACAGAGGACTACTATTCATAGTTCTCATGCTACAAGCCTTTTATCTATATTAGACAGAAATAGCATATAAAAGGCCTTGAAAGGGTTTGAATTGATGGCAGTCTTGACCTTAATAAGCAACAGAGACTATACTTGACAACAACATATGTTGATGTCAGAATCCCTCATAGCTTGTAGGCTTGAGCAGATATGTGACATGGCAATAACAATAGTCTTATATAAGACAATGATCTGATAGTATTTTTTGTTGTGTCACACATTGGAGAAGACATTTTGAGATACCTTAAAGAGTTACAGACCTAATCCGAAGTCCAGGATTTGAAGAATAATAACATTCAGTATTTGAAGATGTTTTGAATATGTACAACAATTTCGTCTCTATTGAATATGGGCAAAAGCTTTATTAGCTGACCTTGTATATATGTTGCAAGTTGTTGCAATGAAATTGACAATTGGCTGACAGAAGCGGAAAAACATTGGCAAGACAGTGACTCAGGAAGGTGACTGTTATTACCTTCTATCTGACTATAATGGGATGATGTATTAGATTCAGCACAGTGACATATGACATAGTGTTATAATAGTGATAGTGAAGTGTCAATGATGGTTAAGGCATTGATGATTGTACAGTAACCCTTGGCACAACATCAAACAGTGGCGTGTACCCTAGATGATGTGAAACAGTAACATCAGACTTTATCACTATCATTTGAGGTCTGGTAAGCTTTGTTAGAAATTAGTAAGGGTCCTCTTTCATTGATCCTAAAGCAAGTCTGTAAGCAAAGGTTGTTGATGGTTTTAAGAACAGAGCAACTATTTAGAAATGGCAGTGGCAAAATATGACAAGAGCAGAAGAACAGAGCAAGGAAGAAGGTGTTAATAAGATGCATAACAGTTATTCTACGTAAATGACCTTGCAGTGTCGTTGATGTTGAAGCAGCAGTACGGTGGAACAATAGAATCAGTGGTGAGAACTGTAAAGTGCAGAAAGGAAGTCGCATTGCACAGGGAGAGTAACAACAACAATTGAGTACAAATTACAGCACCTTTGGCTTTGATAGGAGGTGCATCTCACCTGAAGCCCTTACTCTTAAAGGGGAACGCATGGAACTCTGGATAGTCCTCTGTATCAATTTATTATTAGACAAAGCATACCTAGTAAAGTTAGTTGTTATAGTTGCGGAGCAGAATGATGAAGTCTGAATGATCAACTGAAGTAAGACTTCACAGGGAGCTACAAAATAGCTCGATGACTCTTCTAGTCAGAAAAAGGAAAGACATGAGCACTAAGTATGATAATTCTGACGATGCCATTGATATGCTTTTTTCCCTTGGAAATAATTCTTTAGGAAACACTCAATCACTTCCCCTAATATTGAGGATGGTATGTAGTGTAAAGTGGGCAGCGTAGATTTATGTGCTCGACTTTGTGGGAGTCAAATCCAGGACTTCCATAGTGTATTGTATTATCAACAACATCCTCATAACAATGGCACCAATTGATTGAGCTAACCTCTAGGGCTCTGTGTCTGTGTGTGTGTACGCGTCACGCGTGCGCCCAAAGGGGTTGGATCCATTAACGAGGAGCAAGGAGTTTTTCCCTAGTGGGCAAGGTTAAATTCTTGTGAGGGCAATTGTTGAAGACATGGGGTCACCTTGAGGTGGTTGAATGTGCTGTTGTACCGAGAGAGATTATAATAAAGATCTCTTAACCCATGCACATTTAAGTGGATCAAAACCTATTGAGAGAGAAGTTAGCTCCATTTATCACATATCTAATGCAAGATGATGTACGAATGAATGAATGAAGGGACTCTCTCCTTCGTCTAGTTATATGATAAGTAAGGAGGCCAACAATATCAAATGGGCCTAAACCTATATAAGCAACCTAACTCTACACCATAGTTTTAAAATCAAGCCGATCTGAATCAGATTCAGCCTAGTAGACCGAGCCAGACTCTTGCTCGGGCTGACTCGGTAGAAAAACTGGTCCAACAACCATTCCGTTACTAAACCGGCCGAGCTAGTTTACAGGGAAAAAAGGCGGCAACTTGGACTCCAAACTCATATTTATTTATTTTTATTTTTTTTTTCTTTATGCCTCTACCCCTCTCCCAAGCCTATAAAGTAACCCAACCCCCTCACATTTCCTCAATGCTATCTCATTTCATTTGTGTGAGCATTTGTGAGAAGTTTGTGAAGAGTTGGAGTTGGTTTTTGGAGCAGCAGTGAGGAGGAGCCATGGGTTTTCCCGTCTGACTCCGATTCAGACTCTAAGCCAGATGATCTTGCCTTGTCTAGTAGTAGTGACTAGTGATGTTTTGCTATAGAAGCCATTTAGAGCATCCTTGGTTATGTGTTTTTGTTCTGATCTCTATATATTACATGTATTGGACAGTGCACTAGGTGCCATTTTGATATAATAGATATATTCATGAGCATGCTTTAATCATGTGTTGTCTTCTCTCTATATTCTAATGCTTTGAGTTTGGAAACATGAATGAAAATCTTTAAAAATATGTTTTTTCGTTAAAAAAAATTATTTAGTGTATTTTTGACAACGACTAAGTCATTGAAATCAACTAGGCAAAGTCGATACCGAGTCAGAGTAGGAGTCGAAGTTGACCCTCGGCCAATTCCACATCCAAGTCTGAGTTTTAAAATTATGCTCTACACAAGTAGGCCAACAAGTGGAGTACCCTCTCTCTCTCTCTAAGTGATACAAGTCAAGCTCCAAGGTGAAGATGTCCGCATGCAAGGCTTCAAGGCATGAGTGCTCCACGAGATGTGTTCAATTCAGTGTGGAAAAAGTCGGCAAAAAGTCTCGACTTTTTGAAAAACTCCCGAATTTTTCCCTGAGCCGACTTTTTGCCGACTTTTTCATCCCTGAAAAAGTCGCAATTTTATCCTCGAAGTCCCGACTTTTTCCAAAAAATCGTGAGTGAGGTAGTTTCTTTAATAATTTTTTATTTTTTTTTTGAAAAAGTCGGGATTATTTCCAAAAAATCGAGATTTTTTCCAAAAAGTCGGTATTTTTTCCAAAAAGTCGGTATTTTTTCAAAATATGAATATTTTTGTATTTTTTTAGTTTTGTCGACTTTTTGCCGACTTTTTCAAAAAACTCTCGACTTTGTTGAGTTTTTCAACTTTTGGACCCTTGCCGATTTAATCCCGACTTCGACTTTTTCCACATTGGTTCAATTAACACGACAACTTTATCAAAACCCACCTATAGGATATAGACTCTTCCTCTTCTTCCTCTTCCTTACGTTCCATCTTTCTTATCTTTATAAAGAAATGTTGCAATGAGATTTAGGTTGTTTTGTCCCATTGGCCAATTGACTTCGTGGATGATTTAATTCTATCGTAATCCTTCATACATTGAATACAAGCAATTATAGCCCACATCCTTAAAAAATAAAAATTGATTGTTGTCTCCCACAATATTATCCACCTTGACATATGATGCAGTCAAGGGACAAGGTTTCAAATTCTTCCAATGGTGTTAAATTTAGATAACAATGGTATGTTCTATGCTTAGAACAATTTACTTAAATGTTCCTTTAGCAGCCCAATGACAATTTCCAATTATTTCCAGTAGAAATCACATTGACAGTAAATGCAGATAGAACATAATACAAATGCAAAAGACAAGCCAAGACAAGATAACACCGGATTTGGCGGATGCCAGGGAAAAACCCCAACGTGGGGAAAACACTTTGATCAATTCTTCTTATTATTGTTCAATAGTTCAGCAGAGAGAGAGAGTACAAAAATCAAATTCACTTGCCCAATAGACAGTCAAATCAGCTCTGTCAAATTTTGCAGTCAAACTTCAGCCTTAACCAAAAAGTTAACGTTGGTCAAATCAGCAACAAAACACCTCCTTTGAAGCTTGGTCAAAGGTGTTGAGAAATCTAGGCATCAAGTATTAAGTGATTTCTCTTCTTATGATAACTGCTTGTGAATGTTTTTTACTTTCGTAGATTAGGAACTTTTCTTTCTTAGATTAGGAACTTTTCTTAGATTATTACTAATTAGTGTTCTTCATCAAACAGCTACCAATGCATAAACCATAAAAAGACAAGAGACAAAATATAGGTGATTAGCCAGGGCCAAAACCTCTCCCACTTGAGAGGAAAACTCAAACAAATTCTTCTTCTTATAGAGACTTCAATTGATGAATACCAAGACCAAGACACAAGCTCCCTTGATGAGATCCTTAGTCAACAATAGTCAACCTTCTGCTCCTTCTTAGTTCCTCTTCAACGTTGACTTCCTTCTACTTCATATTTTCGTCCTCCTTGAATTAGGTCAACAATCCTAATTCAAAAACCCTAATCATATGCATAAGACCTTCTCTTATCACTTGATTCCCTTCGCTTTAGTGGGAGATCTTCTCCTTGGTAACTCGACTAGAGATATACCCTTATCTCCTCTTACTTTGACCTTTCTATGGACCTACAATACTTCGACCTCTTCTGCAACAAAAAAAGCCCTTTTCTTTGCACCTGTGAGTGATGGATAACCCTAAAACAAACCCAAACTGTCCTCGCTCTTCCCTCCTTCCTTTCGTTGGCTATAAGGCTTCCTTCAAGTGATTCTCGCACTTCTTACTGCAGTGCTGCACTTCTTTTGAACTGAGGTCGAGCTACCTATTTATAGCAGTTTCCCCCTCAAATTAGCCGACTTGATGGAGGGTGAGTTGACGCGTCATTTGGAGGAGATTATTTATTCTATTTTGAAGTTGACTTGCTGGAGATGCTTGTGCTTGTCTTGGAGGGTCTTTTGACTATTTCAATGACTTATACAAATATGTAACATGCCCAAGAAGGGTCCTTCATACATGATATAGACTCAATTTGACTTTTATGACTAGATGACAAATCCTAAAGGCCCTCAATGGGAGCCATCACTAAAAATAAATTTCCTTTACATGAAACCCATGAGACAAGCATTACAATAATACTTTAAATTTTCTTCTTTACATCAAATACATAAAATCACAATTACACATGTCATTATGAAGATCGAACCTAGTTATGTTGAGATTTTAAGGTGTAGGGGTAGCTTCGGATGTGCTCGAGCTCCCAAACTTTGCGGAGGGACTAGAGTGCATGAGATCTCCAAGACCCAGAAAGCGATTTAAGAAATTCCATCCTATTTAAGAGATATTTAATTGATTAATCTTTTTAATCAAGGACCCTAAGTCTAACTTAGGAAAATTAAAATATTAAAGTTAATTAAATTAAACATGTGATGAAAATGATTTTAGTCACACGGATCAAGCATCTTATAATCCTAGCCGTCGATTCAAGGTTAGATCACGACCGTTGATGTTTCAATGAGAAAAGTATAAGAAGAGGGCTTGGGGACAGTTGGAGAACGAACACTGGCAAAGCACTAAAGTTAAGCTGGAATTCTAGGGCGTTGTTTGCTAAGAATTTCAGAAGTGTTTCAGCTACAGCGAGGGGCAGTATTGGCAAGGGGTATGGTCTAGTCCCAAGCCAAGAGTATAACGAAGGCAGAGAAGCAGCAGACCAAGGTAGCGCAAAGGCAGCAGCTACGCAGAGCAGCAGAGAGCCCAGCAGGGGCAACGCAGAGGCCGCAGGAGGCCAAGAGGGTTGACGCAGGCCCTTCTTGAGCAACGCAGAGGCTGACCCAGAGGGCTTCAGAGCAGCGTTGGGGTTTCTAGAGGTTTGGAAAGGCTGAGTTCTATAAATCTAGTTTGAGGGTGTGAATTACTCAGTTTTTTTGTCTCCGGAATAGTGATATTGCTACAAATTTATTTCTCTATCAGGTTAACCAGTTTGGTGCCCAAATTTGTTGTACTTGGAATTTGCTTAATAATAAAATATTAAAAACCCTCCAAAAGCTAGCAGCACCGAGGTTTTTCCAGGGACAGTTGTCCAGAAAATCCTTGTGTGTCACTTTGTCATCGAGCATGTTATTTAGTTTAGATCTGTATGTGTAGGTTATTAATGTATTTACTTCGATGTTGATGCTGAAGTTTTCAGATTATAACTTAAGTAGGAGAAGTAAATCAAGAATTCAACAGTAGGGTTTTCTACAATTAAGATTCAGAAATTTTCACATGATATCAGAGCGATTGCAGATCTAGCTAGATCTCCAACAAGACGGCTGAAGAAATGTGTTGCAGAAAGCAGCAAATAAACCGGACCAGAGAAGGCAATATAGCAGCAGAAGGAAGTAGAGTCGAGCAAAGGCAAGGGTGACGCAGTCTCCACATGGACTCACGTAGGCCCACGTACTTACTACACAAAGGCAGCGCAGAAGTTGCGTTGACACTATCTGCTAACGCAAAGGCCAAACTGGGTGACACAGTCCAGAAGTTGATTGATGTTCAGAGTGTCGAAAACTGAGTTGCAGACCTTCAGCAGTTGCTGGTGGGGTGAAGATTCGACTAGTGCAATAGCCTAAGCTAAGTTGACGAAGAGAGGGAGGAGAACAGCTTCTCAGAAGATTTCCTGCCAAAGAGATATGTAGAACGATCAAAGGATCGAAGAGAGCTAATTCGTTTTGTTTGGCAGAGTTCCAAGAGAGGGAGTCGGTTGTCAGAGGAAGCAGAGGGTGCCAGTATCACCGAGGACCCTAGATCCGAGTCTCTAACATAGAGAGGAGGATTCGTTCCAACAAACTTCTGAGAAGATGGCGCCACATGGACTACGTGATCAAGATAGGTTGTCCAACTTTGCAATCTGGAAGCCAGAATCCTGGTAGTCATGGAGGCATACGGCTTGAGGGAGCATGCAAAAAAAGTCTTGGCTACACCGACCGATGCGAAGCTCCTAGAGAAGTACAAAGAAGCAATGGCACATGCCAAAGGCTTCATTATGGAGGGGGTCAAAGATCATGTGGTTCCACATGTTAGGTCCTTGTAATTTCTCAGATTGGTAAGACCAAATTGAACAAGGGTAACATCAAACCAATCTTTGGAGCCCTAAGACCTAGCCTTCCTGGACTCGGAGAGGGCTCTCTCTATATTTGTGTGAAAGATGTAAACTTAATTGATTTAGGCTATTTATGATGATTAGGGTTTGTTTGTTTGTTTTGTTTGGTTGGGTTGGGTTGGGTTGCTTGTAAAGCAAAACAGATAGAGTAAGAGAGTTTTAGACCATTGGGCTATGGGGTCTGCAAAAGGTCTTGAAAGGTGCAACAATAGGTCAAGGGTGTTTCGGAGGGCAAGTATAACAAAGCAAAATGGATCTTTAAAGCTTGTGAGTGAAGTGAACAATAAATTGTGAGATTAGTAGGTTTAAAGGGCAGTTAAAAATCCTTTAACATGTACCATAACAAGAAAAGTCTTTTAAGAACACTATGCATAAATAAATAACCAAAGATAGGGCATACCATAAGCTTCTTTGACTAAACCCTAGCAAGTAAACATTAAGACAATAGTCCAGCAAACCATAAAGAGCAACAAACTTGTAAATTCTCTAGTGATTTCACCTTCAGGCAAAGAAAACATTCAAGATAACATATAGTAATGAACAAAGAGAAGGGAACTCCTAAAATTCCTTAATCATACTACAAAGAACTTCAAAGCAACCATTCAAGATGGACAAAAGGGCAGGGCAAACCAAAAACCTCTTCAGTCAAACCCTATTTAGCAATACTTCAAAGAAAAGACCTCAAAAACAATGTTTTAAGTCATACCAAAGGCGAGGCTAACCATAAAGTTCTTTAACATGGGCTCCATTAAATCATTCTTAAGATAAACAAGCTAAGTGGGATTAGAGAGCAACTAAGAGTTCTCTAAACTGACCTAGCAGAGGAAAACATACAAGCAATAGAAAGCAGAGAGACCTAAGGTGCCTCTTAACAACATTCCTTAACCTAAACTTTATGTCCTACTGCATGAGAAAGATGAAACAAAATGAAAACATAAGAAAACAAGCACTAATTTAGAAAGACATCACCATTAGCCATGCTCATGAATCCTGGAAGGGTGCTTGGCTCCATTGTCATCCAAATCAAAGCATTCATAACACTCCAAAGCCAATTTCTCCTCAACTCCAAGTCTATGTATTAAGTCTAACAATCAACCAACATGTACAATGAGGCCTCAATGCAATATTTAACTTGCAAAGGAGGACCAAAACCCTAGCTAGGGTTTAAAAATATCATTAACTACTCATAAATGCCAAATTTGTCCAAAGAGACCATGCAAGGCCCAAGGCACAAAATATCTAACTAAATAAATGCTAACATAACTCCTCAACCAACTCTGGAGTGATTTGCCTCAAAATCCTCAAAATATCTTTTTCATTAACTCCAAGTGTCTTTTGTTGACTTTCTGGCAAGGGCGCAGTGCCAAGGCCAAGGGCGCAACGCCAAAATAGGAAAAATAGGTCATCTTGCAGCTGAGTTTTGGAGGCCTTCCCGATGTCCAAATGAGCTCCATGATAGCTCATTGGAAAGCTTGTTCTATCTACTTTCCAAAACTGCTTTTACTTTTCTAATTGGTGTACATTTTCCTAGTGAAAAACCACTTCTCCCAAGACTGCTCAGGGCGCAGCGCCAGCTCTGAAAATAGGGCAGAAAGTTGATTTTTTGCATGTTTTTGGCACTTTTGGAGTACCAGTTCTGCTCCAAATGAGCTGAAATTTTGTGTGGGTGATGTCCTTGGCCTGATGAACACAAAAATGCAAAGTTTTCCTCCATTGGGTGCCCCAAAAAAGAGCACAGTGCCAGTGGCGTTACGCGCTTGGCCCTTCAAAACAATCAAAAACTCAAAATCTCCAAAATTTGCAAAAAGTTTCCAAAATTGGGATTTGCCTTTCTAATCATGTCTGGGATGCTTGTAGGGATGCATCAGCAAGGATGTCAAGCTTCTCTTTGTCTTTTGCCTCCTTTAGTGATTGAATCTTTGCAAGGGCTCTTTTGAGCTTGGCCCTTGCAATCTTGTCTCTTAAGGCATAATGCCTTGCCATCTTCTTTTGGAGGTCAAGGTCCCTCTTGGTCTTCTCCAACTGACCCTGTAAATACACATTTGCCCTCACTAGCCAAGGTTCCCGATCATGTTCTATTTCCATGGCAAGCAGCTCACTTGGAATGAGCTACTCTACCGATGTTGTCTCTTGCTCCTTCTCCTTGGCTAAGGCTTTTCTCAAGCCAATTGTTCTTGGCCTCCTCCTAGGAAGTTGTTCTTCCTCTTCCTCCATGTCATCATAAGTGCCCAAGACTTCATCTAGCTTTGCCTTCGTCTTTGCAGCCTCTTTCCGAGCTCTGATAGCTCTGATCTCATAGATGGCCTTCTGTGCCTCCAGCGACTTGTTTTCAACCTCAAAATAATGGATTACATTCTTAGCCCTACCTAGATTTGTTTGGAAATCCTTAATTTGGGCATCTTTTCTTTTGAGCAGCATGCTAGTGATCCTCTCCTCATTTTCATCATCACTATCCATGAATAAGTTTGAATTCTTGCTCTGTTTCATGCTTATCATCTTCTTGTTCTTCATCAATGACCCTTTCCTTACCTTTGTCAAGTTGTTGCTTTGTTGATGTAGGAGGCATGGCCCCTTGCCTTTTAAGAGCAGCAAACACATGCCTATTTCCCCTCTGGTATGTTAAAGGAAAAGGTTCAATTTTTACCATCTATGTGCCACTTGTTTCACTACCATCATGACTGTCATTATCTTTGGTACCATCACTGCTTTCATGGCTCTTTGACCCACTGTCATCATCCTCACTAATTTTTGCTTCATTGCCATCATCTCCACTAATCTCTGCCTCATTGCCACTTGCCTCACTGTTTTCTGCACTAATTGATTTGTCATTGTTTGACTCCTCATTTCCATCTCCCTTACTGCTTTCTTCTTCATCACTCTTTTCTGCTTCATTGCCTTCTTCATTGTTTGACTCCTCATTTCCATCTCCCTTACTGCTTTCTTCTTCATCACTCTTTTCTGCTTCATTGCCTTCTTCATTGTTTGATGCACTAGTACCATGAGATGATGGTGAGGGATTGTGAATAGGTGATGAAGGAGGAAGATCATCATGATGTGAAGGATTGTGAGTGGATGGTGAGGTGGAAGAGTCATCATGAGGTGAGGGAATGTGAGTGGATGGAGGAATGGGAGGATGAGAAGATGAAAGGACATCTTGCTACTGTTGGCCTTGTGGACTGGCAAACACCTCATTGGAAATGAAGGTCTCCCAAGGAATACCCTTCTGCTGCAATTGATGTATAACAACCATTTTGATAAGAGAGTGGTGAAAGAGGCTTTGCATTTGTTGAGGATAGTCTCTCTTTTGTACAATATAGGACATTTTGTCAATGCTTCTGTAGAGGTAATAGGGTAGGTGCAGCATCCTCACCCTAGTAAAATGCATGAGCAGCCTAATGTGATAGGAGTAAATACGAGAGAATCTTCCTTCACATGTGAAATATTTCATAATGATCCTCATCATAGGTGCATATCTGTCAAGCAAATGTGAGAAAGGAAAGATGGATTTATTGTGGTCTTGTATCTAAGCTTTAGGCAAGGTTCAAAGTAGCTCATGTCTAGATTGGCTTGCTTGAACCATTTCTCACCCATACTTGGTATCCCAGTGGCATTGGCAATAACATCAACAGACAGCTCAAAGATTACCCCTGCAAGGTTAACTTGTTTTTCATGCAAGTTAAGTATGAAGAGCCTAGTTAGCTCAAGTGGTTTTGCATCTATTGTACCTTCTCACAACAATCAAAGCATCCTACATGCTTGAAACATTGAACAGTAAGGGGAGATGCCATTAGCTCCCTTGTGTTAAGGCGTTCAAACCTATTGATTTTTCCACCTTTGTGCTCATGCCTCCTTGGCATTTGAGACTCTCCACCACTGTCACTGTCTCCCTCTCTTGACATTTTGAAAACTCTGCCTTAAGAAAACCCTAGGACTGCAAATGGAAATGAGATGAAGGGATAGTGAAATGGCAGCCTTTACAAGTGAATGAGATGAATGAGTGAGGGTGTAAGCATATGAGAAATGAGGGAGAGGCTAACAGTTCAATGATAACCCTCTGCTGACATCTGTTTAAACTCTGTTTTTTTTTTTTAAACACTTGGGCTAAATGTGAAATTGAGATCTTTTTGCAAATAAAGGGACAGAGGGTTATGAAGGAAATGGATTTCAAGGGAAACCTAGATGAGTGACAACTTACATAGCACACTATTTCACCCTTGTCCTGACTGATACCCTTAGTAGGCAAATGAATGAGGCTCAACAGTGATGTCAAGTTTAAGTCTTAGGGTAGCCTCTTAGGGTTTTAGTTTCTTTCCATTAAATGATGACAAAAATGCTTGAAAAGGGGAGGATGACCTGTACTTACCCCTTAAAGATGCTTGAGGAACCTCTAGCAAGAGTTTGGAGGTTTTTTACTTTGTTTTGATGGTCAAGTTGCTTGGAAGGCCCTCCTGGCCAAGAGCACAGCGCTCAGTATGAGGGCGCAGAGCTCGATCCTAAACGTGCAGCGCTCAATCCTGAGCGCGCAGCGCCAGAGTTTTCTTCACTAAGTGGTTGTCAGGCAAGAGCCCAACGCCTGTGTATTTTGCACGGGAGAAAAAGGCCAGGGGCGCAGCGCCTAATTTCAGGCGCGCAGCGCCAGTCTGAGAATGCAGTGCCGGTCTATTTTGCCCAATTTCGACTTGAAACTCCCAAATTTTTCACTCTTGAATGATCTGATGACTTTGCAAGGTAACAATGCTTTGTTTGAAGTGTAGAATGGGCCTTTATAGTCTTAAGAATTTCAATTAAATCTTTGAAACCCACTTTCTTAATGTTTTAAGCCTCTTTCTCTCTTTCACTGATATTCTTTGTCTTTTTGCTTGTAGGTGACTTGAAAAGATGAAGTTGATCCTCTCCTTTTACTCCTTTGAGACTTGACATGTTATTCTGATGATTTTGTGATGTTTATACATACCAACAACTTCAAAATACTCTGTGGTTTCCATCATGGAGTTCAAAACAGCTTTTCACTCTTTCTCACTAACCTTTTTACATTGTTGCTCTGCAGGTGACTGAAATGATGATTTTGACTTCTCCTTTTTGGTCGTGGAGGCATGACAAATTGATTTTGACACCTTTGGGACTCAAACACAAGGCAGCATCTTCAAACCCTGTGTGATTTACACTATGAAACTTAGCTTTTTCACCTTGGCTGGCAATTGGCTAGAGTCATGAAATTTGTCCTTCCTTTTGATCCTGGAGACTTTGATATGTTTATTTTGACATAGCAGCAACCTTAAAAACCTCCTTTACTTCCACCTTGGAGCTTAACCTCATCTTTTGCTCATTTAGACATGGCGAGCTCATAAAACACCTTTGGGAGGATTCCTCATAGCAGCACTTTCAAAGCCCTCTTTTGCCTGCACCATGGAGTTCAGACCATGTTTTTTACCCTCTTTGATATCTCTGATTAGAAGTGACTGAAAACTTTGAATTTACCTTTTTTACTGATATTCTCTACACCTCTACTCTTTGAGGCATGACACATTCACGTTGGCAAACTTTGGGATGATTACACACAACAGCAGCTTCACAATCATTCCTTTGCTACCATCATGAGGTTCAACATCATCATTTCACCTTCTCTTGTCACTTTTCCAAAACCCTAGGCATCTGGAGTGCTTTAAGACAATCATCAAAGTAGTCTTCTAAGTTCTCTATAGCCCTTTCAAGTTCATTCATCTTTGTCCAGTTCACCTCACCTTTTCCCTATTTCATCAATCTTTTTTACAGACTTTCTTCATGTTTGGTTTGGTGTGCCTCCTCCATGCTATTTCTGCATTTGATCACTGCTTGGCACACTGCTGGACATCAAGCTCAACAAACCCTAATTCTCTACAAGAACAAGTGTTTCCTGTCTTCCTTGCAGCTAGATGTCTTCATTCAAGAGCAAACCTCCTACCTCACCAACTTTCTTCTAATAGACTTTTTAACACTCCTACAGAAGTGTCAAAGTTTACATTTACCTCTTGCAGACCTTGAAATTGATAAGGTAGTCTTCTTTGGAACTTTTAAATCTTTTCTTGAATAACCATGTCTCAACATTTCAATACCTATGAACCAGATTCTAACAAAGAAAAACAGTGTCTAAAACACCAATGATTGACCGTGGAACATATGAAACCCTAATTGACCTAGTGGGATGGTTCTTTGACTGAAAATTGGCTTGGAATCTTCAAGTGAAAAAACAGATTATTTGTCAAAGTGCTATATTGAAGACCCAAAATCCAATGTACTTGATTTATCTAAAGAGCCTACAGAGATAGTTTTGAGACCATCAATGCTTGAGGAATCTGGGGAACATGGGCATGATTTGGCTTATAAGAAACCCTAGAAGGAAAGTGAAGTTATGGACAAGGAAAAAAATAGGCCAATGAGGTTATAGGCAAAGAAGGAGACTAAAAATGATAGGTATAAGCTTAGGAAGAGTTTGTAGGAGTGGTAGGGTGACCATGGAAAGGCAAGCTGATAGAATAGTGAAAATTTTTCTATTAGGATAATGAAAGCAGTGAGATTTCTGAAACTCAAAATATTTCAAGGAATGTTGTTTTCAGAATCTAGAACCAATATTTAGTCATCTACAGATAATGAAAAATGTTGATGACTAACACCACACATAGCCGAGAAGGCAATGACTCATGAGATGTGGGTAGCTCTGACCACATTATATGAAGGAAGATCCATCCAAAGAAATATGCTTCTAGAGAACCAGCTAAGGTTATTCATGATGGCCAAGGGAGAGGAGATTGACCCTTTTCTATCTGGACTACAATCGAACCAGGATTCGTTGACTGCCATGGGGGTCAAGGTAGATGGCGATGTCATGGTGAGGGCTACTCTCAATGCAGTCACAGAGGACTGGGAAACTTTTGCCCAAAGTCTCTTGGGCAGAGCAGACCTTCCCAACTAGGACAACATGTGGGCTATCCTCTGACAAGAGGAAATCTGCCGGATGACCAAAAGACAGTACAGCACTGGCTCGAGCAAAGTGAAGAAGGAAGAAGAGGAAGATGCAGCATGGGCATCAAAGAGGCAGCAAGGGAGAAAGAAGCGTGATCTGTCGAAGATCAAGTGTTTCCAATGCGGCAAACTAGGACATTTCGCCAGCAATTGTCCTCAGAAGAAAAAGGACAAGGAAGCTTCTAGCTCCAAGGTTGTTGTAGCAGACGATGGCTCCAGAAATGATGTATCCATGAGCGCTCATGAACAACGAAAGTGGGGCGATCTTGATCTGTAGAGCATCTAGAGAGTGAGGGCAAAATCCTTGAGTAGCCCAACTCTTGGATCACATACGAGCTACGGGAGCCTTAAGACGGTAGCGGGACAAGTGGAGCAGTGGGTGCAGAAGATCATGGATGGAGCAGAGGCAGAGCTGGATGCTGAGAGGGAGTTGCGCATTGCAGATGCAACGGCAGCGCAGAGGGGCAGATGTGACTTCAGCAGCACAGAGCAGGCTTGCTTACGTAGTGCAGAGCTGCAGCAACACAGAGGCTTCAGGAGGACAGCGCAGCGCAGCAGCAGCGTAGGGGACTTCAGAGCAAAGGAGGTCTTCTTACGCAGTGCAAAGCTGCAGCAGCCTCCAGATGACAGCATGAAGCAACAGCCTATGGAGATTCAGTGATGAGATGTAGCCCAACTGACTTGTCTGCCAAAGATTGGGCAAGAGAACTTCAGTTGCTTACTCTCAGCAATTGAGTTGCAATGCAGCAATTGGCAGCACGATGCAACAAATTGAGAGGGAGCTGCAGTACAGATGTGGCAATGGCGGTGGCAGTGTCATGGGCAGCAGTACGGGAGAGCAGCAACAGCGCGGTGATGAAGGGCAGCAGGCCAAGCATCAGCGCAGAGACCCACACCAAAGATCAATGCAGAATTTTGAGGTGAAGTATTGTTGCTAGAGCACTTTCCTCGCTATGAGGAAGTGTTGATATTTAGAGGTGTTGGGGTAGCTTCGGATGTGCTCTAACTCCCAAACTTTGTTGAGGGACTAGAGTGCATGAGATCTCTAAGACCTAGAAAGCGATTTAAGAAATTCCATCCTGTTTAAGAGATATTTAATTAATTAATATTTTTAATTAAGGACCCTAAGCCTAACTTAGGAAAATTAAAAGATTAAAGTTAATTAAATTAAACATGTGATGAAAATGACTTAAGTCACACGAATCAAGCATCTTCTAATCCTAGTCGTCGATTCAAGTTTAGATCACGGTCGTTGATGTTTCAACGAGAAAAGTATAAGAAAAGGGCTTTGGGTCAGTTGGAGAACACACACTGGCATAGCATTGAAGCTAAGCTGGAATTCTAGGGTGTGGTTTGCTAAGAATTTCATAAGTGTTTCAACCGCAACAAGGTGCAGTATTGGCAAGGAGGATGGTCTAGTCCCATGACAAGAGTACAACGAGGGCAGAGAAGCAGCAGACCAAAGTAGCGCAAAGGCAGCAACTACGTAGAGTAGTCGAGAGCCCAGTAGGGGCAGCACAGAGGCAGCAAGAGGCCAAGAGGGCTGACACAAGCCCTTCCTGAGCAGCGCAGAGGCTAACGCAAAGGGCTTGAGAGCAGCGTTGCGATTTCTAAAGGCTGGAAAACACTAAGTTCTGTAAATCCCGTTTGAGGATGTGAATCAATCAGTTTTTGTCTCCAGAAGAGGTATTGCTGCAAATTTATTTCTCTGTCGAGTTAACCAATTTGGTGCCCAGATTTGTTGTACTTAGAATCAACTTAATAATAAAAACCCTCCAAAAGCTAGCATCACCGATTTTCCCACATTGGGTTTTTCCGGGGACAGTTGTCCAGAAAATCCTTGTGTGTCACTTTGTCATTGAGCATGTTATTCAGTTTAGATCTATATGTGTTGGTTGTTAATGTATTTACTTCAATGTTAATGCTGAAGTTTTCAGATTAATAACTTAAGTAGAAGTAAATCAAGAATTTAATAGTAAGGTTTTTGTAATTAAGATTCAGAAATTTTCTCAAGTTACACTTTCAACAAAAGGCAGTTAAATTCGGCCTTCAACAGTGGTCAAAGTCAACCCAAAACAGCCACAAAAACTCTGGTCAAACTCGGTCAACTTGTGGTCAGCTTTGCGATCAACACAAGTCAAAAGCTCCAAAATTCTCGATTTTTGTGCCATTCAATGTGGCCTAAAGAAACTAAAATTATGCCCTTAAAACCGTAGTCAAATTCAGTCAAATTCAGTCAAAACAACCTCGGTCAACGTTGGTCAACACACTGAAATTTCTGTGATTTCGATTTTGTGATTTAGCCCAGAAATTATCAGTTTTTGAGCCCAACTGTACGGCCTGCAAAAATCAAATTTTTTCACCAAAATCAAATTCAAACTTGGTCTAGAACACCTCGGTCAATGCTGGTCAAACTATCCCTGAACTCTGAAATTTTCAGCGTACAATTCAGTTCTGAAATTTCGTCCTTCTTGCCACACGTGAGAGAAAGAAGCTACCCATAAGTTGTACGACCCAATCAGAAGAAGAGAGAAGAATGTGTGAGTGAATGATATCCAAACGAGGTGAGAGGTCACTCCTATTTATACAATTCGTTAAGGTGAAGAGATACATCTATTGGGCTTCTTGAGCCTACATTAAGCTCAAGTCGACCTGAACAATTTGCACATGTGTGGTAATAAATTCAAAATTACACTTCTTCTTGTGAATGAGATAATCTTTAGATCAATCTTGGACCTCTCGAAATGAGGAATCCAATGCAATCATCATCTCCATCAAATGAGTTGTCCCAAGGTGGAATTTGGCCCTAGTTTCCAAATAGAGCACTCCCCGTTGTACCATATCCCAAATAAAGTGGTACCTGATATCAATATGATTGGAGCAGTTCTGGAACACGAGATTATCTGAAAGGGGAATCCCACTTTGGTTGTCGCAGTCGATCATGGTGGTATCCAGCACATGATCAAATAGCTCACTAAAGAGATTCCTCAACCAAACAGCTTCATGATAGGCCATACTAGCAACAATGTATTGGGCCTCGACGGTGCCTAAAGCAACCGCTTTTTGCTTCCTGCTCATCCAAGATATTGAAGCAAGTCCCAATGAGAAGCAACATCTAGATGTGCTCTTACGATCCACCATACTGCCAGCCCAGTTAGCATCAGTATATCCATGAAGCCTCAAATTCCCGGCAGTGTATCTCAAACCATAGTTGATTGTGCCCCAGAGATATCTCAAGAGATTCTTGACAGCAATCCAATGTATGTGATGAGGCTCAACCATAAATTGACACAATGTATTCACAGTGGAGCATATGTCCGGATGAGAGTTTACCAAGAACATTAGGGCCCCCATAAGTTGTCGATACTCGGTAGGATTTTCCAAATCGGGCACAGCAGCACTTCCACGTAGATTCTTGAAGTTGAATTCCATCGGAGTAAACACAGACTTGCATTCCACCATCCCACGTCTCTAGAGCAGCTTCACAATGTATTTTCTTTGAGAAAGGAAAATTTCACCTGGCTTTTGCCAGACCTCCAAGCCTAGGAAGTAGTGCATCAACCCTAGGTCCTTCATCTCGAATTCAGAAGCCAACTCCCTCTTGAGTTGATAAATGAGAGGGTCTACACCTATCAAAAAAAAATCATCCACATAAAGTACCAGAATGAGAGGCATGTCCTTTTCAACCTCGAAGTATAGGCTTGGGTTAGCTTTGCTCCTTGTAAATCCCAGCTTCATAAGATAGCCATCAATCCTCTCATACCAAGCCCTAGGGGCTTGCTTCAACCCATAGAGGTATTTTTGTTCATCTGTCGGAGATTCATCCAGCTTTCTTGCATTATCATCATTGTCCTTCCTTGGGATAAGAAGATCTTTAACTTTCCCAAGGGAAAAATCTTCATCAAGGGTGACGTCATGACTTATTTCAACTTCTCTTTGACCAAGCACATAAATTCTATATGCCTTTGAAGTTTTATTGTAGCAACAAATGTTCTTTTCTTCCCAGATGCATCTAGCTTGTTTCTTTTCTCTTTCAGCGCATGAAAATACATGGGACAACCAAAAATTCTAAAATGAGAAACATCAGGTTTCTTATCGGTGAAAACTTCTTCGGGTGTCTCAAAGTCCAATTCTTGATGTGGGCATCTATTTTGAACATATACGGCAGTGTTAGCAGCTTCTCCCCAAAAGAACTTCAGTAGGCCTTGGTCATGAAGCATGGCACAAGTGTTGATTTTTGTGGCATCAGAAAGTGATCTAAGTCTCAAATTTTGTGAGGAGGCTTGGATACAAGTATTCTAAAGAACCCAGAAATCGTTTGTGGAAATTCCACATAGTTTATGTTTTATTAAAATAATTAATTATTTTAATGGGGACCCTAAATCTAAACTTAGGGAAATTAAATAATTAATAGGTATTAATAAAACAGAGTGTGAATCTTCTAGAGAACGGATATCAAGTCAAGATTTAATCTTAGCCATCGATTAGACTTCTAATCTAGGTCGTTGATTTGTCAATGAAAAGATTATAAAAGAAGACTTGAGGGCCATTTGGAAAACAAAGTCGAGCACACACTCAGTAACTCGAGGGAAGTCAATTCTGCAGGAAATAGAATTCGATTTCAGAGGGAAAGTTGCAAGGCAGAGGAAGCAGAGGGCATCAACAGTGTCAAGGCACGAGTGAAGAAGGTAGCAGAAGGGCAGAGGAGCAGCGCAGAGGGCTCACACAGTTGTGACGCAATCTCGCGCAGGCTCTACGCATGGAATCACGCAGGGGTGACGCATAGAGGGGTAGTGGGTTCCTCAGGTGTCGAAAATTCTCTTGAGGTTTGGAGAGAATTCATCCCAGGTGTTTTCTTAAGAAGTTTCTCAATTACTCTGCCAGTCTTTCCTTGTAAAGAATTTACTATTGAAGATTAATAAATATAAACCCTCATCTGCTGCACCAATTTTCCCACATTGGGTTTTTTCGAGGACAATTGTCCAAAAATAACTGTGCCATTGTGATTGATTTTTGTGCTTACATTTTTACTATACTTTCTCTATATGTACTTGAGTGATAACTGCAGTAGTATTTATTTCAAAATTTACTCGAAGGGTTTTGTAAAAAACTTCTTGTGAAAATAGGTAGGAGAATTAAATCAATAACTGCAATAGAATTTCAGATTTAAAATTTTCACAAGCTTCTATGATTGTTCGATTCATCCTTTCAACAACTCCATTTTTCTCAAGAGTATATGCAATAGTGGTCTCCCTCTTAATGTCAGCTTCTCTACAATAGCCCTTGAATTCATTTGATTCATATTTGGTCCCATTATCAGTCATCAATATTTTGATCTTCTTCCCTGTTTGATTTTCAACCAAGGCTTTGAAAAAGCGAAACCATTTGAACACTTCATCCTTCTTCAAGAAATAGATCCATGTTTTGTAGGAGAAGACATCCACAAAAATTGCATAGTACAAGTATCCACCTAATGATGTTACAGGCAACATACCAGATAGATCAGAATGGACCAATTGAAGAACGTTGGTAGATTGACTCTCACTTGAGGGGAATGGTCCCCTTGTATGTTTTCCAACTACACAACCCTGACAAACACCTTCATGATCTATGTTGAATTCAAGCATACTTGTGACCATCTTCCTCACATTAGGTAAGGCTTTGTAATGAAGGTGAGCAAAGTTCAAACCTCCAATGCCATAATTCGGATTGAAGAGAAGTGTCGCAAGTCATCGCTCCCAAAGGAATTCCTCCAACTTGATAGAGACACTCAACCCTAAATCCAAGTGTAAATGCATATTTCAAGTTCTTTTTCCAAATACGTACCTTCCCATCAACGCATGCTACCTTCAAGCCTTTGTCTTCTATCGCAGAAATAGATACCAGGTTCTTTTTCAAATCAAGTACATACAATACATCTTGTAGATGAAGGATTTGACCTTGATTCAAGTGAAGAGTGACAGTCTCTATCCCTTTCACGGGGTAGGTGGCATTGTCTCCAAGTATGATTTCCAATTTAGTCTTGTTTTCAATCAAATTAGAGAGGGCCTCCTTGTACCCAGTGAAGTACCATGAGGCACCACTATCAATCAACCAATTAGCCAAAGTGTCCAAAGGAGAGGTGGTATTGAAGGCAGAAATAAGATAAAATTATTTTTTATTTTCTACAACATTGGATTCATCATACATGGAGTTTCTCGACCTTTTGGGAGGTCGACCATTTCCATATCAAGCACTGGGTGCATTCCTCTTTTCTTTGTTGTTGAACATGTTATTCCTTTGATTGCCATTGCCTTTGAAATTGTTGTGATTGTTGTTGTCATCATCCCGTGGAGTATCCTTCTTATGAGGACACTCTCTAGCATAGTGGCCAAACCTATTACAATTGAAGCATCTTCCGTTTCTTCCTTCTTTGAATCCTTGCTTGAACCCTTGACCTTATTTCTTTGGACCAGCTTTGTGCTTCCTCTCAGCATGAGCGAAGAATGTAGTGGACTCATTTTCATTTGAAGGCTTGTCTCTCACATGATCCTCGTCTCTTCTTGAGTGCATCTAGTTAATAATTCGTCGAAACCAGAAATCCTGTCATTGTTAAGAATAGTGGTGTTAAACACATCCCATGCTCGTGGGAGCCCTCCAAGGGCAATAAGAGTAAGTTCCTTGTCAAAAACAACTTCTCCAATAGGTAGAAAATCATTCTTGATTTCAGTAATCCTCATGAAGTATGATTGGATAGACTCCCCTCTATCCATATTGATGTCCTCCAGCCTGTTCTTGAGAAAGAGGATTTCATTTGCATTGTTTGCTTTGAACATCCCAACCAACTTGTCAAAAATGTAAGCAACCATATTTTTTTGAATGGAGTCTCTAATGATCTTCTTAGCTTTGACCTTACCTTTCTTGTACTTTGTCTTAGTAATAGTCGGTGCATTTGAAGGAGGTTCCACCACATTTCCCTGCACATAATCCATGACATCATTTTCTTCCAAAGCCAAGTCCAAGGACATCTTCCATGCATGGTAATCAAATTTATCATTGAGTTTGTCCTTAGATTTGAAGTAAGATGAAGAACAAGTCATTGAGGCTTTGTCCTTGTCCAACAGATCTTGGTGATTGCTTTTCTCTCTCTTGCTTGGGCTTTGTCTTGAACTGAGCTTTAATACCATGTTAATTTTAGATAACAATGGTATGTTTTATGCTTTGCACAACTTACTTCAATGTTCCTTTAGCAACCCAATGACAAATTCCAATTATTTCTAGTATCAATCACATTAACTTAATCACATTGACAATAAATACAGATAGAACATAATACAAAATGCATAAGACAGGCCAAGACAAGAGAACACAGGATTTGGCGGATGCTTGGGAAAAACCCCAATGTGGGGAAAACCCTTTGATCAATTCTTCTTATTATTATTCAATAGTTCAGCAGAGAGGAAGTACAAAAATCAAATTCACTTGCCCAATACACAGTCAAATCAGCCTTGTCAAATTTTGCAGTCAACTGCAGTCAAATTTCAGCCCTAACCAGAAAGTCAACATTGGTCAAATCAACAGCAAAACACCTCCTTTGAAGCTCGATCAAAGGCAATCAAATTCGGCCTTCAGCAGTGGTCAAAATCAACCCAAAACAATCAAAAAACTCTGGTCAAACTCGGTCAGCTCTGTGGTCAACATATGTCAAACAGCTCCAAAATCCTCGATTTCTGAGCCATTCAATGCAGCCTAGAGAAAACGAAATTATGCCCTTAAAACTGCTGTCAAATTCAATCAAAACAGCCTCGGTCAACGCTGGTCAACAGTCTGAAATTTCTACAACTTTGGATTTGTGATTTAGCCCAAAAATTCTTGGTTTTTGTGCCCAGTTGTACAGCCTGCAAAAATCGATTTTTTCCACCAAAAATAAAAGTCAAACTTGGTCTAGAACACCTCGGTCAACGCTGGTCAAACTGTCCCTGAACTCTGAAATTTTTGACCTGCAATTCAGCTCTGAAATTTCATCCTTCTTGCCACACGTGACAGAAAGAAGTTGCCCATAAGTTGTACGACCCAATCAGAATAAGAGAGAAAAGAATGCGTGAGTGAATGATATCCAAATGAGGTGAGAGATCACTCTTATTTATACAATTCGTTGTGAGTGAAGAGACACGTATATTGGGCTTCTTGAGCCTACATTAAGCTGAAGCCGACCTGAACAATTTGCACATGTGTAGGAATAAATTCAAAATTACACTTCTGCTTATCCGAATGAGACGATCTTTACATTAATCTTGGACATCTCGAAAAGAGGAATCTAATGCAATCATCATCTCCATTAAATGAGTTGTCCCAAGGTGGAATTTGGCCCTAGTTGCCAAAATTTAACAAATGGTTTGGATGCAGTTTCTAGGGGACAGTGTACAAGACCCTCCACCGACAAACACAGTTGTGCAAACAAGAAGACAGTCAAAACCTGTAATGAAACAACCAACCGTGATGAAACAATGACTTACTAGCTAAGGTGGCCACTTAACATTTGCATAGAAGTGATCCACCTAGGCTTGAATTCTAGCTTGTCCACATCCATCATTTGACCAAGTGTGCCACCCCCCTGCATCCAAGGACTTCTGCTTAAGGGCAAATTTGCAAGGATACTGACATTGCCTTTCCATGGGCCCAAGGGTACAAGCTCTTCCTCCCACTATTATCATCTTCCCATTTAACCATATTGAAGTTTCCACCAATCCAAAACCCAATAAAGAAATAAATAGGACCACCAAATCTTGGACTCTCTTGCATTTAACATTTTCAGCAAGGTTGCTCCCACAAATAATACTGCTAAACTGATTTTAGTATAGAGTTTCTTCATGAAAAGAAGTAACAAAATGGAAAATGGAATGACCTCAAACGATATCAGAATTTGCAACTCAGCCTTGTTTGCCATAAAAAATCTTCTTGCTACAAAATATACATGCCTTCAAGAGTAATATGACAATTAGAGAGAAAAAAAAATCTCAAGAAAATCTTTTGAACAGAACATATAAAGATATAGTGGGAATATTTTTATGTATGTATATACCATCCATTGTTTTTTCAACAATCCTGCATGCAGAATAGCTTGTCTATCTAAGAAAGTAGAGACAACAGGAGCAACAACCATTATAAAATCTAAGAATAAATAAACAAGCACTTCAACTAGTAAATGTTATCTCATTGTTGTAAATGTTATATAATCCCAAAATTGCAATAACAATGGGAATACCATTTTTCTCAACAAAATGCCTAAACAACGGAAAAAACAACAGCCATGAATTAACTTGCACTACACTGATAAAACTTATGCCTGGAGTTCTGTGCTTACTTGGAAGGACTGGAGATGAACTTGCCTATAAAAATATAAAATTAAAGAAAACAAGGGAGAAGCCCATCAATACTCATCAATCTCGTCAATGGTCAAAATGAAGTGCCAAGCAATCTCGTCAATAGTCAAAGTGGAGCACTACAAAATCCTCTGGCTAATAGAAAAGTAAAAAGCTTTGTGGGGAAGACTATACACCCTCAGGAGAAAGAATCTGATATGGAAGACAACTAGCAACTCACTAGTAGAAAGATGTCTACAAGATATATAGCTCCTGGGAATAACACAACGAACATGAGCTTTGGCTACGATACTTAGCCACTTGGTATATTCTCGGGAAATTTTCTCAAACTCACGCACAACCAAACTATTTTAGTAGTTCCGTATGGAATTCCTTCACATTTTCAAGTAACCTTGATAATGGGCTTGGCTTCCAGTCATGGCAATGGAGCTTCTCGAAAGGATGTATTCCAAACAAAATCTGCAGTCAACTTTCAGTGAATATATGTATATAATGCCCTCGGAAATTTGTTACATACAAAACAAATGACTCCACAACATGAAGATGAAACAGAAACAACTACCTACCAAGAGAATCTAAGGCCACACTCAAGCTGAATCTTTGTTGACCTAGGAAATACATGGTGCTAAATAACGTCTCAAAACATTAAAAAAATATAAAGATGCAATATGAAACTTCAATGAAATTTCTCCAAACAACAGAAATTAACATTGGCTAATAGGAAATACCTCGCATTCCATCTCTTTCAATAACAAAATCACAAGAAATTCTAGGAAGATGAGGAGCATAAACTACTAGCAATTTCCGCTTTACTGTTGTGATCCAAAAGTTGCTAGATTCATCCAATGGAGTAACAGAATTACTCTGGTTCAAAGTCTTATCAGGACTATTACAAGCATGATTGAAGAAGCCTGTAGGCTCTTCCGTGCGGGATAGAAAGAGCCTAGTATTGATACAATGCGACCAAGATAAACCCAGAGCTGGAGCAACCCTGCGGCCTGAAGATACCAGAGATGTAAAATTTCCAAGCTGAAGATCATTCACTGGTCCTGTGGATCCCTCAGATTCGATACAATCCACGACATGATTAGTTACAACCACTGCAAGATTGAATTTGTGCGCAAAACATTTTAATTTGCTTGAAAGCTTAAAGAAAAGGCCAGCTCTCTTCATCAAATCCTTCGCAGTGTTGTCAAAGTCTGAACGGAAGAGAGCAGCAACAGAATCTATAACAACCAGTCTAACTGGCATACCGGGAGGTCTTGCCAACAAAACCTCTGTTTGGTCTAAGAAATTCAATAATTCTTCTATTGTGTGAACACTTTGAACAAATACATTATCACAGGGATCCGATTCTGCCATAACAAAGCTTTCATTACTGTTGCTAATCACTGCATCAGAAGTAGTCTTATTAACACGAGGGTTGGTAATGGAATCCAGCACCTCCCATTCAGTGCTGTTGATTGCTCCCCAGAAATCATTTTCTTGATTGTCATCCAAGTCTCTGTGACAGCGGATTCTCTTATCATTGTCACTGGCATTTGAGCACTCCGTACCTTTTCTTTTTCCAAAATTTTGTTGGCTAAAACATTTCTCTCTTGAGCATACTGAACTGGCTGCAGTTGCACATACGTTAGCTTGTCTAAGCCCGCCATTAATAGGAAGTTGGCCCAACTCGGAGCGATAGAATGAATGTTGATCTGACCCAGCACGAGCCTCATTGTGAGCAAAGTTGGTCTGAGCAGCAATAAAACCATTGTTACAATCGCAACCAGATTCGGGCCGCAGCTCTGTGTGAGTGCCAATGGACTGGTTGATTGAATATTGAAGTAGCTTGGGCTGAGCTTCATCGAAATGATTGATTGGAAATTCCCCCAACTGGGGCAGAGCTCCATTAGACTGACTAATTAGAAACTGACCGATCTCAGGCGGAGCTCCAGTGGACTCCTGGACTGGAAGCTGACCAAACCCTGGTAGAACCCCAGTATGGTCCAATTCGAATTGGATCATTGTTTTTTGATTGGATTGAGCCCCAATATTTTCCATCTCCGATTGAATTCTTGTTTGTTTATTGATTTGAGCTGCAACATTATCCAACTGAGATTGAATCCTTATTTTTTTATTGTCTTGAACCCCAATGCTGCACAAGTCGGATTGAATCTCTAGTTTCCGATTGGCGCGAATCCCGATATTTTCTATTTGGGGTTGAGTCCTTATTTTCTGATTGGACTGAACCTCGTGGTGACCCAATTCTGGTTGAAACCCGACAGACTGATTGGCCTGAACTTGACCCAACCCAGTCTCAGCCCCAGCCCCAGCCCCAGCCCCAGCCCCAAAAGTCTGATTCACTGAAGAATGACCCAACCGCAGCTGAGCTCCATTGGGCTCACTAATCAGGGATTGAACCAAAATAGGCTGAGACCCGATATTGCCCAACTTGTTCTCGGTCCTAACAGCTTCATTGATTGAAGATTGACCCAACTCGGCCTGAGACCCGCTGATTCTAAGCGAACCCATCTTGGGCTGAGACCGACTCTGACCCAACACGGGCTCCGACCTGATAAAGCCCTTGTGGATCGTTGGATTGAAGCCTCCATTCCTCAGAAATGCATGAGCTAGTTGCTGAAGACGACGAGAGGCAAAATATCCCTCGGAATGGATGTAAATAGAGCTGGATCGCAGTCCTCCTTGTGAAACAGGCAATTGGGCACACAGAAGAAGTTGCAGACATAACTGGGTCTTTCCAGACCCAGATTCCCCTACCAATTCTGTTATTGACCCACATGGGATTCCTCCCCTCAGAGCACTATCTAGAATTGGGCAACCCAGTGTGCATTTGTCATTTGAGATGGAATTTAGAGAGATTGGAGCCAAATTTGGAGGAGGAGCTTGCATTCCTCCTCGGCTTATTTAATAAGCTATGTTGTAGAAGGTTGTCCGACTCTTCTTCCTGCGTGCATCCGAAGGCAGATTCAGTAAAATATGTCCCTGTGTTTACATCTGCATCCCTGCCTTTGGAATTTCAATCTTCAAATCCTTCTGTCCCATGGTTGTTATGTAAGCTTTGAAGATATCTCCCGCCAAAACTTTTCAAATTTTGCTTAATCTTCCTCGTCTTATTGCCGTCCATAACTACCAAGTTTGAGCAAAGGGAAAGCTGTTGTGCGGCTGGTCCCTGTCTTTGATGTAATAAAATTTATTACTTTAAGGTTATAGTCATCGCGTTATTTAGTTTTGGTTAATCTTTGGTGCGATTGAAAATTGCTAATTCTTATAACTAGCAATTGCACGTGTGGTGCAAAGGAATGCCGAAAGGAGACGAATTTAGTATTTTGGGTCTAATCGGCACACCCTTTTGATAAACGCATCCATAGTGGCAAATTTTTTATATGGAAGATGTTATTGCAAGTTGTACAAGTGCAAGTTTTGCAAATACGTTCCTGACAATGAGTAGTTTAAAGGCTTTCCCTATGGAACATATATTTTGGCATAGGGCATGTTGAATTATTTTCATGGTAAACAAGGCATAGGCATAAAATAGGTTAGGAAAAGATGTTGGTTTGTAGGTATAAAAGGAAAGGAAATAGTAATGTCAAATAACCATATTTGTAAATTAGCTTTTGAAGTATGCTACTTGCAATTGTATATCTTGAATATTCTGAGTGTTTTTTTCAACTTATTGAAAATCATGTTTGACACGACACATGCACATGAAAGTTTGAAACATAAGCGCATAAGCAAATGGAATACATTGGTTGAAATTGTCAATGGTACTAAGTAAACACTAAATAGTAGATACTAAACCCCCTGAAACAACAAACTAAAATAGCCTAAGATTAGTAAAGAGTGACTTGCTAGTGCATATGTGTAATATTCGAAGCATTCTTTTTTTTTTAACTATTGTTAATCATATTTGAAATGATATATGCACATCACAATTTGAAATGTAAGCGTATACAGAAATAGGAAATATTGATTGAAGTTGTAAATAGTACTAAGTAAATACTAAATAGTAGAGAGAATAAGATTGAAATGGTAAGTTTGACTCAAACAATTAGAAAGCAATTTTTTTTCTATTTTAGAAAGAGTGAACCAAATGTACTAAATGTCTTTGCAAAAATAAGATTAGAGTAGATTAGGTTGACACGTGTTGAACCAGCCAGGGTGAGGCATGACGAAAATAATATGGAAAACCTCGTCAAATAACCTCTTTAAATAGAAACTATAATTTTTACTAGGCGTTTGTAAAAAATGGCTAGTTTGACTCAAATAATAAAATTCATTCTATTTTATTACTCGTATAATCCCGTTAATGGCCTCAAGTGTCCAAAATGTAGAGGCAAAATTATAGAGGTACTATGAGGCACTATTTACATTTTTATTTATTGATGTTCTTGTGCACGAAGGGTATATTATGTTTGGAATCCCTATATCCAAACCCTCCCATGCATTCATTTCTCTAGTAAGTGTATAAATTCAATTTTGTAGCATTTAATTTCTATGCACTGGAAAATTCCAAGCACTATATTGATACAGACTACAATTGCAAAAAATCCAAACAAAACTTGATAAGATTACTTAGTCTCCACATAAAGGTACCAAACCTTGGGCAAACCGAAATGGAATGTTTAAAATACTTGTGATTAATAAATTTTGCTTTTGACCAAAGTGATGCTTCACTTGTTGAATTCGAAGGTTTATTTTTTTTTTTAATTACAAGTAGATGGTGGGAATTTGTACAGGGTTTGAATAACTTGTTTCAATTAAAAATTATAATAAATTTTAGTTGAAAGTTTAAAAAGAGTTAACTAGTTTTGTGATGTTTGATTTTATAGAATCAAAAACAAATCTCCAAGAAATTTTAGATAAATAGATGTTTTCATAAAATAAAACATTATAAGATAATATTTTTTTGAGTCACAACAAAATTAAGATAATTTTTCACATTAGGCAAGACTATTATTTCTGAAATTTAAATATTTTCTTTATATTTTTAGTTTTTTAAGTTATAATTACATATTTTTTATGAGATAGATTTAGCTTGACTACACATCTTGTTGTTGTGGATCACATTTCATTCATTTACATAACAAAAAATACAATCCATAATCTTACCATTTGAACACAAAATTCTAACAAAATTCTAAATCAATCGTTCTAAATATGACTAAATAATAATAAGCATTTTATAATAAGCCAAAACCTTTTTATTACATATATAAAAATCCAAAACTCGATCCTTACTCTTCTATATTTTTTTTAGTTACTTTAGTGAGAAAGAAAAGCGTGAGCACTTAGTCCCTCGCTCCATTTATGTCTAACACTCAGTCCCCCACCATGACAAAGTAAAGAAAGTAGTTCCGAAAATTATAAAGGGAAGCCATCAGGTATGATTTCAAACAAGATGGGCTGCGGGGCAGCAAGGCCCCAGCCAGATTGTTGTGTAGCAATTCTTGTCAGCAAAGTATAATAAAAAAAGATGAACACGATTTCAGCAGAAACCATAGTTCTGAGAGTTACTTAGAGATGCTTTGTCTTGTCGTAGCATACAAGTGGCAATTTCAGATAGATGAACTCTTTTAAATTTATCTTTATCTTATAGATTTGCAGGAAGTAAATTGCATTGATGTTTCAACAATCCTAAAATTTTGACAAATTAAAAGTCAATAATTATGCACAACACTTAAAGAAGCCATTTAGTTGTTTTTATTGGCAAATTCCAATAATACTCTTAATGGACAACACTTAAAGAAGCCATTTAGTGGTTTCTATTGGAAAATTCCAAGAATATTGTTAATAAGATTAAATTAAACAAGAAACTAATACAGTCTAAAAATAGGCATTTCTCCGCAAAACACCAAACATCAACGAAATTAAATTCTAATTTCTATGCAGGTTTTTAGTTGTTTTTATTGGAAAATTCTAGGAATATTGTTAATAAGATTAAATTAAATAAGAAACTAATATACTCTGAAAATAGGCATCTCTCCCGAAAACACCAAACATCAACGAAATTAAATTCTAATTTCTATGTGGGCTATCGCCTTGTTAATGCCTATGCCAAGTGTGATAGCATTGAGGATATGTGCCAAGTGTTTCAAATAATGCTTGAATGCCTACGCCAAGTGTGTCAGCATTGACGATGCATGCCAAGTGTTTGAAATAATGCATGTCCATAATGGTCACATTGACAAAGCCTTGAAGTTAATAAAGCAAATGTTTAGGCTGGGCATGGGTTTGGGTGAATTCAACTTCTCCTGTGTCATTAGTGCCTGTGCTAGTTTGGAAATTAGCGAACAAGGCAGGCAGTTTAATGCCGCAATCATTAAAACTGGCTTTGAATCAGATGTATCTATGGGATTCAAATTGGCTTTGAATCAGATGTATCTGTGGTAAATGCGCTTATAAGCATGTCTATGAAGAGTGAGAGACCAGCATGGAGTATCGAGAATGCATGGATACACGCCCGGATCGAAAACTGGGTATCGGGAGTGTATCACCACCTGCATCAACTAGTGGCATCCATCCATGATTATGATGCATGCAATGACAAGCTGCACAAAGAACTTATGAATGTACCAACAAGAGCTTCCAGGTTTGATGGCTTTGGCTTGGCTTAGTAATGACTTTATAGCTTGCACTTGAAGCAGTTGGCGGTGGTATCTAGCTGTTGTGGGCTAGATTTCTGTCTTATTGTTGGCTTTGCTGGTGGGTATGGTGTCATGGAACACTATGATTGTAGGATATGCACAGAATATGGGTATGCTGATGGTGCTACCAAAGTATTCTTGCAAATGCAACAAGAAGGTCTCAAACCGAACGAATCTACCATTGCTAGTTTTAACAGGTCATGGTCGAGCATAAATTCATGGTTCTAATGGTCTTGATATAACTATGTTATGTATTGTGTGGGAAAACTATCAGAAAAGATGGCTTACAAAATTAGACCCTGCATTTGGATTTAAACTAAATGAGAAAATAGTACTCCATTTCTTTTTTTACTCCCGTGCTTTGTCTTTCAGAGTTCTGGTTAGTCTTTCAGTTGACTATCCTAGAATGGTAGCACCATTTTTATAAAAAAAACAGTTTGCGTTTGTTCATTCCAAAGGGACTTATTTTCATTACCTCTTTTCGCTTAAATATGCCTAATTTTCAAGGCTATTTTGATCTACCTTTCCTTTTCATCTGATTTTCTTTCAGGGTAATATGTTCTTTAAATGGGACTATAATAAGAAGAACCGAGACAAAGGATAAGAAGAACCGAGAAATGATAAGAAGTGTGAGGTGGTAAGAGGTTGACAGGCGTTCCTGCCACGCTTCACCATTATGTCAGCATTAACCAGACGCATGTGAGCTGGTAAGTCCATATCTCAGCAATTAATTTGCAGAGTGCGAGGTGGTAAATCGTGAAACTGTGAGGTGGAAGAGTCCATATCTGAGCAATTAAATTGGAGAGTACGCGGAACCGTGAGCTGGTAAGTCCATATCTCAGCAGTACGCTGGTAAATCGTGAAAGTGTGAGGTGGAAGAGCCAGCAGTTGAAACTGTGTGGCAAATAGTGTGAGGTGGAACAGTCAGTAGCTGAAACAATTGTGTGGCAAATAGTGTGAGGTGGAACAGTCAGCAGCTGAAACTGTGCGGCAAATGTCAGATTTTCAGTGGCTGGAAGGGCGATGAGAAAGCGCTCTCATTGGCCCCAGTGAACAGTGACATTCGGCTAGAGCCAGCAAAGGGAACGCCTTTTGGCGTAATTAAGTTTAAAAAATTATATATTTTCAAATTACAATTTATAATAATATATATATTATTTTTTTATTGTTTAATAATATAGTTTAATTTATAAATAAAATGATTTTTTGCTAATTTTTTTTGGTTAATTTATCAAAAATTTGTAGAGATTTTTAAAAATTATAAGTTTAAGTTGATTAATTTGTAATGTTAAAATACTTAGAATTTTTCAAAGTATTGAATTTATTTACTTATTTTTAAACAATAAATCACAATCTCTTATAAATTATATTGTCTAATTTTCTGTAAAATACAATTTTAATTTTTTCACTTTTTGCTTTTTGTTTTGTACCTCATATTTATTAACCATATAAGAAGAACAAGATTTATGATATGTATGTTATATTATTGTTATTACATTTTTTTAAATTATTTTCTTGCATTGATTTTCTCAAAAGTTGATGTTTGAGTGTTCAAAAAGAAAATGTCATTTATTCAAATATTAAATGGAAATTACACCTCCCATTTGCATACTAAAATGATGGATTTGCTATTATATAATAGGTACAAATCATTTCCATCTCAGTGAAATGTAGTCCTTAATCCTAACTTTGTTTCTTTTGATGTTACAATTAAATTTTTGATCAAATTGGAATTTTGATTTTGTTAGTGTAACACTTAATTTGCTAACATTTAGATTTATTTTTCTACGAGGATAAACTTAAAGCTCAACATTGTTTTTCTTTATTTAGGATTTTGAGAAAATTATTTTTAGCTACTAAGTCTCCTTAAAGGTAAGTTGAATAAAAACATAATAACATGGGTAAAAGTGGCCAACCTATTAATTAATAAACAAAATCCCAACAAACATTAAATGATAAAAAAATTATAATACAAATTTCCATTCTTGCTAATGCAATGCATGTTATAGTATATATTTTATGTTAAACCATTATAAATGTTTGGGACTATTGCGAATGAGATAAACATTTGAATCATGGGATTAGAGAGAGTTATGATTGTTAGTTGTTGATCTCATCCATGATGTCTCAACTTCATTTGACACATGCATACTTTGGTCATTTTTTACAAGTTTATTACCTCTACATTAGTACGTTCGACAAAAACAAACCAACACAACATTGTATTTGGCCAATGTCTTAATTTCCTTTATAAGACTTGATATAAGTTAAAATCATTATGGTCTTGATTTAAATGTTTGGGACTATTGTGAATGAGATAAACATTTGCATCATGGGATTAGAGAGAGTTATGATTGTTAGTTGTTGATCTCACCCATGATGTCTCAACTTCATTTGACACATGAATACTTTGATCATTTTTACAAGTTTATTACCTCTACGTTAGTACGTTCAACAAAAACAAACCAACACAACATTGTATTTGGCCAATGTCTTAATTTCCTTTATATGACTTGATATAAGTTAAAATCATTATGGTCCTGAGGTTGTGGTCCAACAACTACGTGTGGAGGTTTGGTCCCCACAAGTCCCATGGTCCAGTCCTGGGCAAGACTATGCATGCATGACAACTACTCCATGAACAATTTCTTAGTTGAAAAAAAACTTAAAATAATTCCAAATAAAAAGTAATTAAGCTACAATACACCCTAAAATCATTAAAAATAAAAATTAATTAATCCACAATATACCCAACTGAAAACGAAATAAGACTTTTGATATTTCTTTATAAGTTTTAAAAATCTTCATTTAAGATTTCTATTTGCACTAATACTTGTTGTTCTATTACAAGAAAAAGTTGGAAATCCCTTTTGAAATCTAAGAGATTGGTTATTTGAGGTATGTTATGGCATCTACACAAATACTATGCCCTTTTAGGGTCGACATTGGTGGTCTGACAACATTTTACACAAGCATCACAAAATCCACATTGGTGATGTGATAATATGTTACTTGAGCATATGAAGTCTACACAAATTTTATTCTCTTTTATAATTGGCATTTTTTGGCATGATAATATGTTACTTGTAACATGCCAGAATTGACCATTTTCATTTCACTAATTTGAATTCAATGTATTTCTCCTACCTATTTAGTATTATAAATTAGCAAGGTAACCGAGAGCGAAGAAAGTTGGTGATACTAATTCCTACTATGACCACTCGAAACACTACTAACATGTGCGCATCCATATATTTCTTTTCAAAAACACCCTTTGTTTGAATAAGATTGGTTTTCATGCATTGATCTATCTTCATCTCCATGTGACCATTGAAGTAATTCTTGTAATAAGGAAAAATTTGGCCCACCCAAGTATAGCCCTTTAACTATTAGATAATATGATCTATTGGTATATTCAAGAGACAAGACAATTAGTAAGTGTGTGTTAGAGTTTAAAAGCCCCTACCACTTATAAATTTCACTATTTTGATAACATAATAAGATGTATTTAACCATATTTTTAATAATTAATATCACACTAATAATTTGACATAAACATCTTTGTTATTATCTTTGACAAACCTTATACTTTCCATTAAAAATATTATCCCATTATCTTAAAAAATAAACTTTACTCCCTTTTTACAATATATCCACCATATTCTTTTTGGTATCAGTATCTCCTTCCCATGGAAATATGGTAGTTAATTATTTATAACAAAATTAAGTAAAAAGGAAATTTCTAAGTTATATCGTTCCGGTAACTGTTTTAAAAAGAATACACCAAACCCTTTGAAAACATGGCAAGTGAAACTAAATATTTTTTTGTTTCAAAAGAACATCAATATATTTAACAATATATATATAAATTAAGTAAAACTAAAATATTTGCGAAGGACATTAACATATTCATTAGAACTAATAAATATATTTCAACAACTTTTATGACACTCAAAACACATATTCACTAAAAATAGTAAATATATTTCAATAACTTTTATGACACTCAAAAACACATTTGTCCTGAGATACAGCATAAAATAATTTCGTGCGTCCAGACCAGAGTTAAACTCCGTTGAGCGAAGAGCTGATGCGTTGAGTGTCCCCAGAGTTGCTCTCATTCATATTTTTTTGTTCTAACACCACCGTTAACGGACACATCAAATATGCTGGCATCTCAGAGAATCCCAAAGGGAGTAAAAACGCAAGTCATGAAGGCAACATACCGGGCTGCCATTTTTCGTGTTGGCTCAGTCCTTCATTCTCAACAATACCCAATTCCTTTCACAATCCCACATAACTCATATTGCGCCTCTCCACAATCCTCCGAGCATTCATCAATGGCTTCTAGCGAATCCCATGATAAAACTATCCCTGTAGTTTCTACATTTACCTCGCCATTCGAGGAATCCCCATCGATAGACGCAGGGACATCCCTCCGCAAGCCTCTCAGCCTATGGCCAGGCATGTATCACTCACCCGTCACGAATGCTTTGTGGAACGCGAGGTCCAGCATATTCGACAGGCTGTTGGATTCGTCTGCGGATGCGCCCCCACAGAGCCCATTACTATCCAAAACGCCCAGCCAGAGCCGCACCAGCATACTCTACAACTTCTCCAGCGATTACATACTGCGGGAACAGTACAGAGATCCGTGGAACGAGGTCGAATTTCCACCCAGAACCAACCCGAATGCCACCTTGTCATCGACGGGACAGCAGCACAGACGCCAAGCACCTGACGTGCGCGGAATGCCACCTTGTCATCGACGGGACAGCAGCACGGACGCCAAGCACCTGACGCGCGCGGGAAGGAGCGGAGAGCAGCGGACAACTACGACTAATAATCTATTTACCTTTGTCAAGATATTACTAGTTAGAAGGACGATGAGAAAGCCCTCCCATTGGCTGAAAGAATAGTCACATTCGGCTAAAGCCGATAAAGGGAACGCCTTTCGGCGTAAATATTTCTATAAATATGACACATAATCGGTAAACAGAAATAATAAATCGTCAACGAGCTCTAAGCTACTAGCTAATCAAAAAGGCATAAATTAATTGAACTTAGATGATATAGACATGTAATGTAGAAATTATGTTGTAGATTTGTAACTACTTATGAAATTTTAATCAAAATCACAAGGCACAAACTTACTATGATGTTTTGCGGAAAATAATTCACAATCTAGAACAATAATTTCAGACATGCAATAAGCATGCACACATTATTTTTTTCCAGGGAAAGCAATCTGCTAAAAACTCCTTTGCATGCTTGCATGAATTTGATGAATAGAGATGTATTACAATTGCTTTGCTCAATTGAGCACAACCTCCAAGTGAATAACCTATCTCTCTGCTCACTTATAAACTCTTACCCAAATTTAGTCAAATTTTGTCACTTATCACTCCAATAATTCTCAAGAGTTGTTATTATTTTTGTGTTTTAAAGAATATTAGAGATAACCTCAACCCTACTTTTAAGCCTTAGGATCTAGCCTTCCTAATGCTCAGAGAGGGCTCTCTCTATATGATTTAACTTTGTTGATTGTATTTGATTTTAGGCTAGTTATGTAAAATTACTTGGGGTTTTGATTTGGATTTGGTTTGGTGGTGAAATTACTTATTCAGAGAGATACATGTAGGTCTGTATTCCATTGGGCTAATAGAGTCAATGTGTCAAACAGTCAGATCGGGATCAAGGTCTAAAGGGAAATTTTTACAGGGCAAGATAGTTTAGTTGGTGAAAATGGTTTCAATCGAGGTAAGAGAGCAATTAAGGGTTCTCAAATCCGGATAATGAGTGAAAAGACAGAGGTCAATCGAAATAAGGGAGCAATTAAGAATTTCTTTATCTGGATATCAGAGGAAAAACATATAAATGATAAATAGTTCAAAACATAGTGCTTTTAACATATTTTGAACTCACATTCTTGATTTATCATTTATATTTAAGCAAGCATATGAGCATGTGAAACACATAAGAAATTGACAAAGAACAAGTGAAAATATTTCACTAAAGTGGTCCAACACATGAATCATGTAATATGATGTTTTACTCTTGTAATCTAGTCTGCTGACTTGAAATTGGTACAATCACCCTTAGGTTCAGAACAGTACAACTATAGAAATGTTCAACAATTCATCCACCCCCAATACTTCTAAATGAGAATTATTTATACAAAAACCCTTTACAAAATATCCTAAAACAAACTTAGAAATTATTCATGGAAAATAAATATCTTCATGCAAGAAGATAGTGACAGTTTTCTAGCTAATGCTAGTTGTCCCTATTTTTATTGAAATTATTGTTTGTTATCTTCACTTGTTGATATTTTGTTGCTAATATGTCTCTTGATTTGTTGCTCAATGAAGGTTGTGCTTGAGTGTCTTTCACGCTGTAAACTTTATCTTTGTTTTGAATTTTACTTTAACCTTTCAACTAATACTCTTTAACCTTTTACCTGTTGTTTTACTTTTATTCACTGCTCATTGTTCTATTTATACTGCTCTGTTTTTACTGCAAAATGATTTCATAGTAAATCAGTCATCTTTTCCCAAAATTCTGCCTCTAGAAATTTGATTTTCATCATTCTCCTAAATATTTCATCTTCTTTAGTGTATTTTGAGAATGTAAGCTTATTGACAAATATGTGTTTCACCTCATGCTGTAAGTAGAAAAGATTCTCAAAATTCTTGTAGAGCACCTTCTATAGGAATTTACAGGGTAAGTTTCGTAGATCAAGAACCAAAGGTCACCGCTCACAAACAGATCACAAATCAGTACACCAGTATAATCACGTGGTTAAAACCCTCAAAGAGGGAAACAGTCCACGCCCTGAGCCAATGCATCCACTTCAGGGAATTTATTAATATAAAAATAAAAGTTACATATGTTTCTCTCATAAATGGTTACCGGACAAATGACCCTCCATGCTCTAAATAGAGATCATGGACCAATCGAGTGTTAAGCCACGAATCAAGTGTTGTTAATACCGAGGTGAGAGATAACCGTCGGATCACTACAAATCGTGACCGTCGGATTATAAGTTACAAATGTTCATGGTAAATAAACACACTTTACCTAACTCTACACTAGACTAAGTTATTCTTAACTATTTCCTATGTGTCGGAATATCCTAACACCTTCCCTGTTGGAATTCCTTGTGAGGAAGGCAGATTAGCCTGATCCTTGGCAACTTCTCTCCTCTTCTTATCATAATCATCTTGTTTCATTAGTTTATCATGAATAACTAATGGATTTGGAAGGCCTTTCTGCCTTATGACATCAAATTTCATCATAAACCTTGTGATGCAAATCTCAATATTTCTGGCATTTCTCTTCTAACTATATCATCAAATTCTTTTTAGAAGTTACCTTCCTAACTTCTAGGATGGTTTATGTTCTATCATTAATACCAATTTCTTCTAGCTCTTGTATGTTCTTATAATTTCGAAATTTGATGATTTCAAGAGCTTCTTCAAGTTTCTTACCAAGTTCTTCTTTAATCTTCTGGATAGCTTCTTTTCATGATTTGACTAAGTCTTTCTGCTCAAAGATAATCTGGATTGATGGCTAAATATCATTTATTGCTTCAATGATATTGGCCCAAAGCTGTTGTATGACTTGTGCCATGGGTTCCTTTAATGTTAGATCTTTTTCTAACTTTTTCAATTTCTCATTTAACATGTTTTCCCTTTGTTCTTCATTCTTGTGCATTATTTTAGCAAGTTTTTTTTCATCTTCAAGACTTTTAAGTTGTTATTTAAGTCTGTTAATCTCATTGGTCTGAATAGACATGTCTTGCAGATCTTTTACTAACTTGCTTGCTTCATCTATATGTTGTGCTGCTGTTGTTGAAGACTTTGCTGCGGAAGTTGTTGATAAAGTGACTGGAAGTGTCGTAGCCATTGGAACTGTTATCACTCAGATTTTCCTTGAAGTTGTTGGAAGAGGAAAGGGGTCCGAGGTAACCACAAACCAACCTTCAGATACAGAATTTATCCAATCTGTATCCAGAGAGGGCTCTCTCTATAAAATATAGCTTTGTTTTTAGAAGATATTAGGCTAGTTGTAAAGTCCGGGGGTTTTGATTTTGTTTTGGTTGATGGAATTCTTTAGCTGAGACTAAGATCAAGTAGTTTCAATCCATTGGGCTATGGAGTCAAATAATTGGCTGCACTAGCTTAAGTTTTTTAACAAAAGATGGTTTATCAGGGCAAGATAATCAAACTAGAAACAATTATAGATCTAAAGTGAATGAAATGGAATTCAAACGGATGAAAGGCAATAAAGAATCTTTCAACACATTCAAGAGAAGAGAAATAAATTGATTATCAATAAAGAGCAGTTAAGTATTCTTTACTAAATACCCAAAGATGTATGAACTAGACAAACAGGAGCAATTAAGAATTCGATGTTTAAACCAGTTTAGAGGAAAACATTTAGAATAATAACGACTAAAATCAGATTACACCTAAGTACTTTCTGATTTAATCCTTTTCGTTAATTATCAAGATAATGAAACACATATGATATTGTAAACAAATGTAAAACTTTTAAAACATGGGATAGAGATGACTTATTAATCCTTCATTTGACACATGAATCCTGAGAAAAGTCTTCTGCCTCAATTCCTTGTCCAGTTTTGTCACGAAAAATTTCTCCAAAGCTCTTTATTCCAAAATATTCAATGTTACATCAGAGTATAAGAATCCACCCTCAATAATTCGATTGAGGGCTTATTTATACAAAAAATCATACAAAATATCTCTTAACAAAACGAGATATAATCTAAAATGACTCATAAATAAGTTACAATAAAAATAGAGACATATGGTCTCATAGATAAGTCGAAAAGCAACTAATGTTGTGTTGTTTCCTCCTTTTGAGAATGTGTTGGAGGCAGGACCTATATTTTAGCTCATCGTTGTCCTTTTCAGTAATTTTGTTCTAACTGACTTGCTTCACTGATACTCTTTGTTCTTACTGATACACTTTAAGCGAGCGATATACTGATATTGCGATACACTTTAATTGAACTGATACTCTTTGACCTTTATTTGTCCCTTTATCCTTTATACTGTAGTAAATAGGCAAAATTTCATATAAGGATAAATTTTACAAAAGTTCCAACAAATCTTCCCACCATTTATCTTCTGTTATTCTTGTCCGTTGAAGCTTCCTCAATGTTTCATCAGCCTCGGTATATCTGAAGAAATTAGGCTGATTAGGAAACAAATGCTTTACTTCATGTTCTAGATAAAACAAATTCTCTAATCTGTCATGAAGATTCCTTCCTGTAGGTAATGTTGCTTCTGATGAAATGGTTGAGGAACTGGCTTGATTGTGAGCATGTATGTCCAATTTCTTAACATAAGTTTCCAGGTCCATTATTTTATCTTCTGAAACCATAGGGATGGGAAACCCTTTATTCAATAAAACATTAAACCTTTCTCTGAAAGCAATGATTTCACTTTGCATGTCAAAACACCTTCGTTCTAAATTTTGCATAAGAGTCCTTTTAGTAAAAACTCTTTTTATCTCCAAGATTGTTGCAGTTTTGTCCTGAATACCCACATATGCAAGTTGTTGTCTGGTTTGGGTGTTTAGAAACTGTATAAGTTGATTGGCTTCCTCAGGCCTATTTCCTAATTCTGCTCGTGTATTCTCAACTTCATCCAGAGCTACTTTGACCAAATCATTCTGCTCGTATATTATCTGGACTGAGGACCGGATATCTTTTATTGAATGAATAATATCATCCCAAAGAATGTCATTTATTTCTCTTAAAGGTTTCTCCAATGTGAGATCCCTTTCCAAAGCTTTAACCAATTTTTCCAACTTTTTGACTTCTCTTGTTTTGTCAGCAACAATCATTTTTGAAAGATCATATTTCTGTTCCAAACTAATAAGCTGTAACTTTGTGTGTTGAAGTTCTGTTACTTGAAGTTTTAAGTCATTCATTGATTTTATTAGTTCTTCTGTACTCAAAGTTGAAGTATTTACCTATGATGACTCTGCTGGCTGACCTGTTGGTTGACTTGTTGTACCTATGATAACCTCTGTTGTAGATACTGGAACACTGGACTGCTTGTCTTTTAAAGCTTGTTCAAGCTCTTTTTCTGTTTCACTCAATTTCTCATTCATTTTTAAGAGCAAATCTATCATTTATTCTTCAGAATTTTTCTTTATTACTTCTTCAATTTGAGGATGTCTGGAGGCTGGCAATTTCAACTGCTTTCTCAAAGCTGCAATGTCATCATCTTTTTTCTTGATTAGAGCTTCTATACCTTTGACATCCTTTGGATTGTGTCCCAAACCAATTATTATTTCTTCCAATGTTTTTATCCTGTTGTCTTTGGCTTGAGAAGAAGCCTTCTCAAGCTGTAACTATGTATTGGTGTTCTCCAAATAATTATGTAACCTGTGAGCTGCCATTGCCTTATCAGTCAAAGTAGAATATATCATTTCACCAGTCTGCTTATGTAACTCAATCTGATCTAAAGGATGGATATCCTTTGCTAGGACTTCAAAATTTGTCCTAATATAATCAACAGCTGTTTGGGGTTGTTGCACCTTGGGTTTGAAATGGCTCATTATCATTTTGCCCTGTTGGATGTCAAAAGCTGACATCAATCTTTCTTGATTCTTTGGAGCCATTTTCAGATATTGATTATATACTTGAATTCTCAGTGGATCATTCCTGGCCTTGATATTGATAAATGTCTTCTTTATATCTCTTGTATCTTTAATTGGTGTTTTGAAAGAAGATATTTCAACACTCTGTTGCTTCTGTAGTTATTTCCTTTGTGAGGTAGTGGATGCTCCACTGACTGTACCTGTTTGTTGACTGCCCAATTGTTCTGGTCCTTGACTATCAAGGATTTCATCAATATATTCTACTTCTGGAGGAGTATTCAATTTTTGTCTCTTGGTCTGAGGCTGTTGTGAAGATCCAGTGAGAGGGGTAGCAGCTTCATCTTCTCTCTTTTTTCCCTTTTCCACATTTAATGGAGTCTGCAAAATTGACATTTCTACTGGATTGGTTTGAACGGAAGAAACCTGTACTTGATCCTGTCCCTTGGAAGTTTGAGGTTGTTCTATCATAATGAATGTTTCTTTAACTTGTATATCAACCTCTTTCTCTTTTCCCTTAGATGATACTGCAATGTTTTCTTGTAACTCCTGCTGAATAATTCCAGCTGAGGAAGGACCAACCTCTGATCTTGGTACCTGTGCAAAAGAGTCTAGGTCAAGCATTTTTTCAAGATCTTTCATAACATTGTCTATATTGACCTGCTCAATATCCTACTCTATCAATGTTCCTTCTATCCATTCATCTGTATTAGCATATTTTTCAATCTCTAAGATTCTTTGATGCATGTATGGTGCTGATTTATTCTTCATTCTTTTATCACAAATGAAGTTGAATGGGTCATAAGGCACCCAATAGAAACTCTTTTGTAATCTAAGACGATCTTCTAATATCTTTTCAGCTTCTTCCCCTGCATCCCTAGAATTACAAATAAAGGGACCTAATTGACTTTTGATCCGGAGTTGAGCCTTCTTCTTTGCATTACAAAAATGAATCATATCAGAATTATTCATCTGCCTGAAATATTCTAATGCAAAGATTCTCATGGGGACATATTTTGGCAATTTGAAGGGACATAATTCACATCCATAGATTCTGACTTCTGTGTGATTTTGGTATAAGTACCAATCACCAACTTTGTATTGTTTTGAGAGCTGTAAAGTTTTCTTGATTTCATTGTTGAGTCTTGGAGGAGAAACTCCTGTCAACAAGGTGGTTGCAGGGTGTATAAAAAGATCAATGAACTCATTATAGGAATAGGGAGAATCTCGAGAACTATGAGTGATGGCTGACCAAAAGATAACAGACCTAGGATTCCCTTGGGCATCAAGATTTTTTATATAGAAAGGGAAATTTTCCGACTAGTAATAGAGTATGAGGTGGTAGATGACAGAGGAATACTTGAACACTTTCTCATTTTCTAATCTCATGAATTGATCATGGATTTTATCTGCAATGTATGATGCAAAGTCATACCTAACAGCAGGAGGTTGTCCAGGGGTAAAAATAGACAATAATAGTAGAGTTAAATGGTCAACATATTCACTGGTATTAAAGCCCATTATAAAGGATATCATTTCCAAAACAAGTCTACCCTCCTCAGTGAAAAAAGCATACCCATAAGGGGGAGGGCCTTTAGGCTGATGATCAGGCAACATAAAGGTCTGATAGATGTGGCTTAATTATTCATGGGATAGTTTGGTGGATTTCTCAAGTAGTTCTCCCATGGACAGGGGAGTGAGGGCCTGATCAGGTTGAAAATGTAGCATCTCATTGATAGACTGAGCAGTAATTGGGAAAAGGACATCTTGATTTGGGGATAAGACTGCTCTTTGGTTAGGATCATAATTTGCATGACAAAAATGGATTATTTCAGGGAAAATATAGACAGAGGGAAAAATGTACCTGGGAAGGTTAGATTCCCATAACCCAATTATATCCAAGCCATTCAAATAATTGTCTCTGTAGCGACAAAAGATTCGAAGAGGAATATCACTAAAAACCAGGTCTTTTATTTGGAAATCTCTGTCGACTAAGGATAAATAATCCAAGTTTCTCTGAGGGGCGTTCAATGGGGTGACATTTAGGGCCAAGGGAACCTCCATTTTTTGTTCTTGTGGATTCAAAAATGGAAATTCGGCTTACGGTGAAAAATTGAGCAAAATTATAGGTTTCGATGGGAGAAACGGGTACAATTGTAGATTGGGAATTCAATTACAGTTCTCGGGATTAAGGAATGAACTAGAAATTAATATTAACTCTGTTTCAGTGAAAGAAAAAAAGAAAGCTGAGTTTCTTATAGAGTTCAGTGCGAATTTAGGGTAAATACCTGTTTTTCTTTTGGAGATAACAGGTACTGGTTAAGGCAGATAATCTTCTGAGAGGCTCAACTGCAATTTTCTTCGACAGGATAAAGGTTGGCGGACTTTAAAATTTTGAAATTCGAATTTTCTGCATGGATGGTGTATTTGTTTTCTGCGTACAAAATAATGAAAATGACGCGAATTTTTGTTTTATTAGCAAAGTCAAATGGGGGGCGAATTTTTTATTATTTTAATAAATGACGTCATCCTGTACGACAGATGAGTCACGGGGAAAGGTGGTAAGTGGTTTATTTCACACCACTTTTGAGGGGAGGTGGTTTTGGGCATAGAGGCAGCGAATCCACAGAACGGACGACGCGTGGCCATGTCACTGTTTAAAAACCGTCGGCATTTCGCGCGTTAACGTTTGAATAAGAGATGGCCAGCAGAATTAATAAGAGCCGTCGATTTTGGAGTGATCAATCAAACAGTAGATGGGACATGGAGTTGAAAGGGGTTTAACGGGCGGGACCCGACACGTTTTATTATGAATTAATCATTTCGGGGGCATTCTAATTGGCAGGGATCGGTTCTTAATTAACCATGAGCTTTAATTAAGTCCTTGTACAGTGGATGGTCAGGGGTGAAAAATACATGCGGGATGGGTTATTTCAAAGTTTGGTTTTAATTAAACTTTGAGTTTCATTTTTGTTTTAAACACATATACATATGTTTAAACATTTTTCATATATTTTTATTTATACAATAATTAAATCAATGCGATTTATTTACTGTAGGGGGGCGGGAATAATATTAATGTTATATTTTAGCCAAAAGGGGGTATATTGTGGGTTTTTTATTTGAATAAAATAGGAATTAAATACTTTTGGCTAAAAGTCATAATATAAGGGTTTTGGGGATATTACTATAAAAAGATTTATATATAATAGGAAAAGGTGATTTTCATAGGGAGTTAACATATAAATTAGAGTTAATATGACAATGGCACAATGTGAACTCAAAATACTTAAATATAACCAAGAAAGTAAAGATTCAAAAGTAAATGGCATTATTATACTTTCATCACTTAGACTTAGAACAAAAGTGATTTTGAGGGCTTTTCATGAAATATTGAAGGATTTTCCTAAGTAAAATGGGATTTTACTTAGAAAAATATTTTTGAGAGGTGAATGAATGTGATAATGGATGATTTCAAGTACTTAGGTTTTTTCAATTATTGGGCCGAGGGTCCGGTCCCTCAAAAAGTCAAGGAAATGCCTTGAGCCCCTCTAATCTTCAAATACCTTAGCACTTAGGGGAATTAGTGAAATGTTTAGGGGGAAAACAAGAGGGTGTGGTGACTTTTTATATGAAAATTTTTTAATATGGTATTTGCTTTGCACTTTGTAGTGGTAATTAGATTTATTAGAACCATCATTATCATGAATTACTGTGACAACATCTGCCTACCCTACTTGTTTTACTCTACCATTTTCTCTTCTTTGTTAAGTTGCCGCTTAGGCTGTGACCCGCCATCAATCTTTCTTTTTCTTTTACATGGCAAACCTATCAGTCCTCATACTTCACATGTCAAAGACTCAGAATAAGCTGGCCCAGGCTCCATTTATGCTATATCTACTCACTGTGATTAAATAGTTTGGTCAGATTTTATTCTCTATCTCTAAAACATGAAATTGAAAGATGAACTAGCCAAGGTTAAACTGTTTGATTGTTCATCAATTGTGGCATGGGATACAAGTTGCACACAATTTTTTTATTACATCAGAGTAAAAAGTAGTGGCATTTAGACTTGCACACTTTCCTTGACCTTTCTTTTGGTGGAGTTCTTCTTTCTGCCTTTTTTGACCAATTTTATTTTTTCACCCTTTGATTTTTCTTTTAGGGTATACCCTCTTTACATTTTTTAAATTTTTTGATTTTTTGATTTTTTAATAATATGGAACACCTTTGCAACAAGAAAAAGGTTTGAACATATTACATAGTTCAACGAGTCAATCATGAAAAATGACACCTATTGGTGGATCAGCAAGGCTGTAAGAATAATGAATTCCACTAATGTGGACAGTCAGATGTGGTAGCTACGGACAACATGCTTGGAACTTCTGCTTCTCTATTCTTTTTCTCTTTGACCAACTTGTCCATTTCATTCTCCATTTCCTTTATCTGGGCAGTCAACTGTAGAATAAGACTCATCATCTCATATTTCTGATTTGTATCCTGTAGTACTTCCTTTGCTTGAGGGTGTTCTATAGGAGGCATCTTGAGTTGCTTCTTTAATGCAGCAATGTCTGCATTTTTCTTTTTGATCAGTTCATCTACAACTTTTACATTACTAGGATCAAATCCTACTTCAATTACTAAATCTTCCAAAGATTTAATTCTATTGTCTTTTTCCTGTGAGGATGCTTTTTTCAATCTGAGTTGATCTTTGATGTTTGCAAGAGTGTTTTGAAGCTTCTGCACACTCATTCCCTTGTTTTCCATGGTTGAGTAAAGAATTTCACGAGCATGTTTTTGAAATTCAATCTTATCAATGGGATGAAGGTCATCTGCTTGAACTTCATATGAGGACTTTTTGTAATCTGCTGGTGTTTTAGGATGTTTGACTTTAGGTTGCAGGAAAGTCATCTGCATTTTCCTAGTCTTATAGTCAAAAGCAGAAAGCAATCTGCTTTGGTCACTGGGTGACTGCTTCCAATACTGATTGTATGTATCAGTCTTCAATGCTTCATTTTTCATCTTTATTTCTTTGTATTTCTGCATGATATCTATCTCCTTCTCTTCTAGTTTGTTGGAAGAGGACATGTCAACACTGTGTTGCTTTTGAATAAGCTGAGTGTGTGAAGTGGAAGGTTGTTCTTCTTCTTCTTCAATCACTGTAGGAGGTGCATTGTCATTTGATGTTGTATTTGTATCAATCACTTCTATGGTTTCTACTCCTTCATTGACAAGATTTAACTTGGGTTTCTTCCTATACATTAATTTAAATTTAGTTTCTATGGTTGTTTCTGCAGTGTGTGATCCTTCCTCTTTGTTTCTCTTTGCATTCCTATCTTCTTGGGCTGGAGTCCGCAAGGTTTGATTAGTATCACCTTGTTTCTCTACCTCTACCAATGTGTTCTCCAACCATTCAGATTGATTGGAGAATTTCTCTATGTCTGGTTTCTTTTCATGTACATAGGGAGTGAGTTTGAATTTAACTCTCAGTTTACTTATCACTCGAAGAGGATCATAATACCACAGAAAGCTGTGATTGAACTTGAATTCCTGCAAATGTTTTTCAGCCTCTGGACCTAAATCTCTATTGTTGTAGGTAAAAGGGCCAACCTGATTTTTCAATTTGAACTGTGTCTTCTTCTTTGCTGCCAAGAAATTAATTGCATCTGAATTAAGAATCTACCTTATGTACTCAAGGGAAAATAACCTCACAAGAAGGTATTTGGGCAATTTATATGGAACAAGACTTTATCCATATACTCTTATCTCAATATGGTTTTGGTACAAGTACCAATCACCTGTCCTATTATTCTCTGACAACTGTAGGGAATTCTTAATCTCTTCACTAATTCTGGGATGCCTATTGCTGTTCAGCAAATTGACCATAGGATGAATAAGAGAATCTCTAAAATCTGTATAGGTGGACTGTGATGAATATTTTCTGATAAGAGAAGTCCAAATATTACTGACTATGGGTTTCCTTCAACATCAAGCTAGTACTTTCACACCTAGTACTGCAACATCAACCTGCTCATCTATGAAATATCCAAGAATAAAAGACAGCATGGAGATGATATGTCTTGTTCTTTCAAAAAAAATCGTAGAAGGTTATGGAGGATTTATCTTGGGAATTTCTACAGAAGAAGGCATGAGAGTCTAGAATATCTGGAACCTCTTGGGGAAATCCGGATTCAGGTATAGCTGTGTGAGAGCTTCAATGGACAAAGGAACTTCATCTGGTTTGGATTGGATTTGGAGCATTTGATTGATTGAATCAGCAGTAATGGTAAAAAGAATTTATTTTTCATAGTTTATTATGGCTCTCTGATCATGGAAATAACAAGATTGACATAGTCTGATGACTTTTGGGCATTGGAAAGTCTGTGGGACAGCGTATTTTGGCAAATTAGACTCCCAAATAAAAACTTCATCAGCTTGATCTATGGATTTTTCATGGCTCCAGCAATGGAGCTCAAGAAGGTTAAATTATGTGGCTTTGTCATTAATCTTAAAATCTGTATCACCCATGGGAATGTGTTCTACATCTACAATAGGGGATTGTAGAGGATTGACACTTACTACTGCTTTGGAAGCCATTGTTTCTGATTGTTTCTTCAATTAATTAATCTTTTTGACTTGGAAAAAATTGATTTAGGTCTATGGTAGCACCTCAAAATGATTATAACAATTTGCATATTGTTTCAAGAAGCTAATTGGTCAATTTATTACTCTTTGTAATCAAAACAATCTTAGGTCTTGGGAATCCTGTGAAAATAGGTCCAGGGTTTGCAGAAAAAGGGATTTGGGAAGCTACAGGGATTCCTTTCAGGTCTGCAAGGGTTTAGACTGGTTCAATTTATCAAACTGTATTCTCTGTAACAAAAAGACACTTTCAAAACCTCAAAATTTTTGTAAACAGATGCCTAGGGTCTATATGAAAGGACTGAAGGAAAGGAGGCTTTCTTCAGGTATACAGAGGCTTAAACTTCTTCAATTATTTGATTTCTGTGATTTAAAATAGTCTTGAGCCTTAGAATCTATGAAAAGAATGTTCAGGGTATGCAGAAAAGGATTTTGGAAGGCAAGAGGGCTTTCTTGGTATGCTAATACTATTAATTTGATTCAATTACTGATTACTTTTAATTTTAGATCAAGAACATGTATTTTCTTTGAAGAATACCTGGGGAAAAATGCAGATTTGATTTTCAGGAGGGTTATGGAGTTGCAAAAAGCTTATATGAGGCTTCAGAGGTCTTGATAGTTCTTTTGAACGTTTTTTGTACAATTATAGCAACGAATTGGTTGGATTTTGTTTCAACTTGGCTTAAAAATGGAGTCGGCAACAATCTTTACGGTTTAAGTAGCTCTTTCTGCGTGAAAACGGTAACAAAAAGTGGTAAAAGTTTTAACAAAGGGCGGCTATATACATTTTCAACCAACAATGTTTACATTGAATGTGTAGGTGTATTTGAATTGACAAGGTGGTTTGTGCACCAGGGGAAAAACCGCTCAGTGGTTTTCGCAAGCACCAAAGGTAGTTAGTGTTAATAGTCTTGAGGATGCGATCAAATAAAAAGCCAACACGTAGCGGGGAGGGAGACTCTGAAAACTGCGCATTTTGCATGGTTGGGGTTATGCTAATGATCAGGCAAAGGAATGTGCGACAAGGGATTAGGGCCATCAGATCTGATTGGATTAGGTCTGACGGTTGGGAAGGTGCGACAGAGTCGTTAGGTTTTAAAGGTGTGGGGCCCGGTACTTTAAGTTGTGTGGCGGGGTTATATTGTATATGATCGGGGTTTTAAAACAATATAGCCAATGGGGTTTGGGTAAGTGGGGCTTTATAACAGGCGGGGATAATACATAGTGGGGTCAAAAAGATATAACATGTGGAGAATTAAACCATAAGTTATATTAAAAAAATAACGGGTTGGGACTTATATAATAAGGATTTAATATATACGGAATAAAGGTTTAATGGGATTTAATACATTGTGTTAAATGTTAATATGTATAAATGTAAATAAGTGCGAGCTTTGTATAATACACTGAGTTTAACTTTAAAACTGCTATCGGGAATGGATTTCTTCACTGTGGGACCCGACATAACACCTTTTTAAATAAATATTTAAGATAAAGGTGTTTTTGGGTTTTTATTATATTTTTGAATAAATGGAAATTAGTAAAAGTATTTTTTACTTTTCTAAGGATAAATGTGCAATTTAACTTAGGAAAATAGACTTTTTGCAAAGGGGAGAAGAGTGAAATAAGGGGAAAGAGTAAAAATGAAGGGGATGGGGTATTTTTACAGGGGAATGATTTTGAAAGGAAGTTAGTAAATGAAATGACCATTTTTTCTGTTATCATTGCTTTGTGAAAATTGCTTCTACCTACCCATCTGCTACCCTAACGTTTTTTCTTCATTTACATGGTTGCATTTGAGCTTGCAGACCCTTATTCATTTTTATTTTAAACATCAAACTAACTAATTCTATCAGTATTTCTTCCAAGGGCTCAAATTAAACTGTTGAGCTCCTTATTATTCTCTACCTAACTACTGATCTGCCAAGATTAAACAATTTGGCTAGATCTTTATTCTCTATCTAACAACATAAAATTTAAAGCATGAAAGGTCAAGATTAAGCTATTTAATCTTCATGGATTGTGGTATTTTTAACAAGCTGCACACAATCTCTATTTTGCAGTAAAAGTAAATAGTAGTGGCATTTGAATTTGCATCACTTTCATGTTTTATTCTTATCTCTTTTTTGTTTGGGGTTCATTTTCATATTCTTTTTTTATTTTTTTAAATCTTTTTTCTTTCAAGTCCTTCGATTTTTCTTTTAGGACTTTTACCCTCTTTACATTTTTTATTTTTCTAATATGGGAAAACAATTTTGCAGAAACCAAAGTATGTACATATTACAAGACTAATCAAATTCAATTCAAAATTATGAATCACATTATTATAGGACCCTAACAGTGGCTCCAAATGGGGATGGCATTTCTTGGTGAAATGTCAAGAACTTTAAGATCAATAGCCTTGAATTTTGACTGTGCTAGCCTTGAAACTTATTTATGAGCTCTGCATTATTCATATTTATGATATTTTGTCTTTCAAAGCTTAGGGCCTTCTCTCTAGGCTTCAACTTTGTAAGAAAAACCTCCAATCCAATCTAAAAACTGCAATGTTATGTACAATGAGTAAAGTAAACAAAATGAACTATTGTTATTCTAAGGAATAATAATGCTTCGGCATTCTACCATTGATAGGTCCACCTGGTAGATCTGATCCATCCAACTCCTTCAAAAAGGATGCATTGTTTCCTCTGTAAACATAAATTACATAAGGGCCTTTCCATAAGAAATAAAATTTCCCATGTTTACCTTTCTCTTCTCTCCTGGAATCCCACTTAAGAACTTTGTCACCTATATAAAAATCATCTTCCTTAGTCTTCTTGTCAAATATCTTTTTAATCTTATCTTGAACAACTTGAGACTTGAGATATATTTTCTGCCTAGTTTGTTGCAAGTGTATGGTTTGATTTATCCTTCTCTGGATACCATTGGTTTCAACCTGCAGTTTTTGGATCATATTCATTACTTGTACTCCTAAGGAGGATTAAAGAACAAAATCCATCCCATAAACAAGTTGATAACGAGATGTACCAATGGACTTTTTACTGGTAAGTCTATCTGCCCATAAGGCATTAACTAACCTTTTGTTCCAGGTATTTTTATTATCTTCTAATAGTTTCTTGATGATGTTTACAAGGCCTTTATTGGAGGATTAAACAAGACCATTACCTTGAGGGTAATAAGTTGTGGAATGGCCAAGGGTAATGTGGTATTTATTACAGAAGTCAATCATATTTTTAGACTTGAAAGCAGTTACATTATCAGTAATGAGCTTTTGAGGACATCCAAATATGAGCAGTATATTGTTTTAAAAAATGAGATTATGACAGTATCAGTGGCTTCTCTGGAAGGTACGACTTCTATCCACTTAGTGAAATAGTCTGTGGCTGTCAAAATCCATTTGTGTTGGGATGATGAGGGAGGGTGGATTTCCCCAATGAAGTCAAGACCCTATTGCTGGAATGGAATTTCTGTGAAGATGGGTTTAAGGGGCAAAGGTAATAGCTTTTTCTTCCCTTAAAAGATTTGGCATTTGTGACAGGAGGTCACATACTTTTTCACATCTGCAAATAGTGTAGGGCAGTAAAAACCAACTCTCAAGATTTTATCTGCAATTGTCTTCTAGTAAAGGTGTCCTCCATAGTCACCTGCATGAAACTCTTACATAAATTTATCATCTTCATCTTTAAGCGAACAATTCAATAAAATGCCACCATGATATTTCCAAAAAAGTGCATTTTCTATGATACAAAATTTCATTTCCTTTAACTTTCAAAATCCAGCTTTAGTTCTTGATAATTTAGGAGGAGCTTGTAAATTTAGTGATACAAATATGATATCTGCATACCATGGTGAGTTTGAAAAGGCTTCACTGATCTGTGGAGTCGCCATCTCTTCCTGATCATCTAATTGGGCAATAAAATTTAATTCTAAAGCATGACAATTTGATTCAGCCATGAGTTTGGCTAAACCTTGACCTTTAATGAGTTTGGTGGACTTAATTTCTATGCCATATTCCAAAATGGTGGCAATCCATTTTCCTCTTTTACCATCAGGCCCATTATGAGTTAGAATGTCCTTCACCACTGAATTTGGAACATAAGAAATGATATGTGAATACATAATGTACACTCTAAAGTCTTTAATAGCCTTCACTAAAGCTAGTGCCTGCTTTTCCATTATGTTATACTTTAAAGCGGCATCTGTAAGCTATTTAATGAAAAAAGTAATGGTTGTTCATAGCCCCAATCATTCTTCTACAGTAATATTGTAGCAATAGTATGTTCTGAAGCAAAAGAAAAAATAATGAAATCTTTTTTGAAATCATGACTTATTAGGACTGGTGTTCTTGTCAAAGTTTGTTTGATTGATTCAAATGATTGTTTGGCCTCCAAATTTCATTTAAGTACTGAGTCCTTTTTCAACATGTTATTGAGTTCGCTAATTATTTCTACTAAGTTTGAAATGGATCTTCTAATAAAATTGATTTTACCTAAGAAAGCTTGCAATTCTTTAATATTCCTAGGATGGCTTATGTTCATAATGGACTCTATTCTATCTGGGTCTATCCTAATTCCCTCTTTTGATATAATATGCCCTAATAGTTTGCCTTCTTCGAGTCCAAAAAGAGTTTTTTTAGGATTTAAAGAAATGCCAAATTTCTTGCATTTGATAAACACTTGTCTTAGGTGATCTAGATGTTCATTATCAGTTTTTGAAAATACAATTATATCATCTGGGTAGATCACTAGAAAATCATGAATTTCTTTAGAAAAAAGTTATATCCATAGCTATCTGAAAAGTGGCTCCTGTATTAATTAATCCAAAAAGCATTTTCACATACATGAAAGTACCCCAAGGAGTAGTAAATGCAGTCTTTGGTTGGTCTTATCGCTGAACTAAAATCTGGTTATATTCAGAGAATTCATCAAGCAATGAAATCCTGGAGGAACCAACCACCCTCTGTAAAATGTGATCCATCTTGGGGAGAGGGTAGTTATCTTTTAAGGACACTTTATTTAAATTCCAAAAATCAACACGCAGTATGATCTCCCCTATCTTCTTCCTAGTGGGAACTAGGTTTGAAACCCAATCAGAATATCTGATATGTGCAATTATCTGGGCTTCATACATTCTCTTAACCTCTTTTTCAATTAAAGGCATTAAAACTAGATTGATTCTTCTAAGCTTTTGTTTGAAAGGTTTTTGATCTTCTTATATAGGTATTTTGTGTTGTATTATGCTAGTGTCATAAGATTTTAAGTCCTCATAACTCCATGCAAATACATCATGAAATTCCTTAAACGGAGCTATGTATTTCAATTTTTCTTCTCGAGGTAAGGCTTTTGAAAGTTTGATTAGTTTAGGCCTTTGTTTTGTTTCTATATTGCATTCTTCTATATCAGATCTTAATGGTTCCATCTTTAGTTTTCTTGCAACATCATTTGAATCAAAAATATCTTCTAAAGGGGCTAATCCCTTAAGTAAATATTTATTCTTAAGGTTTAAAATGTCAGAATCATCATCTGCTAATTCTTCAATCTCTACATTTTCTAAATTATCTATTTCTACTTGAGTGAATTTAGTGGGTTTAGTGAAATCTAAGTTATATACATTTATCTCACTGTCTATTTTATCATCTACTGTACAGTCCGTGTCTATGTTACAATTCTGAAATTCTCCCTAAGCATTCATGAAATGATAAATCTGTTCATTCTGTGAGAATATCTGCCAATATTTTAGATTCTCTAGTATTGTAGGTCTGTGTTTAACTTCTGCGGTATATTGATGATTTGGTTGAAAAGGCAGATTACATGTACTAGCAAAAGTTTCTAAACTGTGTGCTTGTATGTTCTGTTTTCTAGGAATTACAGTAAAGTCACACTCAAACAATTCTTTCATCAAATCTAAAATTGTTTCTCTATATTGGCTTAATATAGGATTATACACAGAATATTCTACTTTAATCTGTTTTATAATTAAATCAAAGTCTCCCATGAGAGAAACTCTTTTGCCTCCTAAATTTCTAACAATCTGCAATCCTAAAATCAGAGCTTCATATCCAGCCATGTTGTTTGTACATTTGAAATTTAATCTAAAGATATGACCTTATGCATGATTGTTTTCCATGTTGTGTATCCAAACTCTTGCTCCTGCTCCTAATTTGTTCACTGATCCATCAAAATCTAAATTCCACATTGATCCATGAAATATATTTTCACTGTCTGGGTATTTCTCTTTCTGTTTTAATTTAGTGTTGTTCTCTATGCCAGTTTCAGAATTACATAAAATGAAGGAGTCCATATCAGTAGGTGTAGAATAAATAGGATAGTTCTAAGGTCTTTCTACACTACTAACCATGTACTTCATTAATGTCTCTCTGTAAAGTTTCTTGGGTTGGCCAAAAACTAATATTGTTGCATAAGACATGTCTAGTTGTAGAGATCCTTGCAGTTTAGCTCCCCATGAGCGAGATAACAACATTCCATACCTAGGAGGGATGTCAGCTACTACAATATCCATGAATATGCTTTTTCCAGGATGTTGAACTAAAGTAACATATAAATCTTTGATTAAACCTAGACATTTCAATTTGCTGGAATCAAATGAGAAGAGATCTTTATAAGGTCTAGTGATGTCTAAATTCAAGGTTTCCATTATTAATTTTAGAATTAAATTATGTGAGGCACCTGAATCTAGCATTGCATTATGTAAAATCTGATCATCAGTCAAGCTAATGTAGAAAGGAGGAACTCCTCCCTCTTGGTGTTTTCCATTAACTTCAGGACCAAAGATTAGTTATGGTTGGTCATCACTTAAATTTATAGTGTATTCTCCATAATTCATATTTAAAGTCTCAGTGATATGTGATTTGTATAGACAATGTTTAACCAATTGTGTTAAAGGAATTGGTATCTTCAGTTTGGAAATTCCAGCTTGGATGTTGAATGGTTCTTGTGATTTTCCTAAATGAATTATTTCTTCTTTTGTAACTGCAGTTTGGGTATGTTTATCTTCTTTTTCTACAATTGGTCTTTCATTTTCTGTTTGTGTTTCCACTGCTTTACTGCTTTTAATTTTCTTTTCAGGGACAGTTTGAGATGTAGTGGAAGTTTTGGCATGATTTGAGGTTTCAACAATTGTTTTGGCAGCAACTGTTTTAGGATCTGTTGATTTTGGATCAGCAACAAATGTTTTTGGATCTGAAATTGTTGTTTTAGTCGAAGTTTTTGTCTTAGCAACAGCAAAATTTTGAGGATCAGATGAAGTTTGAATATCAATATCTGTAATGTCAGCAATTTTAGAATTGGGTGTAATTTTGGGACTTAAAATTTTATGATTAGGATTTGAATTCTTCTGAGTTGAACTATAGTTTTGCTGGGTTTCCCTAGGAAGAATTTGCAGAACTTTAGTTGTAGGAGCTTCTACTGTTTTCTTTGTTTGAGTTTTGGTAGTTTTCTTAGTAGGGGCTTCTACATTTTTGTTGCTCCTAAGGTTATATTTCTTATGAGCTTCATTAATTGCAAACTCATAACCTTGCTTGTAATCAAAAGACTCGCCAAAATCTAATTGTAGCTGTTATAAGTCATATAACTCTTGTTCTTCTTGTGTAAGAAAAATGGTGTTATCATCATTAATGCCCATTAGATTTATCTAAGTGTCTTCATCATTTTCATTTTGGTGAGAACTTTCAGCATAGTTCTCTTGGAAATGTGGTCTCATTGTTTGATCAGATGTTGATTCTCTAGATTTACCAGTGTTGGTGTTTTTCGTGAAATTGGGATTTCTTATTTGAGGTCCTTATTGTTGGTTATCCCACTATGGCTTCCTTTCCATGTTATCTAACCTATCCATCATTCTTTCCAATGTTTTTGTTAAGTTATATATTTTCAAATACGGGGTTGATGTTTCCTCTTTTATTGTCACTCTTCTTTCATTTCTTAATCTAGCTTCCTTGCCTAACAAGTTTTCCTTTATACTTATAGCATTACTTTGCATCTGCTCTAAGGTTTCTAGGTTTCTCTCTCTCAGTTGGTAAGCCATATCTGTATCAAATCCATCAGGGAATTTGATAAGGGCATAATCTGGAGGAGGTTTAAGATTAGCAGGGATTGCACTGTAAATATTGTTATATCTTGTGCAATAGTCTTGAACTTTTTCATTTGGTGCTCTTTTTATGTTTTCAAATTCAGAAAAAATTTGTGATGGATTCTTCTTTTTCTCCCATCTATTAAGAAACATTCTATGGAAAGCAGCTAAATCTGCAATACTACCAGCAAGAAAACCTTTAAACCACTTCTTAACGTAACCAGCTAAATTTTGAGCAAAAAGTCTTGTTTGAACATCAACATCATCTAATTCATACAATTCAAAGTAGTCTGTCATTTTATTAACATGTTGTTGTGCAGTGTAGTGAGTTGTTCCATCAAATTGAGGGATTTTTCTTTGATAATCTTGGGGCATGGAATTTAGAGGGGCTTGAAGGACCAATGGGGCATATCTAATAATCACTGCTTGGATTATAGCTTGGCTAGGATGTAAGTTTGAAGTACTTGGTGATGAAGTTTAAATACTTGCAGATGAGCTTGAAGTACTTGCTTATGAGGTAGGAACACTTGAAAATGTAGTTGGGATGCTAGAATATGTGCTGGGAAATGTGGTTGAAGTACTCGAAAATTTAGTAGCAGTGCTAGAGGATGAACTAGTTGTAGTATTTTGGGTTGGAAATAGAACTCTAGGTTGAAGTGGAAGCTTAGGAAAGAAGGATTTGGTGGACTGAAGTGTGGTGGAAATAATAGATGAGGTGGTAGTAAATAACGATGAACCTACATATTCTAAATGACTGGTAGAAGGCTTAGGGGTATAGGCTGATAAAGCAGTCAATTAAACTGAATGTTGTAAATAAGCTTCATCAATTTCCTTAATCAAAGTTGCAGTTATAGCATCAAGTTTATCATAAACTTCTAAGACTTTTTCATCTGAATCTAGTGAAGCAGTTTCCTTCTTACTTTCAATGAATGAAATGAAATCAGGATCTATTACACTATTATGTATGTCACTTTCTGATTTAGTTCTAAACAAATTTTGTTCAAAAGCTATATCAAATTCAATGTCTTGTAAACTTGATAATTTATTTGGAAGAGAATTTGTTTTGATCAATGAATTCTTATTACCTAAAATTTCTACTTTTTTGTTTTTCTTTACAATTATGTCAGGATTATCTACTATGACAGCAGGTTCTGGATCTAGATTGGACCTGGTATAGTAGATTTTTCTGGAAGCCAGAATTAGAGTTTTTTAATGGAAAATTTACTAACAACTCTTCAAAACAATCTTAAGGTGAAAAGATAAGTAAAAATATTTCCTTTAAGATCTATTTTAAAACTAAGGATTGGTCAGTTCCCCAGTATGGTCGCCAATATGTTATCACTTCGATAATTCTAAAGAGTTGTTATTATTTTTATGTTTTAAAGAATATTAGAGGTAACCACAAACCTACTTTTAAGCCTTAGGATCTAGCCTTCCTAATGCACAGAGAGGGCTCTCTCTATATGATTTAACATTGTTGATTGTATTTGATGTTAGGCTAGTTATGTAGGATTACTTGGGGTTTTGATTTGAATTTGGTTTGGTGGTGAAATTACTTACTCAGATGGATAGATGTAAGTCTGTATTCCATTAGGCTAATGGAGTCAATGTGTCAAGCAGTCACATCAGGATCAAGGTCTAAAGGGAAATGTTTACAGGGCAAGAGAGCTGGGTTACTTCAAACCTTCAAGGCTGATGGTAAAAATGGTTTCAATCAAGGTAAGAGAGCAATTGAGGGTTCTCAAATACGGATAATGAGTGAAAAGACAGAGATAAATCAAAATAAGGGAGCAATTAAGAATTCATTTATCTGGATATCAGAAGAAAAACAAATAAATGATAAACAATTCAAAACAGAGTGATTTTAACATATTCTGAAATAACATTCCTGATTTATCATTCATTTTTAAGCAAACATATGAGCATTTGAACCACATAAGAAATTGACAAAGAACAAGTGAAAATACTTCACTAAAGTGGCCCAACACATGAATCCTGTAATATGATGTTTTATTGTTGTAATCTAGTATGCTCACTTGAAATTGGTACAATCACCCTTAGGTTCAGAATAGTACAACTATAGAAATGTTCAACAATTCAACCACCCTCAATACTTCTAAATGAGAAGTATTTATACAAAAAATCTTTACAAAATATCCTAAAACAAACTTAGGAATTATTCGTGGAAAATAAATATCTTCATGCAAGAAGATAGTGACAACTTTCTAACTAATGCTAGATGTCCTTGTTTTTATTGAAATTACTGTTTGTTGTCTTCACTTGTTGATATTTTGTCGTTGATTTGTCTCTTGATTTGTTGCTCAATGAAGGCCATGGTTGAGTGTCTTTCACGCTGGGAGCTTTATCTCTGTTTTGAATTTTACTTTAACCTTTCAACTAATACACTTTAACCTTTTACCCGTTGTTTTACTTTTATTCACTGCTCACTGTTCTATTTCTACTACTCTATTTTTACTGCAAAATGATTTCATAGTAAATCAATCATCTTTTCCCAAAATTCTGCCTCTGGAAATTTGATTTTCATCATTTTCCTGAATATTTCATCTTCTTCAATGTATTTTGAGAATGTAGGCTTATTGACAAATATGTGTTTCACCTCATGCTGTAAGTAGAAAATATTCTCAAAATTCTTGTAGAGCACCTTCCATGTTGGAATTCCTTGTGAGAAGGCAAATTAGCCTGATCCTTGGCAACTTCTCTCATCTTCTTATCATAATCATCATGTTTCATTAGTTTATCATGAATAACTAATGGATTTGGAAGGCCTTTATGCCTTATGACATCAAATTTCATCATAAACCTTGTGACAGAAATCTCAATATTCTGGCATTTATTTTCTAATTGTATCATCAGATTCTTTTTAGAAGTTACCTTTCTAACTTCTAGGATGGTTTTTGTTCTATCATTAATACCAATTTCTTCTAGCTCTTGCCTGTTTTTATAATTTAGAAATTTGATGATTTCAAGAGCTTCTTCATGTTTCTTAACAAGTTCTTCTTTAATCTTCTAGATAGCTTCTTTTGTTGATTTAACTAATTATTTATGCTCATAGATAACCTAGATTGATGGCCAAATATCATTAACTGATTCAATGATATTGGCCCAAAGCTATTGTCTGACTTGTGCCACGGGTTCCTTTAATGTTATATCTTTTTCTAACTTTTTCAATTTCTCATTCAACCCATTTTCCCTTTGTTCTTCATTCTTGTGCATTATTTTAGCAAGTTTCTTTTCATCTTCAAGACTTTTAAGTTGTTCTTTAAGTCTGTTAATCTCATTGGTCTGAATAGACATGTCTTGTATATCTTTTACTAACTTGATTTATTCATCTGTATGTTGTGCTATTGTTGTTGAAGACTCTGTTGCAAAAGTTGTTGATGAAGTGACTGGAAGTGTTGTAGCCATTGGAATTGTAGAATCTAATGATTCTGACATTGTGGAAGGTACAACTGTGGTGACTATAGGAATAACTATGACTGGAACTTATGCTTCCCTATCCTTTTTCTCTTGGACCAACTTGTCCATTTCATTCTCCATTTCCTTTATTTGGGAAGTCAAATGTAGAATGAGACTCATCATCTCATCTTTCTGATTTGTATCCTATAGTACTTCCTGTTGGAACACCTAATCCTCCATGGGTAGGTGTGGAATGCGAAAAGTCACAATGGAGTCCAAGTGACCTTGGAATGTGAAACCAAGAGTCACACCATTGTACTATAAATGTACATCATGTATAATGGAAAAATAAGAGAGCTACACGCTTATCCTTTATTGTGTGTTGAGTTTCTTGTTGTGTGTGTTTATCTTTCTCATACACCATGTGTGTGTTTAACATGATATCAGAGCTGATACGTTCATAACCAGCTCAACATTGAGTGAGCCATTCATGTTTATGGCCTGTGCATATCTGCAAAAATTCTTATCATTTTTGCAGCATTTAGAGAGTTTCTGCAGCAGACATTTTGCCGCATTCAGAAAGGTGTTTTGAGGCAGAGCAACATTGGTTTGGAGAAAAGAAACATTGTGCATATCAAATTCTGAAGGTTTTCTAAATTTCTGTTTATTAATTTCTGCATTGGAGAGCTGCTAAAAATACCATTTTAAAGTGGGTTTCTGAAGAAGAAGTTTCTCGTTTTTTTACTGGAAAAGATTTCTGAGTTTTCACTGAAAAATTTCTGAGATTTCTGAGTTTTCTGCAAATTATTCTCCTATTTCTGCAATCTGCTGCTGTGTATTACTGCTTAAAATCCTGCATTTCTGGCGAAATTTCCTACTGTTGTTTTAAAGTCTCGGGTTTCAGATTTCATTCCTCTGTTGTTTTAACATTAAATAAATAAAATAAATAAATAAAAAACAAAGAAACAAAAAAAATTCAGGCCTTTCAGCCCTTGGCCCTCACGGCTATCCTTCCCCTCACTGGTCCTGCATAAACCCCAACTCTACGCATACATTATTGCTCGACCTTCTCACAGCTACAAACCCTCATACCTCACGGGCCCTCTCTGCCCCTCTACAGCTCGGCCTCTTCCCATATGATACCCCCCTCCCATACACTCATAACTCACCATATGCAAAATGTCAACCCCCAAGCTCACCTCCCTACCAAGCTATCACACCTCGGCCCTCACAGCCCTACAACTCCCTTAAAGCTTACTCGCACCCAGGCCCTCTACCTCGCACGTGCCCTCTACACATATACACACCCCCTCACGGCTCTTAAGCCTCCCCCTATTCTACAACCCACCCTCACTTACACCCTCGACTCCCCACCCCCTACGCTGCCCCTTATCATTCCAACCTCGGCCCCTCTCCCATGTCGACTCCCCACCCCCTACGCTGCCTCTTATCACTCCTCCCCCAGACCCCTTTCCAACCCCCTCCCCCGCGGACTCCGCCATCACTCGACCTACGCACTGCCACTCCCCTATCCCCCTCACCACCACTCAACCCACCCCTCACGGCACAACCGTCCTCCCCTCTTCCCTACACCATCCTCTCCAACGCCTATCCGACTTCCCCACTGCAATACTCACTACTCCCTTCTCATTTTTTTTTAATAATCCGCCCTCCCTTTCCAACGTTTTAAAATTTTGTAATTTCGACCTCAATTCAAATTTTATTATTATTATTATTATTTTTGAGTTTTAAAATCCCCTTTTAAATTCCCCCTCCCTTTTAATTCCCCTCCCCTCACATTTTTTTAAATATCTTATAGTTCCCCCTCCTCCTAATAAGTTTCCCAATTTCAATTTTTATTTATTTATTTTTTTTACAAAAAAAAAAAAAAACAGCAAAGAGAGGAAGAAATGAAGTAAACAGTTGAGAGAGAGGAAGAGGAAATGAATAAAATGGCATATGAGGAAATGATAAATACATAGTGAAAAGAGAATTTTTGCATTGTGATTTGTGGCATTGATAAAAGGTTGATTTTCTGAAGAAATTGACATGTGAAGACAAGCAGCTCCTTGAAGAAGAAAAATCCGCTACCTTAAAGGCTTCTTGCATAGTGTTTTCAGCTGCACATTTATACAATTATTTTGAAGAGATGTTGTATTGAACTTACATTGTATTGTGAGTGGAATTTGCATCTTCATTCATAGTTGCAATCAATATTTGAAGTGTAAATTTGAGTTATTTTTGCTTGCCGGTTAGACATCCAAGTCTATACCTTGATGCCCTCCATAATTTGAGGAGCACATTTTGTACTTTGAGATTTTCATAGTTGGAAATTACTTAGAGTCATTTGTATTTGTTTGAAATAAAATTGAATCACATTGTAAACGGGTGCATATTCGGTTGAAGCCGACACCCTTTATTTTGAGCCTAAGTTGTTGAAATGGCTAAAATAAATGAGGCATTAGAGTTGTTGAATAACCTCATTCATTCCAATGTTGATGATATGATAAAAATGAGCAAGAATTCTCTTTGTAATATTCAAAGTTGTTTGCAAGATGCACAAGAAAAGATTGAGTTTTTGCAGTTGGAATCTCAGCTCCAACAAGATGAACTTCAACAAAAGAGTCACCATTCTGAACTTGTTTCTGTTCAGAAGATTGTGAAGGACTCCCATCAGAAGAAAGAAGATAAAGTTGCAGTTGATCCACATTCAGTTCCTTGTACTAGAGCAGATTTACATGCAGATGCAGCAACTCAACTTGCACTTCTCAAGCCCATCATCAGACCTTGGGAAGAGCTTGTCCACAACAAGCACATAACTGGTCTTGGATATAACAAGGATGCGTCCTTTCATATTCCAGACTACACCAAGCCCATCATATTTCAGAGTGTCGGATTCCTGTATGAAAATTCACCTACAACTGTTTCAGATCCCGATCCACTTCAACAACAACATCAAATTTTAAAATTCCAACACTGTGATCGAGTTGACCATATGAAAGATCACTATTTTGATCTTCGTCCATTCAAGCACTGTGGTCGGCACACTCATTCTTCAGACAAATGCTTTAGAAACAAGCCTCCTGCAAGAACAAATATTCATCTTGGATGGATCGCTTCTTGGCAATGGGCATTAGCAGCCAAGAAGTTGTTTAAGACACATGTTAGAACTTATTCTCAGATATTGAGCAAACTTGCAGTTGAGTTTTCGCCATCATCTCACCTTGTCCCTGATAGGGGGGAAAATGGTGGTCATGTACAAGCTTCGATATCAGATCAAGCGAGCCTGAGCCACAATCTCTCATTCCATGTTCAGAGTTGTAGCCAGAGACACAACAGTTCAAGTGAGCCTGAGCCACAATTCGTCATTCCAGATTCAGAGATGTAGCCAGAGACACGGATGGCCATGAGCATGCCTTCGGTTGGTGGAAAACCTTAAACCATCATCTTTGGTTGGTGGACGACCTTAAACCATCACAGGTTGTAGACCTCCCTCATTTTAGGTTGAAAGTCTCCCTTTCATATATGAGGGACACTTCCTCTAGCAGAAGCCTTCAGCTTCTTGCCAGCTTTGGTTGAGTTCCAGGAAATGCTTCAAGAATTCCAGTGTTGTTGGTAATCCTTAAACCATCACAGGTTGTAGACCTCCCTTGTTTTAGGTTGAAGGTCTCCATTTTTTATGAGGGACAATTCCTCTAGTAGAAGCTTTCAGCTTCTTGCCAGTTTTGGAAGAGTTCTGGGAACTGCAACAAGTTTTGCGTTCCAGTGTTGGTGGTCATCCTTAAACCACCTCTTTTTGCCAACATTTCAGAGAGTTGATTCATCCCAAGTGTTGCCATGTATACTTTGCATATTTGTATTACAAATCTCTTCTTGGACTCACACATACCCCTTCGGATTAAGGGGGGGAATGTTGGAACACCTAATCCTCCATGGGTAGGTGTGGAATGCGAAAAGTCACAATGGAGTCCAAATGACCTTGGAATGTGAAACCAAGAGTCACACCATTGTACTATAAATGTACATCATGTATAATGGAAAAATAAGATATCTACACACTTATCCTTTATTGTGTGTTGAGTTTCTTGTTGTTTGTGTTTATCTTTCTCATACACCATGTGTGTGTTTAACATGGTGTTTAACAATTCCTTTGCTTGAGGGTGTTCTGTAGGAGGCAGCTTGAGTTGCTTCTTAATGTAGCAAAGTCTACATTTTTCTTTTTGATCAATTCATCTGCAACTTTTACATTACTAGAATCAAATCCTACTTCAATTACTAAATCTTCCAAAGATTTAATTCTATTGTCTTTTGCCTGTAAGGATGCTTTTTCTAATTTGATTTGATCTCTGATGTTTGCAATAGTGTTTTGAAGCTTCTGCACACTCATTGCCTTGTTTGTCATGGTTGGGTAAAACATTTCACTAGCCTGTTTGTGAAATTCAATCTGATCAATGGGATGAAGGTCATTTGCTTGAACTTCATATGAGGAATTTTTGTAATCTGTTAGTGTTTTAGGATGCTTGACTTTAGGTGCAGGAAAGTCATTTGCATTTTCCTAGTCTTGTAGTCAAAAGCAGAAAGCAATCTGCTTTGGTCACTGGGTGACTGCGTCCAATACTGATTGTATGTATTAGTCTTCAATGCTTCATTTTTCATCTTTATTTCTCTGTATTTATGCATGATATCTATCTCCTTCTCTGCTGGTTTGTTGGAAGAGAACATGTCAACACTGTGTTGCTTTTGAATAAGCCGAGTGTGTGAAGTGGAAGGCTGTTGTTCTTCTTCAATCACTGTAGGAGGTGCATTTTCCTTTGTTGTTGTATCTGTATCTATCACTTATATGGTTTCTACTCCTTCATTGATAGGATAACTTAGGTTTATTCCTATACATCAATTTAAATTTAGTTTCTGTGGTTGTTTCTGCAGTGTATGATCCTTCCTCTCTATTTCTCTTTGCATTCTTGTCTTCTTGGGCTAAAGTCTCCAAGGTTTGAAGTATCACCTTGCTTTTCTGCCTCTACCAATGTGTTCTCCATTCATTCAAATTGATTGGAGAATTTCTCTATGTCTGGTTTATTTTCATGTACATAGGGAGTGAGTTTGAATTTAACTCTTAGTTTACTTATCACTCCAAGAGGATCATAATACCACATAAAATTGTGATTGAACTTGAATTCCTGCAAATGTTTTTCAGTCTCTGGACCTGCATCTCTATTGTTGCAGATAAAAGGGCCAAGCTAATTTTCCAATTTGAACTGTGTCTTCTTCTTTTCTGCCAAGAAATTAATTGCATCTGAATTAAGAATCTTCCTTATGTACTCAAGGGAAAATAACCTCATAGGGAGGTATTTAGGCAGTTTATATGGAACAAGACTTGATCCATATACTCTTATCTCAGTATGGTTTTGGGTACGAATTACCTGTCGTATTATGCTATGACAACTATAGGACCTTCTTAATCCCTTCATTAATTATGGGTTGCCTGTTGCTGTTCAAAAAATTGAGAATAGGATGAATGAAGGAATCTATAAACTCTGTATAGGTGGACTGTGATGAATATTTTATGATAAGAGGAGTCCAAAATATGACTGACTGTGGTTTTCCTTCAACATCAAGCTTTTGAAGGTTTATAGCAAATTTCTCAGACTGAAAGTATAAAAACATATGGAATAAGAATGGGAATACTTGAAAACAAATTTATAAGGAATTTTGACCAGTTGTTCATGAATATTGTCAGCAAGGTGTTGGGGTCCTGCGATTTAGCAGATTGGCATAATAAATGACAAGGAAACATCAAAACCACTTTGGAATCCTAGGATCTATCCCTCCTAGATTCAGAGAGGGATCTCTCTATAAGTGTTTTCAAAGGGTATGTCTTTAAGGCTTATAATATGATATTAGGCTAGTTATGAAGTACAAGGGGTTTGTTTGTTTGTTTTTGGTTGGGGATCATTAACTGAGAAGGTCATGTGAAGTGAAGGAGGAAATGAGTAGAAGGATATTTCAGCATGGGAAGATAGGTCAAAAAATAGTGCTAAACAATTGGGCTATGGAGTCATAAAAGGGTTTACTTGCACAACAACTATTCAAGGGTTTTCAGAGGGCAAGTCATCTATATTAGAAGATCTTTTAAGTTGAGTTTGTGGTATGAAACATTAAGGAGTGAGGTGAAAGAAGCAACATGTAAGAAAACAAAGGGAAACCTAAGATTAGGTAAGGACCTTTAACCTATCCTGCTTTTGACATGCACTAATGGGATAAAATTTAAGATAAACATAAAAAGTAACCTAAGATCAGGTAAGGACTTTTAACCTAGCCTGCTTTTGGCAAACTCTTAAAGGGAAATCTTCAAAACAACTGTTTAAGACTGAACAAGGGACAAGGCTAACCATAAACTTCCTTGATTAGGACTCTACTTAGCATGCAGTGAAATATCATTCAAGAACAACATCTCAAGTTCTACTCAGCAAGACATGGGCTCACCCACATTCATTGACTGGTTATACTCTATTGAAATCATTCCCAAACACACATTTAGAAGAAAACATAAAGATAAATATTATCAGTGAGAGCTAGGGTACTTTGCAGTAAATCCTACTTTATATTTTCCGTTCTTTATAAGAGAATATGAACAATATGGAAACACCAGGAAAATAACAATTACAGTGAGAATAACATCACCAATGATTTAGATCAGGATCCAGTGAACCTGCTTGTCTATTGATGTGCAAAACCAGTTACATACTTTGAGTCCAATAGCTTTTTACAGTCCAATGCTTTTCTTCCTAGCCTACTATATTACAACTAATCAATAGCTCTTACTCAATAACAGTTCAAACTATTAACAATTTCCCAACCATTACAATGAATTTTTTGTGAATAATTATAGGTGCAAAGAGAAAGATTGTTGCAGAAATGGTAGTAAATATTAATTCAGACAGAGTGGGGGAAGTATTCGGATGCCCACTCTTCTTAATGACTGTTGCATTAACTGATAGTACCATTTGGTAGTTTTCCTGTTTTTATGCATATCTGGTAGGCTGGTAATAACTCCGAAGTGTGTTCTTTGAAGCAATCTTGGTCTAAAGTACCTTGTTTGACCTCCCTGACTAGTAAAGTGTCATTTTTTGGGTTTTGTAGCCCCATGACTGTGCAATAACTGCTCTGACAGTTTTAAAGAGTTTTTGCCATCAGGATGGCTGTCACGGTGGCTTTGAGAGGAAAGGTAGATTATAGGTGTCATTTTGGTCCTTTGGAGAAATAAATACTTCGATGATCTGGTGTTTTGAAGTCATTTATCGCTAATTTTTCTTTGAATTTATCTCTTTAAACACTGATATTTAGCTTTAAATTGTGTTTTTTTTCTTTATCCTTAACTTGTTGGTTAAGCCTTTGATCTTCGGGTTTATGCTTTAACCTTCAAATTCCACTGATCTTCTTTGTTTCCCTTTGTGTACAGGTGGTTGCGCCAGAGTGTTTTTTGTATAATCAATGCCCATGACGCATTGATTTAAACTTGGAAATTCGACCCTTATGTCCCTTTTCTGTACTAAATTTCTACCACAGAGGATCTTCATCCTCGGCCTATGCAACTAAATCGTTGTGGGACGACTCTTTATCTTAGGACCGCCATTAAACCTGCAACAAACATAAACTTGTTATAAAAAGCCTGCGGATTGGGTTTAAACTGCTCTAAAGGGATTTGGCGGAGGCGGAAGAGCAGTGCAGAGGAGGTGGAATGCAGGCGGATGGTTTAAAATTTGCATTGGAGCGAAGAGCTGAAAAGCGGTTTTGGGAATACCAGAGGTGGTATTCGCACGGGGAAAAGACGGTAAATGGTATTGGGCCAAATGAACGCAATACACACTAATGGTTGACATGTATGCTCCTGAAAACCGCCCATTTTGCGTTCAAAGTGCACAGAGGGGAGGAGGGGAAAATGGATGTGAAATGGAATATTGGCCGTTAGATATGGGGGTTGCAGATCTAGGGCTGAGGATGAGCGCGAAGGGATAAGAGTAGCACGGCGGGAAGAGGTGGTGGGGTCGGGATAATGCGTGCTCAGGGAAGAAAAACTGCCCTTTTTGCGTTGAAAACGGGTTTTGGACAGCCATAGAGGAACAAGCGCGAAAATGTGTGTGGGCTGTTGGATATGGGGGGAAAGCCAGATAAACGGTGGAGATTTGGAGGAAGCACGATGGAAAGGCCCTAGCGTGGTCGGGTGGGACCAGCGGGGTTATAAGGGAAAATGAACGAAAAATGCATATGGCGGGGGCACTTGGGGTACAGACAAATTTACGGACCAGGTACCTCCGCATTGAATCTTAGACATTGGATGAAGATTTCACATATCCCAAGGAGTCACTGTGGGGGCACTCAAATGTTTGAATTTTGTGTGGAAAGTGCCCTCGGGTGGAGAAAAAGGGAAAACAACGCCGACCGTCAGATCTAAAAGATGGACAGCGGAGAACGCATCCTAGGATTGGCAATCAGCGGAGAAAAATTCTGGGAGGCGTGAGTTTGAAATTTGCGATATGTCGATGATGCAATGGTGTGATGACTGATGAGTGCGATGGAAAAAGGCCAATGCGATGGATTATGGACCGTTGGATCGGAAAAGATCAATGGTGGAGATTTAATCGGAGGATTGCATTGGAGGAGGAAAGGAATGCGGAAGGGAAAGAGGGCGATGCGATGCGAAGTGCAAGGACCATTGGATCTAAGAGAGATCAACGGTGGAGATTTCATCGGCAGGGGAAAGGTGAAACCCGTTGCGATGGAGCGATGCGATGGAGAAGTGCGATGCGATGAAGCGATAGCCGTCGAATCTTGGGGAAATGAATGGCTGCGATCTCATCGGAGGATCGGCCATCGGCATAAAAGAAAAACACGAAAGCAAGAACTTGGAATCGCTAATGTGCGATGGACGACGAACTTAGCGCTCAGTCACGGAGCGCGGTCCTATGGCAGGAAAGGTGCTAGGGATTTAAGCAAAAGGGGCTTAGGCCTAATGTTTAAAAAGGAGCGGAAAAGGCCAAAAATGAGGTTTTTTTAGGGTCTTTTGAGGGTTTTTTTATGGTTTCGGTAGAGTAAAAGGAGGGTTTTAAAACCAAATAAAAGGATTTTACAAGGTTTAAAGGGGATTTTGAAGGAAGTGGAGGGACTTATAATGGAAAAATATGAATGGAAGAGGGCTTCAAAGCAGTTTTGTTCAAGACGACAGCAGGGCTTTGTGAAGACATCAGTGAGATGGATCCTTTGGACAAATGGACACAACAAGGCTTCGAGAAGTCACAAATTTTCTCGAAATTTGTTTCTTGAAGACTAATAGACCTGTTTTAGCCATCATAGTATATGAAAAAATTATGGATGGCTAACAACGGCTCCAACTTGGGGATGGAAATTCCTTGGAGGTGTCAAGAACCTTAGAAAATTTATCTCTGGAATGTAGATCAATGCTTTATCCTTTACAACCTTTTCTTCCTTGATCATGCTGCTTAAAAAAGATGATTAGTACTTTGTATCAGCAAACATATTTCTTTCCCCAAACAACTACCTACATAGCCTACTTTCCTAACATTTTTTCTTCAGCAGGGTGCACTTAGACTTGCAAACCCTTTGACATCAACATTTTATTTTGAAAACAGGAAAAACTAATCTAAATCTACCTTTATTTCTCCATGAGTTCAGATTAAACAGTTGAACTCATAGCTTCTCTACCTAATCCACTATCTGACAGGATTAAATTGTCTGAAAGATTCCATTCTCTATATTCTAAAACAGAAATTGAAAACACAGCCAAACCAGGATTGAACTATCTGATTTGCTGTAGTGTCCATGGAAAAAGAAACCAGCTGCACATAGACTTATTTGCAAAAAAGTAAAACAAAACTGTTAAGGCTTAAGATCTGAAAATTACAAGCATCCTTCATTCTTTCATTCAGCTCTGGTTTTGATCCTTTTTGTGCTGTCTTCTTCCTCTTTACCTGGTTCAAGTTTTCAGCATGTTAGAAACAATCTTTTTCCTTTCTTTGGCTTAGGTTTTGATCTTATTTGAAGCATTCTTTTCTATCCTAATCTAATCTACTGATAAGCCAAGATTAAACTGTTTGGAAAATATGATTCACTAACCTATCAACAACAAATTGAAATCTATCTAGTCATGATTAGGATGTATGACTAGATAGTAGTGCTCTTTCAAGTAGTGGCATTTAGGCTTGCACACTTTCAGATTTTTCATTTATTTTTTGGTATGGGGTTGTACCTTTATTCTTTTAATCTGCCCTCTTTTCTCTTTTCTTATTTTTTGTATTTTTTTTTTTTTCAAATTTTAAAGCAGAAAACAAAAAACTAACTAAATGCTCACAGGTTGAGCTTTATTGACATTCCTACCTACCCTAATCTAACTTGGAAATCTCTGTTGTTTTATATGATACAATAGTGCTAGTGCAGCCAGTTAAGCAGTGACAAAAAAGGGTAGAAAATATGACTGCTTGTCAGAGATAACCATAGGGTACTTTGAATGTGGGTTTTCCAAACCAAGGCCACCATCAGTGGTGACCACTCCTAATGTATCTGGCTCTTGCAACGGATCAATGCTTGGGAACTTGAGCCAATCAGGTCCTCCATATACTCTGTCACAAGATCAATAAAAACATGATGTAAATTTTCTTCTTTTAGGCCTTCCATGACTGGTAGGCTATCTACATCCTTGACATCTTTGATCACTGCATCTTCAGTGTGGTTCTTGAAAGCACAATCATCCTTTTCCTGCACATCAAAAGGCAATGAAATTTCTTCTTTCTTAGGGGGGGGGGAGACTTTCCAAAAATTCTCTAGGGTCCCTGAATTGGTATGATTGTTCTTGTGAATTCAACATTTCAATCTCAGTTTCATACCTTTCAACCACCAATTTTAAGAAAATCTTCTTAAGCTCAGGTATAGTATTGAATTTCGAGCTGAGAAGGATAACCTTTGGAAGGTCCTCACATTTAAGTTCTGATAATATACTTGATATTCCATAACGAAACTCTGCTATGGGACTTGGCTAAATTTTTGAAAATTGTTCAGGGCCTCATATTATTGGAGTGATTTGGTCTTTGCTATGTAGGGATGTGGAGAGGTCCCTATGTTGATTTTAGACCGACAGAAAAGAAAAGTTAGCCAGATATGACAATATTTAGAGGCGAACTAGTTTTTAACAAGGAAAACTTCATCCTCAAAGTTTCCTAATCATGGGTGTGCATGATGCTTTAATGGTAGTGTGGGTTGCCCCAGTGGAGTCTTTGTGAAACCAGGAAAAATCAACGGGGCTACTGATCACCAGTGGAGTATTTTGATCTTTTAGGAGTTGTGGAGTCGTCAGATGGATGATTTCAAATGTTTTAAGATGAGTTGTTGTCCACCATCAGTAATTAACTACCAATCAAAGGCTATTGTGGGTCTTCTGAGCTCTTAAGGATGTGTAAGATGCAATTTACTCAAAAGTTCCCAATGGAGTCACCATTATGTTGGGGTCTTGTGATTTAGCAGATTGGCATACTAAATGACAAGGCAACTTCAGAACCACTTTAGAATCCTAGTATCTAGCCCTCCTGGATTCAGAGAGGGATCTCTTTATAAGTGTTTTCAAAGGGTATGTCTTTAAGGCTTATAATATGATATTAGGCTAGTTATGAAGTACAAGGGGTTTGTTTATTTGTTTTTGGTTGGGGATCATTAACTGAGAAGGTCATGTGAAGTGAAGGAGGAAATGAGTGGAAGGATATTTCAACATGGGAAGATAGGTCAAAAAACAGTGCTAAACCATTGGGCTGTGGATTCATAAAAGGGTTTACTTGCACAACAACTATTCAAGGGTTTTCAGAGGGCAAGTAATCTATATCAGAAGATATTTTAAGTTGAGTTTGTGGTATGAAACATTAAGGAGTGAGGTGAAAGAAGCAACATGTAAGAAAATAAAGGGCAACCTAAGATCAGGTAAGGACCTTTAACGTATCCTGCTTTTGACATGCACTCATGGGATAACATTTAAGATAAACATAAAAAGTAACCTAAGATCAGGTAATGACTTTTAACCTAGCCTCCTTTTGGCAAAATTTTAAAGGGAAAACTTCAAAACAACTGTTTAAGACTGAACAAGGGACAAGGCTAACCATAAACTTCCTTGATTAGGACTCTACTTAGCATGGAATGAAAATATCATTTAAGAACAACATCTCAAGTTCTACTCAACAAGACATGGGCTCACCCACATTCATTTACTGGTTATACTCTATTGAAATCATTCCCAAACACACATTTAGAAGAAAACATAAAGATAAAGATTATCAGTGAGAGCTAGGGTACTTTGCAGTAAATCCTACTCTATATTTGCTGTTCTTTATTAAAGAATATGAACAATATGGAAACACCAGGAAAATAAAAATTACAGTGAGAATAACATCACCAATGATTTAGATCAGGATCCAGTGAACCTGCTTGTCTATTGATGTGCAAAACCAGTTACATACTTTGAGTCCAATAGCTTTTTACATTCCAATGCTTTTCTTCCCAGTCTACTATATTACAACTACTCAGCAGCTCTTACTCAATAACAGTTCAAACTATTAACAATTTCCCAACCATTACAATGAATTTTCTGTGAATACTTATATGTGCAAAGAGGAAGAGTGTTGCAGAAATGGTAGTAAATATTAATTAAGACAAAGTGGGGGAAGTATTCGGATGCCCATTCTGCTTAATGACCGTTGCATTAACTGATTGTACCATTTGGTAGTTTTTCATGTTTTTATGCATATCTGGTAGGCTGGTAATAACTTTGAAGTGTGTTCTTTGAAGCAATCTTGGTTTGAAGTGCCCTGTTTTACCTCCTTGACTAGTAAACTATCATTTTTTGGGTTTTATAGCCCCATGACTATGCAATAACAGCTCTGAAAATTTTAAAGAGTTTCTGCCATCAAGATGGCTGTCACGGTGGCTTTGAGAGGAAAGGTAGACTATTGGTGTCCTTTTGGTCCTTTGGAGAAATAAATACTTCAATGATCTGGCGTTCTGAAGTCATTTCTCACTGATTTATCTTTGACTTTATCTCTTTAAACACTGATATTTAGCTTTAAATTGTGTTTTTGTCTTTATCCTTAAATTGTTGGTTAAGCCTTTGATCTTCGGGTTTATGCTTTAACCTTCAACTTCCACTGATCTTCTTTGTTTCCCTTTGTGTACAAGTGGTTGCACCGAAGGGTTTTCTATATAATCAATGCCCATGACGCATTGATTTAAACTTGGAAATTCGACCCTTATGTCCATTTTCTGTACTGAATTTCGGCCATAAAGGATCGTCATCCTCGGCCTCTACAACTAAATCGTTGTGGGACGAATCTTTATCTTAGGACCACCCTTAAAACTGCAAAAAACATAAACTTGTTATAAAAAACATGCGGATTGGGATTAAACTGCTTTAGAGGGCTTTGGTGGCGAAGGCGGAAGAGCAGTGCAGAGGAGGTGGAATGCATGCGGATGGTTTAAAATTTGCATTGGAATGAAGAGCTGAAAAGCGGTTTTGGGAATACCAGAGGTGGTATTCACGCGGGGAAAAGGAGGTAAATGGTATTGGGCCAAATGAAAGAGATAAACGCTAATGGTTGACACATATGCTCCTGAAAACCGCCCATTTCGCGTTACAAGTGCACGGAGGGGAGGAGGGGAAAAATGGACGCAAAATGGAATATGGGTCGTTAGATCTGGGGGTTTCAGATCTACGACTAAGGATGAACGCGAAGGGATAAGAGCAGTGCAGCAGGAAGAGGTGGTGGGGGAGGGCTAATGCGTGCTCAGGGAAGAAAAACTGCCCTTTTTGCGTTGAAAACGTGTTTTGGACAGCCATGGAGGAATGGGCACAAAAATGTGTGTGGGTCGTTGGATCTTGGGGGAAAGCTAGATCAATGGTGGAGATTTAGAGGAAGCATAATAGAAAGGCCCCAGCGTGGTCGGGTGGGACCAACGTGGTTATAAGGGAAAATGAACGAAAAATGCGTATGGCGGGGGCACTTGGGGTACGGATAGATTTGCGGACCGGGTACCTCCGCCGCGAATCTTAGACGTTGGATGAAGATTTCACATATCCCAAGGAGTCACTGCGGGGGAAATCAAATGTTTGAATTTTGTGTGGAATGTGCCTGCGGGTGGAGAAAAAGGGAAAACAACGCGGGCCGTCGTATCTGTAAGATGGACGGCGGAGAACGCATCGTAGGATCGGCAATCGACGAAGAAAAGTTCTGGGAGGCATGAGTTTTAAAGTTGCGATATGCCGATGATGCGATGGTGCGATGACCGATGAGTGCGATGAATGCGATGAAGCGATGGAAAAAGGCTAGTGCGATGGAATATGGACCGTTGGATCAGAAAAGATCAATGGTGGAGATTTAATCGGAGGATTGCATCGGTGGAGGAAAGGAATGCAAAAGGAAAAGAGGGTGATGCGCGATGCGATGCAAAGTGCGAGGACCGTTGGATCTGAGAGAGATCAACAGTGGAGATGTCATCGGTAGGGGAAAGGCGAAACACATCGCGATGGAGTGATGCGATGAAGCGATAGCCATTGGATCTTGGGGAAATGGACAACTGCGATCTCATCGGCCATCGGCACAAAATAAAACGAGGAAGCGGGAACTTGGAATCGCCGATGTGCGATGGCCGACGGATTTAGCGCTCGATCACAGAGTGTGGTACTATGGTCGGAAAGGGGTTGGGGCTTTAAGCGAAAGGGGCTTAGGCCTAATGTTTGAAAAGGAGCGAAAAAGGCCAAAAATGAGGTTTTTTGAGGGTTTTTTGAGGGTTTCGGTAGAGTAAAAGGAGGGTTTTAAAACCAAATAAAAGTATTTTACAAGGTTTAAAGGGGATTTTGAAGGAAGTGGAGGGATTTCTAATGGGAAAATATGAATGGAAGAGGGCTTCCAAGTAATTTTCTTCAAGACGATAGCAAGTATTTGTGAAGATATCAGTGAGATGGATCCTTTGGACAAATGGACACAACAAGGTTTGAAGAAGTCACAGATTTGCTCCAAATTTGTTTCTTGAAAACTAATAGACTTGTTTTATCCATCATAGTATATGAAAAAATTATGGATGGCTAACTGCGGCTCCAACTTGGGGATGACAGCTTTTTGGAGGTGTCAAGAACCTCAGAAACTTTATCTCTGGAATGTAAACCAATGCTTTATCCTTGACAACCTTTTCTTCCTTGATCATGCTACTTAAAAAATATTATCAGTACTTTGTATCAGCGAACGGATTTCTTTCCCCAAACAACTACCTACACAACCTACTTTCCTAACATTTTTTCTTCAGCAGGTTGCACTTGGACTTGCAAACCCTTTGACATCAACATTTTATTTTGAAAACAGGAAAAAATAATCTAAATCTACCCTTAGTTCTCCATGAGTTCATATTAAATAGTTGAACTCATAGCTTCTCTATCTAATCTACTATCTACCAGGATTAAACTGTCTGACAGATTCCATTCTCTATATTCTAAAACAGAAATTGAAAACACAGCCAAACCAGGATTGAACTGTTTGATTTGTTGTAGTGTCCATGGCAAAAGAAACCAGCTGCACATAGAATTATTGGCAGAAAAGTAAAACAAAACTGTGAAGGCTTAAGATCTGAAAATTACAAGCATCCTTCATTCTTTCTTTCAGCTCTGGTTTTGATCCTTTTTGAGCTGTCTTCTTCTTCTTTACATGGTTCAAGTTTTTGTTGAGATTAAACAATATGATGAGCTTAGTGAAAAGAGTCGTCTTCACTAAGTGGGCCTGCAGGCTATTTTTGGCACAAGTCTATTTTTAGACATGTCGATCATATTTTAGAAGTTGCAGGATGCTATTTGTGGATGGTGTATCAAGTTGGAAAAATAGATGAAATTATATTTTTAGAATATTGGCCGAAGTCTATTTATAGATCATTAATCTAAAAATAGATGCATGTTGATTATTATTAGCTCTTAATAATAATCAGACTCTAAACAACAACTTATTCTCTTGGAGCACTTCAGTTCAGTGCACAGATGTGGCACAACAACTGACAGAAGGAATTACGCTATTCCTGAGGGTTTACTGGAGCGAATGCATGGAGGACTTAGTTAGTACTCAAGTGGAAGAGTTACGACACAGTTGGAAGAAGTAGTTATGGAGTTGTATTCAGTTTAACTCAATTAGACTCAGTTGAGCTAGTTGTATCTAGTCTAACTGATTGATACACTAGTGAAAGTGGAGTAAATTAATTAGTTAATTAATTCACAGATAATAACTCATTAATCAATTGAACAATACAACAGTTAACTATAGTGCATGGCAGTTTCAGTGGAGACCAGTGGAGAGATAGGTGAAAGGGCAAGATAGACTATCTGTTGTGACTATTAGTGATGCATTGATTACATCAAACACACAGTGGAGATGCCAATGAGGATTGCGCAGTCAATCCAAGAGTAATTAGAATTCATTCAGAGCTATTCTTCAGCAGAGATTGCGCAGTGGAGGTAGGCTAGCAGGTGGCATATATTGGTGCATGGATTTGCAAGATTAGGCCTGATTAGTGTATGACGATTGTATTGTACTGAGAGCTTGTGATAAGCTTTGTATGTTTGTATGATATTGTCATATGATCTCCATGTTACATAATATATAGTTGGGGTTTTCAACTTCAGGCTTTCCCGGTTAAAAACTGTGTTATGTGCGAATGAAATTTTTGTTTATGCTTCACATGTGTGTGCAATTAATTTTTTCCGCAAAAGATTAACAAGTGGAATAGATTCAGTATCTTGCATAAAGTTAAATAGTGTGAGATCGGGTGGATCTAGGACATATGCATACTTAGTGCATATAATTTCTAAATGGTATCAGAGCATTGTTGATTGAATATTGCAATTCTGAAGTGAGTTTGTGCTGGTGGACAATTCGAATTTGCTACAGAACATTCTTGGTGTAGAAATCGAGTATACATTGAAATGTCTTTCAACGGGTTGAGATTGGAGTATGCCCTTGATGGGAGCTCGAATTACATAGCTTGGAAGGACAGGATGGAGGCGGTGCTGGAGGATAATGATCTAAAGGATTTCATCGATAGCGATGTTCCTAAGCTGGGATCTAGCGATGCTGCATTACTTGATGCATGGAAAAATAAGTCTCAAAGACGAGGATAATTCTGTTGGAAGGTGTGAAGGACCACATTGTGTCTAGCCTTCATGGGAAAGCCACTCCATTCTTAATGTGGAAGGCTTTGACAAAATTGTTCTAAAGCAGAAGTGACCAGAGGCAGTTGGCGCTTAAAGACAAGCTCATAAAAATAAAAATGGAGAAAGGCGACAATATTCCAAAATACCTCACGAAGTTTTTCCACTGCAAGGATGAGCTGGGAAGTGTGGGGGTTCTGTTGATGAAGAAGAATTGGTGAGCTTGGCTCTCCTTGGGCTTCTGAAGAGTTGGCATAGCTACGAAGACTCTGTCAATGGATGGGAGAAACTACCAGGAAGGAAGCGACTTTGGTCAGTTATTGTGCAGGAGGAGATAAGGCGGAGCACCAGGGATGGATCTTCATCGAAGAATGAAGATGAAGAGAATTGTGCTTTGGCTGCCAAAGCAAGGAAAGGGAAGGGGAAGAAAAATCCTTCTAAATCTAGTGCGAAAGGAAAGAAGCAGGATTTGTCCAAAGTGAAGTGTTTTCACTGTCATGAGCATGGACATTTCACCACTAACTGTCCACAGAAGAAGAAGAATAAGCAGGCTGCTGGATCTGCAGCTGGAGAGGCCTTAGCCTCGCAATTTGAGCTGGATTTTTCCTTGATCGCATGCTTGGTTTCAAGCTGCATGGGATCGGTGTGGTATCTTGACAGTGGTGCGTCTTTCCATATGACAGGAGACAAAGAGTTGTTTAGTGACTTGGAGGAGAAGGACCTCCAGATGCATATAGAGATGGGCGACGATGGTTGGTACAATGCGACTGGAATTGGGACCATTACCTTTGAGAGGGAGTCTAGTAATCCATTATTGTTGAAGAATTTCATGCATGTTCCAGGTCTGAAGAAGAACTTGGTCTCGTTCGCAATGCTGGAAGACAGGGGTTATGATGTTGTTTTCAGTGAGGGAAAAGCTTTCCTTCGACATAAAAAAATGGGTTAAACCAAGAAGATATGGGTTCGAATTAAGAATCTCTACAAGCTGGAGGTAGATGGCTACGCTGCAATGGTGGGCAAAGCAGAAGAAGTGTTGAGTTGGGATGAGGGCGAATTATGGCACAGGAGATTGGGCCATCTTCACCATGGCGCTTTGAAAATTTTGCAACAAATTTCTACTGGACTTCCCAAGGGTACTCTTGCGCAGTCAGATTAGTGCAAAGGATGTACAATGGGTAAGTTTGTGAAGACCACTTTTCATGAGAAGGAGAACCATGCTTCGGTGATCCTGGAGAGAATTCACACAGACGTGTGTGGACCATTCTCGGTTGGTTCAACAACAAAACACAGGTATTATGTGATATTTGTTGATGACTTTTCTTGTAGATGCTGGATCTTCTTCATCCAAAAGAAGAGTGAAACTTTCTCAAAGTTCTGTGAGTTCAAGGCATTGGTGGAGAAGGAGTCGGGGAAGCGGGTGAAAGCTCTAAGGAGCGATAATGGTGGTGAATACATCTCTGGCGAATTCAAAGACTTCTGTAGCAAAGAAATAATTCGAAGAGAACTCATAGCGCCTCATAACCCATAGCAGAATGGGGTCGCGGAGAGAAATAACAGAACGATCGTGGGTGCTGCACGAGCGATGCTGCATGATCAGGGCCTATCGATGCACTTGTGGGTGGAAGCATGTAACACTGTGGTTTATGTGCAAAACTGTTGTCCTCGTAGAGTACTTGGCATGAGTACACCCGAGGAAGATTTTACTGGTAAGAAGCCTGATATTTCTCATTTGAAGATTTTTGGCTCACCTGTTTACATTCATGTGACGAAGGATGCCAGGAAGAAGTTGGAGCCGACTGCAGAAGTTGGGATATTTGTGGGGTACACAGAAACACCCCATAACTATTGTGTGTATTTGACAAACAGTCGGATGACTGTTATGCGATGGGATATAAAATTCAATGAGGTGAAAGCCATGAAGTTGTCGCTTGAGATGGAGCTACACTTGCATGCAGAGGAGAACTTATTATTCCCAAAGATGAGCCTCTGGATGTGGATCAGCCACAGGAGGAGATTCATGGAGTGGAGGAGTCCACTCATGCAGAACCAAACATCAAACAAGGCAGGAAGCATACCACAGAAGCTGAGAGACTGAAGGTGGATGCGGCACAGAATGTAGGAGTCCCTACATCACAGCGTAGACAGAGACAGTCACCTGACTGATACACTGGATACATGACTCTTATGAGCAAGTGTATTGTGACAGAGCCATATTATTTTGAATAAGCAACGCAGGAGCCCACATGGGTAGATGCCATGGTGGAGGAGTATGACTCCATTGTCAGAAACAATGCTTGGGAGATTGTTGCAAGGCCGGTGGGGAAATCAATTGTAGGATCAAGATGGATCTACAAGGTAAAGCAAGCTGCTAATGGGAGCGTTGAGAAGTATAAGGCAAGATTTGTTGCCTTGGGCTTCTCACAGATTGAGGGGATTGACTATGAAGAAACCTTTGCACCTGTCGCACGGTATTCTTCTATATGGACCATCCTTGCTCTCTCAACGTAGATGGGTTGGCACATTCATCATATGGATGTGAATACTGCGTTCCTTAATGGGATCATTGAAGAGGAGGTGTACATTGAGCAGCCTGAAGGATTTGAGATCTTCAACAGTGAGTCGCATGTGTGCAGGCTCAAAAGAGCGTTGTATGGGCTGAAACAAGCACCCCGTGCTTGGTACACTTGGATCGACAACTATTTCACTGGACTTGGCTTCACCAAGAGTGAGGCGGATGCAAACCTGTACCAGATTATGGTTGAGGGTAAGCTTTTGATCATTGTACTTTATGTTGATGATTTGATACTAACAGGTGATTAGCAGTTGATACACTCATGCAAGGAAGATCTTGCAAAGGAGTTTGAGATGAAGGATTTGGGCCTCCTTCATTATTTCCTTGGATTGGAAATATGGCAGCGAGAAGGTGAACTGTTTGTGTCTCAAGGAAAGTATGCCCGGGAGGTACTAGAGAAGTTTAACATGCAAGGATGCAAGCCTATCGACACTCCTCTTCTAGGAAATTGGAAGAAAGAGGATGCTACATTGGCTGAGGTAGTGGATGCCACTGTTTATAGATAGTTGGTGGGTTCACTCATGTATTTAGTCAATACAAGACCGAACATATGCTATGCGGTGAACCAACTTTCACAAGCGATGGTTAAGCCTACCAATCTCTTTTGGAAGGCAGGAAAGCATGTCCTGAGATATCTCAGGGGCACATCTGAGTATGGTTTATGGTATAGACGGACGGATGAGGTGAAGTTGCATGGCTTCACGGATGTAGATTGGGCAGGAAGCCCAACAGACAGAAAGAGCACATCAGGAGGGATTTTCAATATCGGATCTATGACAGTTTCTTGGTACAGTAGGAAACAAAGATCCGTGGCACTCAGTTCAGCGGAATTAGAATACATGGCAGCAATTTTAGCTGCATGTGTGGCTATCTTGATGAGGAAGATTCTGGTTGGTTTGTTCGGTTCACATTTAGATCCCACGGTGATTCATTGTGATAATCAGAGTTGCATTAAAATCTCGGTTAATCTTATGTTTCATGATATATCTAAACATATTGATATCCAGTATCATCATATCATAGATTGTGTGCAGCGGAATATCATGTTGCTTCAGTACATTCCTACGGAGGATCAGGATGCAGATATTCTAACGAAGGCGCTCACCAGGAGCAAATTCGAATACCATAGAGGCAGGATCGGGGTGAAGGATAATCCCTATCTTGTTGAGAGGGAGTGTTGAGATTCAACAAGATGATGAAGCTTAGTGAAAATCAGTCACCTTCACTAAGTGGGCCCGCAGGCTATTTTTGGCGCAAGTTTATTTTTAGACATGATGATCATATTTCAGAAGTTGCAGGATGCTATTTGTGGATGGTCGATCAAGTTGGAAAAATAGATGAAATTCTATTTTTAGAATATTGGGCGAAGTCTATTTATAGATCATCAATCTAAAAATAGATGCATGTCGATTATTATTAGCTCTTAATAATAATCAGACTCTAAACAACAACTTATTCTCTTGAAGCACTTCAGTTTAGTGCACAGATGTGGCACATCAGCTGAAAAAATTAATTACGCAATTCCTAAGGGTTTACTGGAGCTAATGCATGGAGGAATCAGTTATAACTCAAGTGGCAGAGTTATGACACAATTGGAAGAAGTAGTTATGGAGTTGTATTTAGTTCAACTCAGTTAGACTCAGTTGAGCTAGTTGTATCTAGTCTAACTGATTGATACACTAGTGAGAGTAGAGTGAATTAATTAGTTAATTAATTCACAAATAATAACTCATTAATCAACTGAACAATACAACAGTTAACTATAGTGCATGGAAGTTTCAGTGGAGACCAGTGGAGAGATAGGTGAAAGGGCAAGATAAACTATCTAATGTGACTATTAGTGATGCATTGATTGTATCGAACACACAGTGGAGATGCCAATGAGGATTGCGCAGTCAATGCAAGAATAATTCGAATTCATTCAGAGCTATTCTTTAGTAGAGATTGCGCAGTGGAGGCAGGCTAGCAGGTGGCATAGATCGGTGCATGGATTTGCAAGATTAGGCCTGATTAGTGTATGACGATTGTACTGTACTGAGAGCTTGTGATAAGCTTTGTATGTTTGTATGAGATTGTCATATGATCTGCATGTTACATAATATATAGTTGGGGTTTTCAACTTCAGGCTTTCCTGGTTAAAAACTGTGTTATGTGCGAATGAAATTTTTTTTTTATGCTTCACATGTGTGTGCAATTAATTTTTTCCGCAAAAGATTAACAAGTGGAATAGATTTAGTATCTTGCATAAAGTTAAATAGTGTGAGATCAGGTGGATCTAGGACATATGCATGCTTAGTGCATATAATTTCTACAATTTTCAGCATGTTAGAACAAGTCTTTTTCCTTTCTTTGGCTCAGGTTTTGATCTTATTTGAACCATTATTTTCTATCCTAATCTAATCCACTGATAAGCCAAGATTAAACTGTTTGGCAAATATGATTCACTAACCTATCAATAGAAAATTGAAATCTATTTAGTCATGATTAGGCTGTATGACTAGATAGTAGTGCTATTTCAAGTAGTGGCATTTAGGCTTGCACACTTTCAAATTTTTCATTTCTTTTTTGGTATGGGGCTGTACCTTTCTTCTTTTAATCTGCCCTCTTTTCTCTTTTCTTATTTTTTGTATTTTCCTCTTTTTTCAAATTATAAAGCAGAAAACAAAAAACTAACTAAATGCTCACAGGCTGAGCTTTATTGACATTCCTACCTACCCTAATCTAACTTGGAAATCTCTGTTGTTTTATATGATACGATAGTGCCAGTGCAGCTAGTTAAGCAGTGACAAAAAAGGGTAGAAATGACTGCTTGTCAGAGATAACCATAGGGTACTTTGAATGTGGGTATTCCAAACCAAGGCCACCATCAGTGGTGACCACTCCTAATGTATCTGGCTCTTGCAACGGATCAATGCTTGGGAACTTGAGCCAATCAGGTCCTCCATATACTCTGTCACAAGATCAATAAAAACATGATGTAAATTTTCTTCTTTTAGGCCTTCCATGACTGGTAGGCTATCTACATCCTTGACATCTTTGATCACTGCATCTTCAGTGTGGTTCTTGAAAGCACAATCATCCTTTTCCTGCACATCAAAAGGCAATGAAATTTCTTCTTTCTTAGGGGGGGGGGAGACTTTCCAAAAATTCTCTAGGGTCCCTGAATTGGTATGATTGTTCTTGTGAATTCAACAATTAAATCTTAGTTTCATACCTTTCAACCACCAATTCTAAGAAAATCTTCTTAAGCTCAGGTATAGTATTGAATTTTGAGTTGAGAAGGATAACCTTTGGAAGGTCCTCACATTTAAGTTCTGCTAGTATACTTGATATTCCATAACGAAACTCTGCTATGGGACTTGGCTAAATTTTTGCAAATTGTTCAGAGCCTCATATTATTGGAGTGATTTGGTCTTTTCTATGTAGGGATGTGGAGAGGCCCCTATGTTGATTTTAGATCGATATAAAAGAAAAGTTAGCCAGATATGACAATATTTAGAGGTGAACTAGTTTTTAACAAGGAAAACTTCATCCTCAAAGTTTCCTAATCATGGGTGTGCATGATGCTTTAATGGTAGTGTGGGCTGCCCCAGTGGAGTCTTTGTGAAACCAGGAAAAATCAACAAGGCTACTAATCACCAGTGGAGTCTTCTGATCTCTTAGGAGTTGTGGAGTCGCCAGGTGGATGATTTCAAATGTTTTAAGATGAGTCGCTGTCCACCATCAGTAATTAACTACCAATCAAAGGCTATTGTGGGTCTTTTGAGCTCTTAAGGATGTGTAAGATGCAATTTACTCAAAAGTCCCCAGTGGAGTCGCCATTATGTTGGGGTCTTGTGATTTAGCAGATTGGCATACTAAATGACAAGGCAACTTCAGAACCACTTTGGAATCCTAGGATCTAGCCCTCCTAGATTCAGAGAGGGATCTCTCTATAAATGTTTTCAAAGGGTATGTCTTTAAGGCTTATAATCTGATATTAGGCTAGTTATGAAGTACAAGGGGTTTTTTATATTTGTTTTTGGTTGGGGATCATTAACTGAGAAGGTCATGTGAAGTGAAGGAGGAAATGAGTGGAAGGATATTTCAGCATGGGAATATAGGTGAAAAAACAGTGCTAAACCATTGGGCTATGGAGTCATAAAAGGGTTTACTTGCACAACAACTATTCAAGTGTTTTCATAGGGAAAGTCATCTATATCAGAAGATATTTTAAGTTGAGTTTGTGGTATGAAACATTAAGGAGTGAGGTGAAAGAAGCAACATGTAAGAAAACAAAGGGAAACCTAAGATTAGGTAAGGACCTTTAACCTATCCTGCTTTTGACATGCACTCATGGGATAACATTTAAGATAAACATAAAAAGTAACCTAAGATCAGGTAAGGAATTTTAACCTAGCATCCTTTTGGCAAACTCTTAAAGGGAAATCTTCAAAACAACTGTTTAAGACTGAACAAGGGACAGGGCTAACCATAAACTTCCTTGATTAGGACTCTACTTAGCATGCAGTGAAAATATCATTCAAGAACAACATCTCAAGTTCTACTCAGCAAGACATGGGCTCACCCCCATTCATTTACTAGTTATACTCTATTGAAATCATTCCCAAACATACATTTAGAAGAAAACATAAAGATAAAGATTATCAGTGAGAGCTAGGGTACTTTGCAGTAAATGCTACTCTATATTTGTTGTTCTTTATCAGAGAATATGAACAATATGGAAACACCAGGAAAATGACAATTACAGTGAGAATAACATCACCAATGATTTAGATCAGGATCCAGTGAACCTGATTTTCTATTTATGTGCAAAACCAGTTACATACTTTGAGTCCAATAGCTTTTTACAGTCCAATGCTTTTCTTCCCAGCCTACTATATTACAACTACTCAGCAGCTCTTACTTAATAACAGTTCAAACTATTAACAATTTCCCAACCATTACAATGAATTTTCTGTGAATACTTATAGGTGCAAAGAGGAAGATTGTTGCAGAAATGGTAGTAAATATTAATTAAGACAGAGTGGGGGAAGTATTGAGATTGCCATTCTACTTAATGATCGTTGCATTAACTGATTGTACCATTTGGTAGTTTTTCCTATTTTTATGCATATCTGGTAGGCTGGTAATAACTTCAAAGTGTGTTCTTTGAATCAATCTTGGTCTGAAGTACCCTGTTTGACCTCCCTGACTAGTAAACTGTCATTTTTTGGGTCTTGTAGCCCCATGACTGTGCAATAACTACTCTGACAATTTTAAAGAGTTTTTGCCATCAGGATGGCTGTCACGGTGGCTTTGAGAGGAAAGGTAGACTATAGGTGTCCTTTTGGTCCTTTGGAGAAATAAATACTTCAATGATCTGGCGTTCTGAAGTCATTTCTCGCTAATTTATCTTTGACTTTATCTCTTTAAACACTGATATTTAGCTTTAAATTGTGTTTTTGTCTTTATCCCTAACTTGTTGGTTAAGCCTTTGATCTTTGGGTTTATGCTTTAACCTTCAACTTCCATTGATCTTCTTTGTTTCCCTTTGTGTACAGGTGGCTGCGCCGAAGGGTTTGCTATATAATCAATACCCATGATGCATTGATTTAAACTTCGAAATTCGACACTTATGTCCCTTTTCTGTACTGAATTTCAGCCACAGAGGATCGTCATCCTCGGCCTTTGCAACTAAATCGCTGTGAGACGACTCTTTATATTAGGACCGCCATTAAACCTGCAACAAACATAAAATTGTTATAAAAAACTTGCGGATTGGGCTTAAACTGCTTTAGAGGGCTTTGGTGGAGGCGAAACAGCAGTGCAGAGGAGGTGGAATGTAGGTGGATGGTTTAAAATTTGCATTGGAGCGAATAGGTAAAAAGCGGTAAATGTTATTGGGCCAAATGAACGCGATACATGCCAATGGTTGACACGTATGCTCCTGAAAACCGCCCATTTCGCGTTAGAAGTGCACGGAGGGGAGGAGGGGAAAAATGGATGCAAAATGGAATATGGGCTGTTAGATCTGGGGGTTGCAGATGTACGACTGAGGATGAGCACGAAGGGATAAGAGTAGCGCAACAGGAAGAGGTGGTGGGGGAGGGCTAATGCGTGCTCAGGGAAGAAGAACTACCCATTTTGCGTTGAAAACGGGTTTTGGACAACCATGGAGGAATAGGCGCGAAAATGTGTGTGGGCCGTTGGATCTTGGGGGAAGATAGATCAACGGTGGATATTTGGAGGAAGCACGATGGAAAGGCCCCAGCGTGGTCGGCCGGAACTAGCGGGGTTATAAGAGAAAATGAGTGAAAAATGCGCATGGCGAGGGCACTTGGGGTACGGACAGATTTGCAGACCAGGTACCTCCGCAACAAATCTTAGACGTTGGATGAAGATTTCACATATCCCAAGGACTCATTGCGGGGGCACTCAAATGTTTGAATTTTGTGTGGAAAGTGCCCGCGGGTGGAGAAAAAGGGAAAATAGCGCGGGCCATCGGATCTATAAGATGGACAGTGGAGAATGCATCGCAGGATCGGCAATCGACAGAGAAAATTTATGGGAGGCATGATTTTGAAAGTTGCGATATGCCGATGATGCGATGGTGCGATGACCAATGAGTGCGATGAATGTGATGAAGCGATGGGAAAAGGCCAGTGCGATGGAATATGTACCGTTGGATTAGAAAAGATCAATGGTGGAGATTTAATCGGAGGATCGCATTAGCGGAGGAAAGGATTGCGGAAGGGAAAGAGGGCGATGTGCAATGCGATGCGAAGTGCGAGGACCGTTGGATCTGAAAGAGATCAACAATGGAGATTTCATCGGCAGGGGAAAGGTGAAACATATTGCGATGGAGCGATGCGATGGAGAAGTGCGATGCGATGAAGCAATAGCCATCGGATCTTGCGGAAATGGATAGCTGCGATCTCATCGGAGGATTGGCCATCAGCACAAAAGAAAATGCGGAAGCGGGAACTTGGAATCACCGATGTGCGATGGCCGACGAACTTAGCGCTTGGTCACAGAGCACAGTCCTATGGTGGGAAAGGGGCTGGGGCTTTAAGCGAAAGGGGCTTAGGCCTAATGTTTGAAAAGGAGAGAAAAAGGCCAAAAATGAGGTTTTTTTAGGGTCTTTTGAGGGTTTTTTGAGGGTTTCGGTAGAGTAAAAGGAGGATTTTAAAACCAAATAAAGGTATTTACAAGGTTTAAAGGGGATTTTGAAGGAAGTGGAGGGATTTATAATGGGAAAATATGAATGGAAGAGGGCTTCAAAGTAGTTTTCTTTAAGACGACAGCAGGGATTTGTGAAGACATCAGTAAGATGGATCCTTTGGACAAATGGACACAACAAGGTTTGAAGAAGTCACATATTTGCTCCAAATTTGTTTCTTGAAGACTAATAGACCTGTTTTAGCCATCATAGTATATGAAAAAATTATGGATGGTTAACAGCTGCTCCAACTTGGGGATGGCAGCTCCTTGGAGGTGTCAAGAACCTCATAAAATTTATCTCTGGATTGTAGATCAATGCTTTATCCTTGACAACCTTTTCTTCCTTGATCATGCTGCTTAAAAAATATTATCATTACTTTGTATTAGCAAACAGATTTCTTTCCCCAAACAACTACCTACACAACCTACTTTCCTAACATTTTTTCTTCAGCAGGGTGCACTTGGAATTGCAAACCCTTTGACATCAACGTTTTATTTTGAAAACAGGAAAAACTAATCTAAATCTACCCTTAGTTCTCCATGAGTTCATATTAAACAGTTGAACTCATAGCTTCTCTACCTAATATACTATCTACCAGGATTAAACTGTCTGACAGATTCCATTCTCTATATTCTAAAACAGAAATTGAAAACACAGCCAAACCAGGATTGAACTGTTTGATTTGCTATAGTTTCCATGGCAAAAGACACCAGCTGCACATATAATTATTTGTAGAAAAGTAAAACAAAACTGTGAAGGCTTAAGATCTGAAAATTACAAGCATCCTTCATTCTTTCTTTCAGCTCTGGTTTTGATCCTTTTTGAGATGTCTTATTCTTCTTTACCTGGTTCAAGTTTTTTTTTGATTCAACAAGATGATGAGCTTAGTGAAAAGAGTCGCCTTCACTAAGTGGGCCCGCAGGCTATTTTTGGCGCAAGTCTAATTTTAGACTATGTCTATTTTTAGACATGTCGATCATATTTCAGAAGTTGCATGATGCTATTTGTGGATGGTTGATCAAGTTGGAAAAATAGATGAAATTATATCTTTAGAATATTGGCCGAAGTCTATTTATAGATCATTAATCTAAAAATAGATGCATGTCGATTATTATTAGCTCTTAATAATAATCAGACTCTAAACAACAACTTATTCTCTTGGAGCACTTCAGTTCAGTGCACAGATGTGGTATAGCCGCTGACAAAAGGAATTACGCTATTCCTAAGGGTTTACTGGAGCTAATGCATGGAGGACTCAGTTAGAACTCAAGTGGCAAAGTTATGACACAGTTGGAAGAAGTAGTTATGGAGTTGTATTCAGTTTAGCTCAGTTAGACTCAGTTGAGCTAGTTGTATCTAGTCTAACGGATTGAAACACTAGTGAGAGTGGAGTGAATTAATTAGTTAATTAATTCACAAATAATAACTCATTAATCAATTGAACAATACAATAGTTAACTACAGTGCATGGCAGTTTCAGTGGAGACCAGGGGAGAGATAGGTGAAAAGGAAAGATAGACTATCTGTTGTGACTATTAGTGATGCATTGATTGCATCAAACACACAGTGGATATGCCAATGAGGATTGCACAGTCAATCCAAGAGTAATTCGAATTCATTTAGAGCTATTCTTCAGTAGAGATTGTGCAGTGGAGGCAGGTTAGCAGGTGGCATAGATCGGTGCATGGATTTGCAAGATTAGGCCTGATTAGTGTATGACGATTGTACTGTACTGAGAGCTTGTGATAAGCTTTGTATGTTTGTATGATATTGTCATATGATCTCCATGTTACATAATATATATTTTGGGTTTTCAACTTCAGGATTTCCCAGTTAAAAACTGTGTTATGTGCGAATGAAATTTTTTTTTATGCTTCACATGTGTGTGCAATTAATTTTTTCCGCAAAAGATTAACAAGTGGAATAGATTCAGTATCTTGCATAAATTTAAATAGTGTGAGATCAGGTGTATCTAGGACATATGCATGCTTAGTGCATATAATTTATGCATGGTATCAGAGCGTTGTTGATTGAAGATTGCAATTGTGAAGTGAGTTTGTGTTGGTGGACAATTCAAATTTGCTACAGAATATTATTGGTGCAGAAATCGAGTATACTTTGAAATGTATTTCAACGGGTTGAGATTGGAGTATGCCCTTGATGGGAGCTCGAATTACATATCTTGGAAAGACAAGATGGAGGTGGTGCTGGAGGATAATGGGCTGAAGGATTTCATCGATAGCGATGTTCCTAAGCCGGGATCTAGCGATGCTGCATTACTTGATGCATGGAAAAATAAGACTGCAAAGACGAGGAGGATTCTATTGGAAGGTGTGAAGGACCAAATTGTGTCCAGCCTTCATGGGAAAGCCACTCCATTCTTAATGTGGAAGGCTTTGACAGACTTGTTCCAAAGCAGAAGTGACTAGAGGAAGTTGGCGCTTAAAGAGGAGGGGAAAAATGGACGCGAAATGTAATATGGGCCGTTAGATCTGGGGGTTGCAGATCTACGGCTGAGGATGAGCGCGAAGGGATAAGAGTAGCGCGGTGAGAAGAGGTTGGAGGGCTGGGCTAATGCGTGCTCAGGGAAGAAAAACTGCCCTTTTTGCGTTGAAAACGAGTTTTGGACAACCATGGAGGAACGGGCGTGAAAATGTGTGTGGGTCGTTGGATCTGGGGGGAAAGCCAGATCAATGGTGGAGATTTGGAGGAATCACGATGGAAAGGCCCCAGCGTGGTTGGGTGGGACCAATGGGGTTATAAGGGGAAATGAACGAAAAATGCGTATGGCGGGGGCACTTGGGGTAGGAACAAATTTGCGGACTGGGTACCTCCACACCGAACCTTAGCCGTTGGATGAATATTTCACATATCCCAAGGAGTCACTGCGGGGCGGGGCGACTCAAATGTTTGAATTTTGTGTGGAAAGTGCTCGCGGGTGGAGAAAAAGGGAAAACAGTGTGTGCCATCGGATATATAAGATGGACGGCGGAGAACGCATCGTAGGATCGACAATCGGAGGAGAAAAGTTCTGGGAGGCATGAGTTTGAAAGTTGTGATATGCCGATGATGCGATGGTGTGATGATCGATGAGTGTGATGAATGTGATGAAGCGATGGAAAAAGGCCAGTGCGATGGAATATGGACCGTTGGATTGGAAAATATCAACGATGGATATTTAATCGGAGGATCGCATCGGCGGAGGAAAGGAATACGGAAGGGAAAGAGGGTGATGCGTGATGAGATGCGAAGTGCGAGGACCATTGGCTTTGAGAGATATCAACGGTAGAGATTTCATTGGCATGGGAAAGGCCAAACCTGTTGCGATGGAGCGATGCGATGAAGCGATAGTCGTGGAATCTTGGGGAAATGGACAACTACGATCTCATCGGAGGATTGGTCATCGGCACAAAAGAAAACGCGAAAGCGGGAACTTGGAATCACTGATGTGCAGGAAAGGGGCTTAGGCCTAATGTTTGAAAAGGAGTGGAAAATGACAAAAATGAGGTTTTTTGAGGGTTTCGATAGAGTAAAAGGAGGGTTTTAAAACCAAATAAAATGATTTTACAAGGTTTAAAGGGGATTTTGAAGGAAGTGGAGGGATTTCTAATGGGAAAATATGAATGGAAGAGGGCTTCAAAGTAGTTTTCTTCAATACAACAACAGGGCTTTGTGAAGACATCAGTGAGATGGATCCTTTGGACAAATGGAAACAACAAGGCTTCAAGAAGTCACAGATTTGCTCCAAATTTGTTTCTTGAAGACTAATAGACCTATTTTAGCCATCATAGTATATGGAAAAATTATGGATGGCTAACACAAGGTATTGGGAAAAATTAAAAATGGTAGCAGGAGGCTGACTAGGTGTGAAAGTAGATAAAAAACCTAGTACTGCAACATCAGTATGCTCATCTATGAAATATCCAAGAATAAAAGACATCATGGAGATGATATGTGTTGTCCTTTCAGAAATTTTTTTAGAAGGGTATGGAGGATTTCTCTTGAGAATTTCTACAGAAGAAGGCATGAAAGTCTGGAATATCTAGAACCTCATCAGCCTGATCTATGGATTTTTCATGGCTCCAGCAGTGGAGCTCAAGAAGGTTAAATTCTGTGGTTGTGTCATTAATATTAAAATTTGTATCAGTCAGGAGAATGTGTTCTACATCTACAACAGGGGGTTGTAAAGGATTGACACTTACTATTGCTTTGGAAGCCATTGTTTCTGATTGTTTCTTCAATTAATTAATCTTTTGACTTGGAAAAAAACTGATTTAGGTTTGTGGTAGCACCTCAAAATGATTATAACATTTTGCAGACTTTTTTAAGAAGCTAATTGGTCAATTTATTACTCTCTATAATCAAAACAGCGTTAGGTCTTGGGAACCCTGTGAAAATAGGTCCAGGGTTTGCAGAAAAAGGGATTTGGGAAGCTACATGGATTCCTTCCAGGTCTACAAGGGTTTAGACTAGTTCAATTTATCAAACTGTATTCTCTGTAACAAAAAGACACTTTTAGAACCTTAGAATTTCTATAAACAGATGCCTAGGGTCTATATGAAAGGACTTGAAGGTAAGGAGGCTTTCTTTAGGTATACAAAGGCTTAAACTTCTTCAATTATTCGATTTTTGTGATTTAAAACAGTCTTGAGCCTTAGAATCTGTGAAAAGAATGTTTAGGGTATGTAGAAAAGGATTTTGGAAGGCAAGAGGTCTTTTTTGGTCTGCTAATACTCTTAATTTGATTCAATTACTTATTACTTATATTTTTAGATCAAGAACAAGCCTTTTCTTTGAAGAATACTTGGGAAAAAAAACAGATTTGATTTTCAGGAGGGTTCTGGGGTTGCAGAAAGATTCTCTGAGGCTTTAGAGGTCCTTATAGTGCTTTTGAATGTCTTCTATACTGTTGTAGCAGAGAATTGGTTGGATTTTGTTTCAATTTGGCTTAAAAATGGAGTCAACAACAATCTTTACGGTTTAAATAACTCTTTCTGCGCGAAAACGGTAACAAAAAGTGGTAAAAGGTTTAACAAAGGGCAGCTATATACATTTTCAACCAACATTGTTTACATTGAATGTGTAGGTGTATTTGAATTGACAGGGTGGTTTGCAAGCCGGGGGGAAAACCGCTCAGTGGTTTTCGCAAGTGCCAAAGGTAGTTAGTGGTAATAGTCTTGAGGATGCGATCAAATAAAAAGCCGACACATAGCGGGGAGGGAGACTCCGAAAACTGTGCATTTTGCATGGTTGGGGTTACGCTAATGATTAGGCAAAGGAATGTGCGACAAGGGATTAAGGCCATCAAATCTGATTGGATTAGATTTGACGGTTGGGAAGATGCGATGGAGTCGTCAGGTTTTAAATGTGGGAGGCCTGGTACTTTAAGTTGTGTGGCGGGGTTATATTGTATATGATCGGGGTTTTGAAACAATATATCCAATGGGGTTTGGGTAAGTGGGGCTTTATAACAGGCAGGGATAATACATAGTGGTGTCAAAAATATATAACATGTGGGGAATTAAACCATAAGTTATATTAAAAAAATAATGGGTTGGGACTTATATAATAAGGATTTAATATATACGGGATAAAGGTTTAATGGGATTTAATACATTATGTTAAATGTTAATATGTAAAAATGTAAATAAGTGCGGGCTTTGTATAATATACTGAGTTTAACTTTAAAATTGCTATTGGGAATGGATTTCTTCACTGTGGGACCTGACATAACACCTTTTTAAAGAAATACTTAGGATAAAGGTATTTTTTGGTTTTTAATATATTTTTGAATAAATGGAAATTAGTAAAATTATTTTTTACTTTTCCAAGGATAAATGTGCAATTTAACTTAGGAAAAGAAACTTTTTGCAAAGGGGAAAAGAGTGAAATAAGAGGAAAGAGTAAAAATGAAGGGGGTGGGATATTTTTACAAGGGAATGATTTTGAAATGAAGTTAGTAAATGAAATGACCAATTTTTCTGTTATCGCTGCTTTGTGAAAACTGCTTCTACCTACCCATCTGCTACCCTAACATTTTTTCTTCATTTACATGGATGCATTTGAGCTTGCAGACCCTTATTCATTTTTCTTTTAAACATCAAACTAACTAATTCTATCCCTATTTCTTCCAAGGGCTCAGATTAAACTGTTGAGCTCCTTATTATTCTCTATGTAACTACTGATCTGCCAAGATTAAACTATTTGGCTAGATCTTTATTCTCTATCTAACAACATGAAATTTAAAGCATGAAAGGTCAAGATTAATTTGTTTAACCTTCATGGATTGTGGCATTTTTAACAAGCTGCACACAATATTTATTTCATAGTAAAAGTAAATAGTAGTGGCATTTGAATTTGCATCACTTTCATGTTTTATTTTTATCTCTTTTTTGTTTGGGATTCATTTTCATATTCTTTTTTATCTTTTTTCTTTCAATTCCTTCGATTTTTCTTTTAGGACTTTTATCCTCTTTACATTTTTTATTTTTCTAATATGGGAAAACAATTTTGCAGAAAGAAAAGTACGTACATATTACAAGACTAATCAAAGTTAATTGAAAATTATGAATCCTATTATTATAGGACCCTAACACTGCCTTTACTTGAAATCCTATTTCCTTGCGATGTTCCTTGAGAAATTAGGCCCCTATTATTTAGAAATTTCTCCAAAATGGAATGCACAATTCTTTGGGTTGATCATTTGAATGCATGCAACACATGTACACTCAAGATTAGTCTGCAATTAATGTAACACTGCCTTGGAATCTCCACCAATCTTGGGGAACTCGAATTCTCTGCATGCACTAGCTATTTTGGGCTGATTGATTAGTTAATTGGATGATCAATAAGTTTTGACTGAAGTCCCACTGTAGAACTAACCCTCCATTAGTTCCTCCAACATTTAGAACTAGTTTAACTGAAAAAAACCTAAGATAACTAACCTTGATTACTACAAATTAGCAATCACACATGCTTAAATGAACTCTAACTCCTCCAACTAGAATTTATTGAGCTAACTGAGTGACAAGAGTCATGTCACCTCAGTTAACTGCATCCATGTTGTTTGTTGATGTGGAAATTCGATTTTTCTCAATTTAATCAAGGCAAAATCAACTTGAGAAATTCTTGCTACATTTTTCAACACTCCCTCTCAGCAAGAAAGGGATGATCAACCACTCTTATCCTACACCCGTGGAACTCGATCTTCCCTCTTGACAAGGCCTTTGCCAAGGTGTCAACATATCGTTCCTCTGTCGTTATGTATTGAAGCAACATTATCCCTCTCTACACATAGTCTCATAGATGGTGATATAGTATATCTATATGCTTCAATTGATCGTGAAAAATAGGATTCTCATAGAGCTTGATGCCACTCTTATTATCACAGTAGATCACAATTGGATCCATCATCTAACCAAACAATCCAACAAATATCTTTCTCACCCAAATTGCCTTACATGTTGCTTGATTTGTAGCCATGTATTCTTCTTCTGCCGAGCTCAGCGCCACAAATAGTTGATTCCTATTGTACCAGGAAACAGTTGCGGATCCAACACTGAAAATTCCTCCTAATGTAATCTTTCGGTCTAATGGACTCCCCACCCAATCTGCGTCTGTGAAGCCACACAACTTCACTCCCTATGTATGTCTGTAACATAGTCCAAATTGAGTATTGCCTCTGGGATACCGTAAAATATGCTTAGTTTCCTTCCAAAATAATTTGGTTGGCCTAACTATAGCTTGGCTCATTTGGTTGACTACATAACACATTTTTGGTCGTGTTTTCACAAGATACATCAATGAATCTACTAACTACCGGTAAATAATAACATCCACTTCACCTGAAGTGACATCCTCCTTCCTCCAGTTGGTCGCTAGAGGTGTCTCCATGGGTTTGAAACTCTCTACATGGAATCTCTATAGTATCTCATTTGCATACTTGCCTTGAGACACAAATAGTTCCTCATCACGTTGCCATACTTCCAATCCGAGTAAGTAGTGCATGAGACCCATGTCCTTCATTTCAAACTTCCTTGCAAGTTCCTCCTTGTAAGATTTGATAAGCTATTGAAATAAATTAAAATCAAATCATCGACATATAAGACAATAGTAACCAATTTACCTTCTACCAAGATATGATATAGGTTTGCATCTGCTTCACTTTTTGTTAAGAAATAAACTAGCAAAATAGAAGAAAAGAGAGATCAACACCTTAGAAATCAACCTCTTCAAGGGGGCAACCTCCTTTACATTACATAAATGAACAATTATTGGATGATACAAATGAAAAAACCTCCTTTCTATATATAGGATTCTGTTGTAGCCGCTACAACACCACCCAAAATTTTGGGTATATTTAAAATTTCGGGTTCCTCCTCTGCTCGCCTAGGCGTTAAAGTCTTTCACCTGACTTGCAGTCAACGACACCCCGCCGACCTATCCCCAACCCCTCACAAGTTGTCTCATCACCATGAATTGATGCTGTCGTTGCAATCACGCCATATGTGGGAGGGATCATCTAGCGTACGCTTGAACATTCTTACCGCAGTCGCGCCATGTGTAATGAGATTGCCATGCATACGTTTGAATGGAAACCTCTTGTGTATTGACGAGTAAAAGCCCTCCTGCTGTAGGTCATTAAGCATGTTGTTTGAATACTTCTCTTAAGCTTGTTAGTTTCATGTGTTTTATCTGTGGTCATCATTATTGAAGAGTAATTATGATGTTGTAATATTCCACGTAGGTCGACCCCACGGGTGACAAACTCCTCAATCTTGTCATGACATCGAGGGCAATAAAATTGAGCTCGGTAACAAAGCCAAGGTTGCGGAACAAGGGAGGAGGAGGAGCAAGCGACCAGTACTGTTAAAAGGAGGATGGTGTGATACATGTTGATCAGAGAGAACCTTCTATGTTACTGATGCAAGAGCTTTATTCACTAGTGCGTACCAGATACTTAAAAACGCTCCATTTGGAAATGTTTAGATCCTGCACCATATCATCTAAATGTCGATGGGTGCACGCAAAGGAAAATATTTCGCCACTTCGATGAATCTAGCCTGAAGCATAGCCCGGTGAACAAAGCTGACTCAGAAGATCTCCCTAGAGAATGACAATCTCATATGGGTGTGGTAAGCCGATGGCAGAGTTTCAAATATGGCAACGCACCTTTGAAAAGAAACATCTGTAATCTTGAGATACATACTGTGGAATTATTTAAGGTTCAAGGAGTACATGTGGAGGAACGAAAGGACCTTAAAACCCTAGTCTCCTTTGCTCCTACATGTCCATAAAGATTGTCTATGAAAAATCATAAGATATGGAGAATTTCAAAGTGAACCTAGAAGGTTATGTTTAATGCATACACCTTTTGGTAGCCAGGTACATTGATGCATATGAAAATAGTCTCTAGAACTACAAGGCAGAAAGGCTCAGTATTTAAAGGGCCATCAATGTGGCTTGAACAAATGACCAGTCTACCCTATGAGGCTGCATTATTTTAAAAGATTAATTTCTCGAGAAGGATACGCTTTCACCATAAAAAGGAAGAATATGATTGGAGGCTTCTCATCGACCTCGCATTCCAAGCGCTTTGGCAAGACATCCCAGCTTAGTTGCTGAGTAACAGAGGTCAAGTCTCAAATCTCAGTTTTTCAAAGGAAGCAGCATTCATATTAGGGCTCGGCGGCCTTGGCAATGGAAATTTCTATCCGTTTGCGCTAACAATCTAACGAAAAGCAAATGGTAAACTTTATGTGATTAAACTAAGACGCAAAGCCATATGGGTTCAAAACCATATGAAATGATGGAGTACAACCATACGACACGTCACAAATGGGCGCACACATTTTGATGCTGCAGTTTTAATCCACGTGGGCGGTCAACCTTACATTTGAAAGATGGCGCAGAACTGCATGGGCACGTTACATGGGAGCAAATGTTCGATGGTAGGTTTTGACTCACGATAAATGTTTGAGATAGAATATATATATGCTGCAGTCCAACTTTATAATTAGACACAGATCCGAACCATATAAAATGCATTAACGTGGACTAAACATTTCTATGGAAAAGTTCAACCGGTGGAGCATATTCATAATGGTCAAAGTATATTTAAAAGCATGGAACCAAACCTTATAACAGGTCTGCTGCGACAATGTTATAGTGACTATCGCACTGTTATGCACGTGCCCATTCTTTCCCCATGCAGACATCTTCTGTTTTACAACGATTAACATCCTTTGACAATATCGCATGTCCGCGAAAATATTTTCACGCAGCAGTTACAGCTGCCGTATATCATCCAAGTGCAAAGGGATAAAGAAATACGTTTTCAAGCCACGTGAGATGGTGCAACAAGATTGCATGGACACGTGACGTTGAGCCCAGCGTTGGGTGGCAGGTTTTCCAACTCGACAAATGTTTGGAGCGATATATATATATATATATATATATATATATATATATAGATATATATATATATATATATATATATATATATATATATATATATATATATATATAGATATATATATATATATATATATATGGCGGTCCATCTTTCAACTAAAACGTGGTTCAAAACTATACAAATGAGCGCAAAGGATTTGATGGCGCGTTTTCATCCTATGCTAAAGTTTTGGAGCGGATGTATAAACGCAACCTTATAACAGACTTACGACAACATGATACAACCATCATCGAGCGGTTATAATCAAAGCAAACGCAGACATATGTGAAAACATTACAGCCGAGCGCGCATTCGATGGACCAGGGTTACGCTGTATATTCAAGCCAAGGCGCAAACGCACACGGTTTCAAGACCATGTGAGATGGCAGAGCTGAATCACATAAAAACATTACTGCATGGCAGGATTCCGACCCAGGAAGCAACATCCGGAGTATATATATATGTATGTGGTGGTCGAATTCACATTTGAAACGCTGACCAGAACGTGATAAAAAGTCCATAACGACGTTTTTATAATGGCTGTTGCCATGGTGAGCACGTAAAAGCAGGTTGTTGCCATGTTTCGCAGACCAGGTCGCAGAGATTAAAACCCATCAGGTAGCACGTTTTCTCAAGTCGCAGGGTCGCAGAATGAGTTGCACGAGGAGAGATGTGACTCAGCCAGTCTTGCGACCCAGTGACCCCTTCAAGTCGCACGTTAGCTCAGGTCACAGGGTCGGAGAATGAGCTGCCTGAGGAGAGCTGCGACTCAGCCAGTCTTGCGACTCAGTGACCCCTTCAAGTTGCACGTTAGCTCAGGTTGCAGGGTTGCAGAATGGTCTTCCCATGGAGAGCTGCGACCCAAGAAATTCTCCGACCGAGCGACCCCATCTGAAAACACAAATTCATGCTATAATCGGCTCCGTGATGATCGTTCACGTGTTTCATTCCACGTAAAAGCTGTTGAGGTGCCGCACTTCATGACAGGCTGCCCAATGCATGCCGCCATGCACGAGAGATAATTTTGCTGCTACGCTTAAGCAAGGGAGCGGAAAGTCATTAAGTCTTGGGACATCCACAACATTCTTGGCATGTTGCGACTACCCGCCACGCCGAAATATCTCCATAGAATAGAAGTGCCATGAGGAAGAACGTGTTACTGAAAAATCCATTTAAGTAATTATACTTGTTTAGAAGGAAGCAAGACGCCTTGGACCCAACTTCGCAGGTACAGAGCAGATACTGTTAGGTCTTGTTGGTGAAGGAATAGACATTTTAGCTAAAGTATTAAGGAATGCAGAGTGTCAAATATGAACCCCACAAAGTTTCTCCACGACAGTTCGCCACATTGGCGCATGATTTGTCGCTCTCCAATCGAAGATGGCGAGTATTGCTCTTCCATGAATGGGAAAATCGATGAGCTTGAAGACTTTCAGCGACCACTGAGCATGGGAATGTAGAAGCCCATGCCTATCAAGTGATTTAATACAAGACTTGAAGAAAACCTTGTACATGGGAAAGATTATGATCCTGGTAAAGAACGGGCACAAAGAAAGCTTACCCTAGCCTTTCTCTCCGACGATTCAGTAGTTGACTACACAGGGGTCCAAACTTATTGTTTTTTCTCTTTCGCTCTTGCAAATCAATTGAAATGCCTTTAGCATCATTATTATTTCAATCATGGAGATATGTGACCTATGTTACTTTATTGCAGGAAAAACCTTTCATTCGCATAAAGAGCCAGAGTTTTCCTCAGCAAACAAGGGGACCTTCTCAAAACAGGTCGCATATATGTTGAGGTCGCAGGTCGCAAATTCAAGTAGGTCGCAGGTCGCACAACTGCCTAGGTCGCAGGTCGCAGATCTGACAAGGTCGCAGGTCGCACATCTACCGAGGTCGCAGGTCGCATATTTCCCCAGGTCGCTAAGTCACATCCCTTAGCAAATGCCCAACGGCGTGACCCAGCGACCCAGCGACTAGGTTGCAGGTCGCACTCACCAGCCAGGTCGCAGGTCGCATTTTCCCTTCCAGGTCGCAAGGAAACTCAACAGTTAGGAAGCCCAAAGGGCAACTTTTGATCTATAAAACCCCCTCCGGGGAGATGTAAAGGGATCTTTGGTTTGGGACTCGAGCTGAGTACATTGTATTACCAGTAGATTATACATTTAATGATGAATACAAGCATTTTGTAAAATATCTTTGTGGATCTGGTGTTGTTTTATGTACGAGCATTCTTGAGTATTATATTTTTCAGTTTCTGAACATCTTTAGATTAAGGGAACTGTATCTTTAATTCAGTTCACAGTTACATGACAGTTTGCTGAGTATGTTAATGGGGGTTGAGTTATTTCACTTTCTTGGCGAATGCTGATGACTTTGTTTATCTGCGTTTGTGTTATCATTTTAAGCTTTTAGGAAGTGAAGGGTGTTCTCGCCATGAGGAACTATTTCTTTCATGGTCAGAACAGCTTACAGGCATGAACCTAGTGAAGTGTTACTAACAACACTTCCTTCGGTCTTCATGCTTTATTATTTTTCTCTTGCTACTCATAGTGTCGTATGTACATTTAATGCATCAAGCATATGTCTTGTATCAGTCGATTAGGTGTGTATTCACTGTTTTATCGAGTTTAAGCGAGACCCAAAGCAAAGGAGAAATCAGTGGTAGCCGGACCCACATCCGGACGGGATCCCTAATCCAAACGGTTCAAGGTCTAATTGGGACCTTTTACCGGGGAGATCCCCTGCTGTTGGCCAGACAGATTTTCCCGTCAACAGATTCCATGGAGTCACAATATAATCCTAGCCGACCTAACAATACTAATGCAAGGACACAATAATAACAATAGTGGGATTTTATGGGCACAATAATAACAATATGGGGACTACAAGGGTACAACAATAACAATAAGGGGGCTACACTAACAACAATAAGGGAATACACTAGTAATATAGGGACCTAACATGCCCCTCTCCTTCAAAAAAGTGTTGTCCTTAATGCTTGAGTAGTTCTGGACGCACTTGTATAAAATTCTCATCCTCCCATGTGGAATCTTCAGTTGGTAGGTTCTTCCACTTGATGAGATACTCTGAAAATGATCAATTTCATAATTGTCGAGTTCTTGTTTCCGTGACTGCTTCAGGTTCCAATATGATTTTTCTTTCCTCATTAAGTTCTGGCAATATTGTTTGAACTGGAAGTTTATTAGCTATAACCTTTTTTAAGCATGAAACATGGAAAACTGGGTGCACTCGATAAGAAGCATGAAGCTCCAATTTGTATGTCATAGTACCAATATTTTCCAACACCTTGTAAGGACCATAGTACTTTGGTGATAATTTATGATCCTTCTTAGCTTGCTCGAGGAACATTTGTTTGTATGGTTGTAGCTGTAAAAATACCCAGTCGCCAACATCAAAATTTCTCTCGCTGCGATGTTGATCTGCCTGTTGTTTTAATCGATTTTGTGCCAAATTTAAGTTATCCTTTATGAGTTGGAGAACTTGTTGTTGATGCTCGATGTGATCTTCCACTGCTTGAACCTTAAACTTTTCTCTTAAAGATGATGTGATGGATGGTGGATGATATCCATAAAGTGCCATAAATGTGGTCATTTTTGTTGCAATGTGGAAGGAAGTGTTATACCACCACTTAGCCAGAGGTAACTACTTAACCCATTGTGTTTGTTTATCACATATAAAGAAACGAAGATATCCTTCCAAACATTTTTTCACTATCTTAGTTTGCCCATCGGATTGATGATGATAAGATGAGCTATGAGCTAGTTGAGTACCCAAACAAGAAAATAATTATGTCCAAAAATTTCCAGTAAAAATGGGATATTTGTCGCTTACAATAATCTTTGGGTTTCCATGTAGCTTTTTAATTATTTCCATAAATGCAGTAGTAATTGTACTTGCTTTAAATGGATAAGATAATGCACAAAAGTGTGCATACTTGGTAAGTCTATAAACTTCCACCGTGATGATACTCTTTCCTTCTAAATTAGGTAAACATGTGATAAAATCCATTGAAACCTCCTCCCAATTTTGAATTAGAATGGATAAAGGTTGTAGCAGACCTAGGGTCTTAATTGTCTCAACTTTATTTTGCTGGCAAACCAAACATTCCACGACAAACTTTTGAATATCATATTTAAGGCCATCCCAAAAAAATTCTTTCTTCACCCTATGGTAAGTTTTTAAAAATCCTGAGTGTCCTCCTAAAGAAGAGGTGTGCAATTCCAAAGGCATCTTTTGTTTTAGTTGGGAATTATTGCAAATATATAAGCGATATTTGTACCATGAGGAGTCATTTTTCCAACTAATTTTATCAGATGTGTTGGGATTTTGCTGCAAATTTAGAATGAGTGTCCACACTTCTTCGTCGTTCTTCCATTCCTCCCTTGCTTCGGTTATCCAATCTGGTTGGATAATAGAAATGGCACAAAGCAATGCTTTCACATCCTCATCCTTTCTTGAGAGTGCATTTGCAACAACATTTATCTTCCCTTTTTTGTATATGATTTCAAAGTCATAACCCAACATCTTCATGACCCATTTTTGTTGCTCTTCTAAAGATAGTCTTTGTTCCAAAAAGCATTTAAGACTATCATGATAAATTTTTACATTGAAGTGTATTCCCATTAGGTAAGCTCGCCATTTATTTAGTGCATGTAGTATTGACAACATTACCTTCTCATAAATAGTTTTCTGTAAATACTTTCATTTGATTGGAAGACTTTCAAAATTAATGGGTCTTCCTTCTTGCATTAAAAAAACACCAATTCCATTTTCTGAGGCACCACATTCCACAATAAAGGTTTTTGTGAAGTTTAGCGTAGCTAAGACAGGTGCTTGGCACATTTCCTCTTTAATATGTTCAAAGGCCTTAGTTGCTTTAGGAGTCCATGAAAATTCATCTTTATTTAATAATGTTGTTAGAGGTGCTGCTATTTTCCCATAATTCTTAACAAACTTGGGATGATAAACTGTTAACCCGAGAAATCCTCGCAACTGCTTTATGGTTGTGGGGACTTTCCATTCCTTAATGGCTTTAATTTTTTTTAGGGTATACCTTAACACCCTCTTGAGATATAATATGACCCAAATATTCCACCTTGTTGGGTGTGGAGCCTGATTATCTTGTTTATTTTGTATCACAGCGTTGGACCCCTGTACCTTAATGGGGGCAGCAACGCTGCCCATAATTAAACGCTACCTGGGGTGTCTAGGGGGGGCCGGTTTCGAGGGCAGCGCCCCCGAAGCTAAAAATAGATGTAAAATTTCCTTGTAAAAGTATAGTAATTTCTAGTCAATATGGGCCATTCATTAGGCAGATGATCTGACGGTAGAAGTTATGTTTAGTTTAGGGTTTTTTTCCCTATAAGGAAACCCCTCACTCATATGAGGGTATTGTATTGTGGCTGTGTATTGTATGTGTATTCTCGGAGCAAGAAAAAAACAAGGAGACTGTGAGAGAGAACTGAGGATACTACAACGGATTTGCTGTAGGTTGTGTCTCTTCATTTTGCTGGATAGTATAAATGAAGGACTGGCTGTTTGGGGTGGACGTAGCCCAAACTGGGTGAACCACGTAGATCTGTGTCTCTATGGTTTTATGTGTTTTGTGTGCTTGTGTTTTCCGCATATTTTATGTGTTTCATTGCTCTATAATATTTAATTTTCTAACAATTGGTATCAAAGCCGAAGGTCTATTTGGATGATAAACTCGCAGGAAAGAAGGGTTCCTGGTTCGAGTGGGAGTAATGACGGAAGATGGTAAATTGAGGGTCGAGAAATTTAATAGCCAAAACTTCCTGCTGTGGAAGATTTAAATGGAAGATTATCTGTATCAGAAAGATCTGTACCTACCATTGAGCGGAAAAACAAAGAATCCAATGACTATGACAGACGCAGAATGGGATATTCTTGATAGAAAGGCACTTGGAATAGTACGGTTTTGCCTCGGAGCGTCGGTAGCCTTCAATATTTAGAAGGAAACAACAACAGAGGGTTTGCTTAAGGCGTTGGCAAAACTATATGAAAAACCCTCGGCCTCAAACAAGGTATTTCTTATGAAACGTTTATTTAATATGAAGATGTTGGAAGGTGGATCTGTTGTAGACCATTTAAATGATTTTAATACAGTTGCCAGTCAGTTAAGTTCTGTAGGGGTAAACTTTGATGATGAAGTTAGAGCTCTGTTATTTTTTTGCTCATTTCCAGAAAGCTGGAATGGTTTATTTATGGCCATTAGTAACTCTATCTCTGCAAATGAAGCAGCCGTGGAGTTGCTACAATCAGTCTCCAAGAGGGAGATTTTTGGGTGTGGAACCTGATTATCTTATTTATTTTGTATCACAATGTTGGACCCCTGTATCTTAATGGGGGCAGAAATGTCGCCCGTAATTAAACGCTGCCTGGGGGGTCCAGGGGGGCGGCTGCGAATTTATGGAGCCCCCCCCCTGGCAGGGGGTTTCGGGGGCAGCGCCCCCAAAGCTAAAAATAGATGTAAATTTGCCTTGTAAAAGTATAGTAATTTCTAGTCAATCTGGGCCATTCATTAGGCGGATGATCTGACGATAGAAGTTATGTTTAGTTTAGGGTTTTTTGCCCTAGAAGGTAACCCCTCGCTTGTATGAGGGTATTGTATTGTGGCTGTGTATTGTATGTGTTTTCTCGGAGCGAGAAACAGATAGGGAGACTGTGAGAGAGAACAAGGGATATTACAGCAGATCTGCTGTAGGTTGTGTCTCTTCATTTTGCTGGATATTAGAAAGGAAGGACTGGCTGTTTGGGGTGGACGTAGCCCAAACTAGGTGAACCACGTATATCTGTGTCACTCTGGTTTTATGTGTTTTGTGTGCTTGTGCTTTTTGCATATTTTATGTGTTTCATTGCTTTGTAATATTTAATTTTATAGCACACCTCTTGTACTCCAAAGAAACATTTGGAGGTTTTTGCATATAATTGTTTATCCTCCAATAGTTTGAGCACCTTGTCAACATGTTGAACATGATCCTTCCAAGACCTGTTTTTTGTTGTTGTTGGTAAATTAGTCTATTTATATTAAAAGAGAGTATGGTAAAATATGGTTTACAAATAATAGAGGATAGATAACCAGGAACCAGAAATGAAGAACATTCAACCTCAGTCCCTTAGAGTAGCCAAGAGAGAAGCAAGAGGTATAGATAGAATAACAAGGGAGCAGCAAGAAAAAATTTGGAAACTACCCCAAGTGGGTTGTTTCCTCAGTACGACATTTCTTTCCTTTATTTTTTGAAACTCTGACCCAGTCATCCTGGGGTTGTTGGGCTAGTATCACTTGGAGCCTATTGGTTTCTGAAGGAGTGGGCTCCTTATCCGAATCTGAGGAGGAGGTTTCATGATATTGTTTCTGTGCACTCATAGGACCAGTGTGCATATAATGGTTTGCTGAGGTCATATCCTTTTCTTTCTTTTCAGCCTCCACATCTGCTTCGTTGTCTTCCTCATCCGAGCTAAAGGAATTGATGTCATCCATGGGTGGTGGGACATAAAGCTTCCAGCTTTTGGAGGTTGATTTGCAGATGCTCTTCTTCTTTTGGGCTAGGAAGGAGGAGCAGGAGTTCAGAAGGTGTCTTGTTTGGTGGCAGTGGCAGCATAGGAAGGCAGTATTCTCATAGTCTAGGGTATGTGTCCAATGGAAGTCTCCCCCTTTGAGATTGATTTGATCTGGGAGGCCTTTGTTGATGTCTATTTCAGTGCATATTCTACAGAAGGTGTATATGCCTGATTCCCCCCTGGAGGTATCCATTGCCAGAAAGTGGCCTAGAGTATTTCTGATTCCTTGAAAGATAAAGTACTGCCATAGAGGGGCCGGTAAATTTGGGAGCCTGACCCAAATAGGAAGCTTGGTGATGATGGCCATGGAGGGGTCAAAGTCTGGGAACCATGGTGTGAGGAATAGCCCAAATTTCCCCCAGAACCAAGGTCCTCTTGTTAAAGTTTTTTGGTATTCCTCCTCGAAGGAAAACATAACTATTAAGAAACCCTTTGAGCAGAAGATAATCTCGTTGTTATTGGTCCAATCAGAGTGAACCCATTGATAGATATTTATTGAGCGTGGCCATAATCCGTTGAATCAGAAGATTATGGCTCTTTCTACATATTGTTGAAACTAGTCATCCACTGTTGGGTGGGAGATTTCAATCGCTAGTATATCTTCCATGTTTTCCACTAAAAACGGCTTGGGAGCCTTAGGAGGAGGTGCAACTTTCTTGGGGTGTTGTGCATGGACAACATCCTTGTAGGAGAAAGCCTGTGTAGAGGAGGGCTGCCCAGAAGCCCCTCCTCGTAGACGGAGGGATAAAACCAAAGTAGCATTTTTCTTAATGTTGTAAAAAGAGAGCGGGAGGGATTCTCGAGTTGTTTACCTCTGTAGATAAGTTGCTGCATGACAGAAGGGATCCTCAACTTGTGTTCGAGGACATGCGTTAGACTTTGCACCCGATCTACATATCAAACCTAATAGAGTTGCGTTTTTTCGTTGAGAAGTATGATCTGGATTTGGAAGGAGGGTGTAATGTCTGCCTTTTCGAGAGAGGTGCGAAGGGGAGAGGCTCCAAGAGGAAGCAAAGGAAGGCTGTGAGTGGCATATTTTTCCCTGCTATGGGCTTTAAATGGGGAGCAGATCCGACTCATGCAACTGTGGATGGGGTCCTCCATTTTGAAACCTTTCAACCTGAGATCTGCGCAAGTTTCTGCACAGGATGCATCGTTGGGCTTGGACCTAATTATATCCTGAGGTAGAGGTGGGTGTAGCTAGGCATCAGTCGAATCCTCGCTGTTGTGGATAATGGTGGTCTGAAACTTGGGCGTAGGTGTAGTTGGGCGTTGTTCCTTTGGCGCAGCCAGATAGATTAGGGGAGAGATGGTTACCGAAGGGAGCTTCCCATTGCAGATCCAGGATGAAAACATCCCTTTCGCAACGCGGCTCATCCAGATAGTTCCAACCCTTTTCCAATCGCACGCGCAACTGTGACTGAAGGGGTCCCTTGCCGCCTTCTTGCATATAAAATCCGTGGTTTTTTTATCTTCACGGCCGAGGAAGGGCTCTGCTTCTTCCATGCCAAACCTTTTTCGAGTTGCAGGAGGCTGAAGAGCTTCAGGGGCATCTTTCTGGCCATGGTGGTGGCCAACCATGGAAACCCTAGCACAAGCGGAGGATGCGCAACTCATTCTTTGGTTTTTGATGTTTCATCGATGCACTCATCGATCCTTCCAAGACCTGTTGTAGATTAGTCTATCATCAAAAAATACTAACACAAATTTTCTAAGGAAGGGTTTGAAAATGGAATTCATCAACCCTTGAAATGTAGAAGGTTCATTGGTAAGGCCAAAAGGCATGACCAAAAATTCATAATGACCCTCATGAGTTCGAAATGTTGTTTTCAGAATGTCTTCAGTCTTCATTCTAATTTGATGATATCCTGAATGGAGATCCAACTTTGTGAAATAAATTGCACCATGTAATTCATCCAATAATTCATCAATCACAGGAATGGGAAATTTATCTTTAATAGTGAGCTTATTGAGCTCCCTATAATTAGGAAACATGCACCATAATCCATCCTTCTTGTGCACCAATACTACTGGAGCAGAGAAATAACTTTGACTAGGTTGAATTGTACTAGCCTCTAGAATTTCTGCAATCATACGTTCAATTTCACTCTTTTGGACATAAGGATATCTGTAAGGCTTGATTTTTGGAGGAACACTTCCTGGAATCAAATTAATAGCAAGATCATGATCACAAATAGGTGGGAGTCCTTTGGGAGTTTCAAACACCTTGGAATGATTGTCCAAGAATTTTGGGAGACTAGGAGAAATATATGATTTTGATGTTGGAACTTCTAGTAAGCATAATTGTGCAATTACACCTCATTGTTCTTTCTTCAGAATCTTTGTAATGAAATTAGAGCTTATTATCCTTACTGACTTCCCTGCGATACTCCGTAATTAAACTTCCCTTCCTTTCGAAAAAAAATTCAAGAAAAGTTTTTGAAAATTAAAAGCTACCATCCCCAAATATTGTAACCATTGTACTCCTAGTACAAAATCAACACCACCCATTGGAATTGAAATCATTGGAATATTCAATACATATTCCCCCATGGTTAGCTTGATATTATGGCACTTTCCAGAGAAATTTATAATTCCTCCATTTGCAACCATCACTTGACACTCTGGTGCTGGGTATAGGAAGCAATTCAATTCCTTGGCTACCTTAAAATGAATAAAATTATGGGTACTACCCGATTCAATCAACACTATTAAATTTTTCTTCTTGATATGTCCTTCTATCTTGAGGTTTTGAGGAGTGGTAATTCATGCTAATGCATTACAAGATATGGTCAGATTCATTTATTCTTTCTCTAGGGTTGGTTCCTAGTGTATATCCTCTTCTTTTGAAGTTTCTTGTTCATTTTCTTCCTCCTCTTCATAATATATGTAAAATAATTTATTCTCAGCACACTTATGACCTTTAGTGTATATTCTATCGCAACTGTAGCAAAGCCCTTTTTCTCCTTTTTCTTCCAATTGTTTTGGTGTCAACCTTGTAGGTTGTGGAAGTCTAGGAATAGCAACACTTCCATCTTTATAGATGTTAGTTGTAGGCTTCTTTTTCGCCATAATTTTACTTCAAATTTTCTTGCCAACCTTAATGCCTTCTCCAATGAATCATGTTTCCAAAGGCGAACCTCATGTTGGATGTTATCCTTTAAAGTGCCTGTTGAGCCTCAAAATTGTGCTTTCTTTCATCTTACTTTACCTCATTTTCCTTTGTCCATTGCTATCCTATACCCAATTGATCAATGAATTTAGTTAAAATTACTTTTAGAATGATTTACATGACTGACTTGCTAAGTTTTGTGATTTTTGCCATTGTAATGCATTTTGATTGGAACTAGCTACAGAATGCAGACATTCCGTAGCTAACCGGCGATTCTGCAGCTGTCTTCACGTTTGAGTATGTTCCAAGTGGCCTCTCAAGAAAAACCGCATATGGGCATATTCAACGTCATGTCTACATGGTTCGTTGCTCACCATGAAGGAAGAAACGAATTCTGGGTATGGTTTTGGAACGTGGGAACACATTTAGGAAGGCAGACTTCTATTAGGACTGTCTCAGTCCAGATGTCTTTTTCCCTTTTACGCAGCCACTTCAAGAGTCCTAATGTGATTCCAATAAGGAAAGACAGTGTTCCTGAAATTGTTGCAAGTCTTGTTATTTACATTTGTTATATAAACACTTGGAACGAGAGCTTCAAGCAGATTTTGTTCTAGATTTTGATTAGATTCTGTATACATTTCAAGACGCAGAGTGCCTCAGCCAAGTTATTCTTACTTAATGAAGGCATAGTGCTGTTTTGAAAGCGTGATTGATTTGTGTGAGTTAGATTCCGCTCGTGGTGAGGGCCCCGCTTCTTGCACGGATTTATCATGAATTCTTAGATAAGTATTCTAGCTGCCTTTACGTTTTTGAATTTGAATTAGTAGTTGTTTTCATTAGCTACTATAGTTATACTCATTCTAAAAACTCTTCCAAAAGAAGAAGCTCTTCCAAAAGATTATAATTCTGAATGGGAAATGGCTATAGTATTGTAGGATTTGAAGTTGAATTCATAGTTGTTTTCATTAGCTACTATAGTTATACTCATTCTAAAAACTCTTCCAAAAGAAGAAGCTCTTCCAAAAGATTATAATGATGAATGGGAAATGGCTATAGTATTGTAGGATTTGAAGTTGAATTCATAGTTGTTTTCATTAGCTACTGTGGTTATACTCATTCTAAAAACTCTTCCAAAAGAAGAAGCTCTTCCAAAAGATTATAATGATGAATGGGGAATGGCTATAGTATTGTAGGATTTAATTGTAGTCTCTTTTATTCACCATCACAGTTATACTTATGCTCAATACTCTTCCACAAGAAGAAACTATTCCAAGAAATCTTTATACTGTCTTAAGCATGATTGTGATCTTGAACGTTTTAGTTGTGTGTTTTCACTAAGTACCATAGCTGTTCTTGCTCTTAAACGCTTGTCCAAAATATCAAAATGACGAGTGGGAGATAGCCATGATATCTTAGTTTTTAATTGCTTTCAGTCTTTACGTTTGCATAGCATAAGTTAGGATACTCCGGAGTTTAATTGCACTTAACTCATGTTTAGTTGTTTTGCTTTAAGTTTGATAATGACTTGTAGTTCAGCATTGTTTTAGGCTAGTGAAATTTTAGGTTCAGTTGTAGTTCAACTCATGGAATTTGCACTCCATATTCAGTTGCCATTCACTGCATATTAGATTACTTCAGTTGTTAAACTTAACAAAACAGCCTTCATTATTCACAAATCTCTTCTTGTTCCAAAATCCATAATTGACTCATAAACATATGAAAAGAAGACCATATCACTTTAAGGCCTGAAGTATTTCTGCAATTTCCTTGTCATCTTACAAACCAACATTCCCTCAAAAGACTTTCAAAAATCCATAAACTTTGAGTGAAGTGTAGTGCCATAAAACTGAGTTGCAGAATAGAGTTAGGAACTAGATTTAGAATAGAAGATCTTATGATGGTATCAATGTTTTACTCCAAACATACTTCAACAAATCTCTAATCAAGGATAAAATGTTGCATCATTATAAGTTAGTTGTTTAAACTGTTTAGTTAAGAAGATTTGCATACTTAGTGACCATGTTTCAAGCTCTCTCTCAAATGCCTTTGATGAAAGAATTTGACAAGTTTAGTTTGTGTTTTGAATCATTTGCTTAAAAGTCATTATCAAGCTTTGATTTTGCTTATTCATAGTTTAGATTTGATTCTGTTTTTAGTATTGCATTTGCATTTACCATTTGACACCAACCAATTAGGTTTCACCCTGTTTTTAATCATTAGCTTCCTTCCATTAGCTTTCTAGTCATTTTCCTTGTGAACATAAAACCACCAAAAGATCAAAAACATCATAAATCATCACAAAAGACCAAAAACATCACAAAACACTACACACAATGCATTAAGAAACAAGCACCTAGGTACATACAATACACTTCACTTCAGCAGTTTACCAACCCTGGTTGACAATTAAATGAGCTCAATTTAGGAGACTAGATTGAGACCAAACATTTTGGCGCCGTTGCCGGGGAAGTGAAAACTAGGTAACCTTTGTTTTTTAGCATCCAAAAACAATTATATGCGTAGGGAGAGAGATTCAAGGGGAAGATTTATAAGCAGCAGAGGCAGAAGTTTGATTTCTAGAACACCACTTGTTTCATCTAGATCCAGAGCTAGTACACCTTCAACTCAAACCCATATTCCATCCTCTCTTGATCCTGGACTTCTAGAAGATCTAAGGTCAACTATCCCATTAGAGAAACCTTCCACTTCATCCACTAAACCTGCCATAGAAGAAGATCTAAAAACTCCTGTTAGGGACACAAACCTTTCCACTTCCACAAGAGAGTCAACCATGGCAGAAGAAGGAGGAGGAGGAGTTTTTAATGGAGAACACACACTATTTGGAGGTAGAGGAGAAGGAGGTAGAGGAGAAGGAGGTAGAGGTGCAGATGGAGGAAGAGGTAGAATAGGAAGCTCTTTTGGGTTCCCTATAATTGATGAAGAAACCAATACAACCATGAAAAATATTTCACCCTCTGTCCTTCCAAACTTCTATGGACTTAAAACTGAAGATCCTGAAACCTTCTTATTCGAATTTGAAGTGCTTTATAGAACTTATGACTACTTACAGGATGCTCAAAAATTGAAATTATTTCCTTCAACTTTGAAGGGAGCAGCATTGAAGTGGTTTATGAGTCTGATCAGCAGTTCTATTAGAACATGGGAAGATATGAAACAAGCATTTCTAGAGAGATATTTGGATTATTGTATGCCGGTTAATCATAAGGAAGAAGTGTTCAAGATGTTACAAAAAGAAGATGAAAATTTGGAAGATTTGTTGGAGAGATTCAATTACAACATCAAAAGGGAAAAAATGGAAAACCTAGATCAAGACACCTTAAAAGCTCTTTTGTTGAAAACAATTAGGGATGAATGGTTGGATATCCTTAACATGATGGGAAAAGGGGATATATCACAACTCACATTACCTCAAATATCTGAGTTATGTATCAACCTTTCAAGAGGGAAATCTAAAACTGTCAAAGGTCCAAGAGATCCCGCTCTTGCAAGGGCAAGTAAGTCTGCTTCTGGGACAGTAAGTAGATCAGAAATAGGACACATGCTTGATGATTTTAAATCTGATATCTTAGGGAGTCTTAGTGAACAAATAGACACCCTTAAGATACAAAACAAGCAAAAGGATGAATCTGATGCCTTGGCAATCTTTTGTCCCAAATGTAGAAAGAAACATGCCTTGAGAGAGTGTCCTTTGGATGTAAAAGTTGTAGAAACCTGTGTCATTTGTTCTGAGAAACATGAGACCAAGAATTGTCCTTCTCTTCCTGGTCTCAAGGCTGTCTTTTAGGGGGAAACTCCTACAGATTCCACAGAGTCCCTCAATTTTGTATCTAGAAGACCTTGGCAGGGACCTCAGACACAAGGATTCCATGATCAAATGTATAATCAACCTCCACCTTGGAATCCTTGGCAGCAACCTTGGCCCCAATTTAAAAATCAATCTCAGTCCTGGGCACAAGGAACACAAAGTCCCTATGGAAGATACTCTCCATACTATCAGTATCCACCATCCTATCCACCATACCCACATTTTTATCCTCAAAATCCTCAACAAAATTTTCCTCAAAATCTTCAACAAAATCCTCAACAACATCATCAAAACCAACCACATCAAAATCCACCACTTTCATTACCCTTCCCTCAAAAATCAAATCAATTGCCTGCTCAACCCATACCAAACCCCAATAATAAGAACCCTCAGAATACATACATGATAGAAGGCCAACAGTTTCCAACTTATTTAATCACTCCTTTAGACCTTAGTGATGTTCAACTAAGGTCTGGAAGAATACTTGAAAAGAGGAAACCTTCTGTGATCATAAAAGAACAAGATAATTCTGAGGAAGACTCCCTACGGGTGAATAAAAGTCTTGAGGAAGACACATCCTTTCAAGACCCAAGCACTGAAAAACTAAAACAAAAAGATCCAATAAATCCAACTCCTGTATTAGAGCAACCATCCACATCTACTTCTATAACTCCCTTTCCGGAAAGATTACAAATTGATAGAGGTGTAGAAAAACAAATCATGGTGCCTAATTATGATTTCTTAGATGAATTGAGAAATGTTTGCATTAAAATTCCATTATTGCAAGCCATCAAAGAAATCCCAATTTTAGCCAAAACAATAAAGGAGTTGAGTATGAAGACAACAAAGAAAAGAATAAGAGAAACCAAGAAAATTCAACTGGTAGGACAAATAGCAGACATTATGATGGGTAAGATTACTATTCCAAAGTACCTTGACCCAGGAAATCCATTTGTCAAAATTCACATCAATGGAATTGAAATTCAAAACACACTCATTGACTTAGGAGCAGCAATAAACATCATGAGTAGACAAATCATGGACAAACTGAAACTTCCTAATCTTCTCTTTACACCCACACTATTACAATTAGCAGATAGATCTGTGATCAAACCAGATGGGGTAATAGAAGACATTCCAGTGTCCCTAGATTCTTGGGAATACCCTGTGGATTTCATGATCCTAACTCCTATGAATAATCTAGGAGGCCATCCTATTATATTAGGAAGACCTTGGTTGGCTACAGCTGATGCTTTTATTAGTTGTAGGTCCGGTGATATGTATATCTCTGATGGTAGTTCAACTAAGAAATTCACTTTATATCCTCCAACTAGGACAATTACAGATCTAGATGACACTCAATGGATAGAGGATGAAGAAGATTTACAACCACTCTTCACAATTTCAGAAATTAGTGAAGATAATCAAATTCTGAATACTCTAGAAAACTTTGAATCCTCTCCAGAACACAAACATGAATAATTTCAGGAGGGATCCAATATTGAATTTTTGTCATCCAGGCAGATGTCTCTTCATTCTATGGACAAATTTGGCAGCTCTACAAGTGAAATTTTTCCAGGCAAAACTTTGAACATAAATAAAAACCTAGAAAAATCTCAACAAGAAGAGTTAGTCAGAGTATTACAGAGACATTCTTCTGCATATGCATGTGAATACACTGACATGAAAGGGATAAGCCCCAAGACTTGTACTCATCACATCTATATAGAGGCAAATTGCAAACCAATCAGACAACCTCAAAGACGGATGAATCCAAATCTTAGGGAAATTGTTAAAGAGGAATTGTAAAAATTGTTAAATGTTAATTTCATCTATCCTATTTCAGATAGTCAGTGGGTTTCTCCTTTGGTAATTGTGCCAAAGAAAAATGGAAAATGGAGGGTGTGTGTTGACTACCGAGAACTAAATAAAGCTACTCTTAAAGACCATTTTCCTTTACCTTTCATAGATCAAGTATTAGATACATTAGCTGGCAAAAAGTACTTCTCATTCCTAGATGGGTTTAGTGGTTACAATCAAATCCAAGTAGCACTTGAAGACCAAGACAAAACCACATTCACCTGTCCATGGGGTACCTATGCTTACCGAGTATTACCATTTGGATTATGCAATGCACCTGCAACATTCCAAAGGGCAGTATTAGGAATTTTTTCGGATCTAATACATGACTATGTAGAGGTGTACATGGATGATTTCACAGTTTATGGGAATACAATTGAAGAGGCTTTAGAAAACCTGGAAAAAGTCTTAAAAAGATGTCAAGAAGCAAACCTTTCACTTAGTCATGAAAAATGTTTTATGATGTTTACTGAAGGTATTGTTTTAGGGCACCACATTTCAGGGAATGGGATTAGAGTTGATGAGGCAAAAGTTGAAGTCATTTCTAACCTATCCATTCCAAGTTGTCAAAGAGATGTTAGAAGTTTTCTAGGATTTACAGGGTATTATCGGAGATTCATAGAAAACTTTACCAAGATAGCATCTCCACTCTTCAAATTACTCACCAAAGATTGTGAATTCAAGTGGACTTCTGATTGCCAGTTAGCTTTTGAAACCCTGAAAACCAAAATTTCTCAAGCACCTATATTAAGGGGACCTAACTGGAAGTTACCTTTTCATATCTCGACAGATGCTTCCGATACAGCTCTAGGAGCAGTATTGGGACAAAAAGATTTAATTCCCTATGCCATCTATTATATCAGTAAAAATTTGACTCCTGCAGAGTTAAACTATACTGTAACTGAAAAAGAGTTTTTAGTCGTTGTTCATGCCATAAACAAATTTAGACACTATATAAGAGGCTATGAAACTTTTATTCACACTGATCATTCTGCAATTAGATATTTAATGAACAAATCAATCACTAATGGCAGAGTGATAAGATGGTTGTTACTCTTACAAGAATTCAACATTACTATTTTAGATAGGCCTGGAAAACAAAACACAGTGGCTGATTTCCTATCTAGACTCCAAAATATCAAAGATGACACTCCGGTTGAAGATCAATTTCCCGATGAATATCTTTTTGCAATCTCTACTCAAACTCCATGGTTTGCTGATATTGCTAATTATTTAGTTTCAGGAAAATTTCCTTCGATTATGAATGCAAGGGATAAAAGAAAAATCATTTGTGATAGTGCAAAATATTCATGGGTTGCTAATGAGTTGTACAAGACAGGTCCATATTTGATCATTAGAAGGTGTGTTCGTGAAGATGAGATGCCTGAGATTCTCAAGGCATGTCATGATGAACCTTGTGGCGGACATTTTGCAGATAAGAGGACAGCCTATAAGATCCTTAATTTAGGATATTATTGGCCATCCTTGTTTAAAGATGCTAAAGAATATGTCAAAAGGTGTGACAGTTGCCAAAGGATAGGGAAACCTTCTCCTTTAGGTGAGATGCCATTACAACCTCAGGTACACATTGAACCTTTTGAAAAATGGGCTTTGGATTTTGTAGGACCTATTAGTCCTCCATCAAGACAAAATAAATATATATTAGTTTGCACTGATTATGTTACTAAGTGGGTAGAAGCTAAACCATTACTTGTTGCTAATGAATCATCTGTAGTTACTTTTCTTTTTGAGGATATTTTTACTCGTTTTCGTGTCCCAAGGGAAATTGTTACAGATCAAGGAGCTCAATTTACATCAAGGCTAGTGGAGAAAATGATGGAGAAGTACAAAATCAGACATAGAAAATCTACTCCTTATCATCCACAAGCAAATGGTCAAGTGGAATCTACTAATAAGATCATTGAAGGAATCCTAACAAAGAATGTTCATTTACATAGAAGAGATTGGGTAGATAGGCTTCCTGAAGCCTTGTGGGCCTATAGAACTACATGGAGAAACACAACAGGCCATACTCCTTATGAGCTTGTTTATGAAAAGCAAGTTTTGTTTCCCATAGAGTTCCAGATTCAAACTTTCAAAATGGCAGTTCAGCTAGGACTTGATTTAATGGAGGCACAAAAGCATAGACTGGAGCAAATTAATGAATTGGATGAGATCAGACAAGATGCAGTTTAGAAAACAAGTCTAGTCCAACAACAAAGGGCTAGATGGCATGACAAGTACATCAAAGAGAATAAATTCAAAGAAGGTGACTGGGCTCTCTTGTTTGATTCAAAATTCAAGGATTTTCAAGGTAAATTTCAGACACATTGGCTTGGGCCATATGAAATTGTTGAAATTTTTGATAATGGGGCAATAAAAATCAGAACTATAGATGAAGAAGAGGTCACTTTTCTTGTGAATGGTCATAGATTGAAGCTGTATCACAAACCACTCTCAAGAGAAGAATTTGTCAAGAAGTTCCAAGAATGCAGTGATGTGAAGTTAATGAAGAAGAATTATTCTTCTTCATCAACTTGATTAAATTTTCTGAAGTATTTCTTTGAAAAAAATAAATAAATAAATAAATAAAGGTATAAACATGAAAACCAATCATTGATTGGCATGTTTATACAGAAAAGATAGGGTGAAAATCAGAGTCTCTCTGACACTCTAACTTTTCCCATTTTGTTTTTACAAGCAGGTGTTACAAAATCATAAGTTCAGATCCATAGTGCTTATGATCCATCTCATTTCATTTCACTTCATTCACTTATCCATCCATATTCCATTTTATTCATTCATTCATACTCTACTTCATTCCATATTTCATTCATCTCATTCCATATTCCATCCATCTCATTCTCATGTCAAGATTTAAAGTTTGATGTCTTGCTGTAAATGAATAAAACATGTCATGGATTGCAGGGCAGTTCTTATGTTCTTTCACTCCATTTCATAAACTGAATCCATTCCATTTCATCATCCACTTCATACATATCATGTCTCATCATCCATCTCCATTCATACCATATAACATTTCACCTATATTCCCAAACCACTCCATTCCACGATTAAAATGCTCTACAGGTACATTCTGCAGCTTAACAGACATTCTGCAGCTGTTCAGCCTTTCCGCAGTTAGCCAGACATTCCGCAGCTACAAATCCTGAAGGAATTAGTCAACAGACATTAGAATTGCAACAAAATGATCCAGTGTATCCATGAATAAAAATCATCAAGAAGGATTATGAAGACTCTTCCAAAGGTGAACAAAGAAGACAAAGACTACAAAAATCAAATGAAAAGCAGAGGTAACAAGTTTAGATTATAATGGCATTTCATAAAGTTTAGCATAGTTTTAGTTATGAATTGTTCGAAAAGGTTGTTTTAATTACTTTTATTGATCATGACCAATAAACCCTCCACAAACTTTGGATTAAAATCTCTCATTTCAAATTCCATGCTCGACATCATTTAAGCGGTTAAAATGGCCGAGGTGTTTGAATTCTTCACGTCTCTTAACCAAATCATTCAATGATGATTCTCTTTGCCGTTGTAAAAATCTCCACCGTCTTTTCAATCATTAATTCGTCTCCTCCACCTCACTCCATTACCCCATTCCGTGATTACTTCCATCACTCCATTCTGTAGCTGGCATTTCATTCCGCAAACAGAGATATTCTTATCATTGTGAGCAGAGCAAAAAGGGTATATCAGTTTGAATCACCGTGGGCAGAGATTGAGCATTATCATTGGAAATGCAGAGGTATAGCAGCGTGAGAATTTGAAGCCATTTGTTACCGTGGGCAGACAAAGTATCACCGTGGGCAGAGATTGAGCATTATCACTGTAAACGTGGAGGTATAGCAGTGAAGAATTTGAAGTCATTTGTCACCGGGAGACAGAGGTATAGCATTGAAGAATTTGAAGCCATTTGTTACCAAGAGACAGAGATATAGCAGTATGGGAATTTGAAGCTATTTTCCACTGAGAGACAGAGGTATAATAGTGTGGGAAATCTGAAGCCATTTGTCACTGTCAAACAGAGGCATATTAGTCCAAAGTTCCATTATCAACTAGAGGTATATCATTCCGAAGTTTGAAGCTGTTGTCACTATCAATCAGAGGTGTACCATTCCGAAGTTTGAAGCCATTTTCATTAAGAACTTGAAGCCATTTTAATTCGAAGGTGAAAGTTATTGTTTCTGTGGGTAGAAGAGTGTTAATCTGAACATTGAAGAAACAATTATGGGTTTCATAGTAAGAACTGAACCAGTGGGTTCAAAATACTTAGAAGGCTACCCTCAATGCAAAGAAATGTTGCAACAGATAGGATGGCTTCAATTTTTGGAGAAATTTAATTGCTTCCACAAAGAAGTCACTAAAACATTTGCAAGATCATTTCAAGGAGCTGAAGTTGAAGTGGGGGATGTCAAATTTACTGTCACTGAAGTTTTCATTGCAGAAGCTACAGGGTTGCTTAGAAATGGAGAGAGATGGTTCAAAAACAGAGAATTCCACAATGAATCCTGGAAGCAAATTCTAAAATCACTAGGTATGGATGTCACTGTATTTAAGAAAGGAATTCCAAGTTCTGCATTGAAAAATAAATGGAGAAACATACTACTTCTTCTGCAAAAATTTATTACATGTGAGGGTAGATATGGCACATTTTATGTCTACCACATTAGACTGATAATGCATTTTCTAGGGGAAGACTTAAACCTACCCTATTTCTTGCTTCAAAGCTTGAAAAAGATGGCTTCCTGTGTTCAAAGAAGGGTTCAATTTTTAGAGACAACTTTATATCATCATGGTTTGGTTAAAATTTTGATTGAACATCATTTAACCAAAACAAATGATACATGGGACAATTTCTTGACAAGAAATCATTTTGAAGAGCCAAAAGAGCCCTCACCTGAACCACATCCTACAAAGAGAAGCAGGAAATGGAGGGCTTCAAAAGTTGAAATTGATAAAACAGTCCAAGAAAGTAGTGAGGAAATCATTTCAGAGAAGTTGACTCAAATCAAGAGACAGCTTAAGGAAGAAAAGGTAATCAGGAAATCTGCCATGGAGAAAGGAGAGGGATCTTCTCAGCCTAGAAGAAGCCACAGACTAAAAGGGAAACTGAAGAAAACACTAATCAAACAAACAGGGGTGATTAATATAGAAGATGAGGAAACATCCATTGAAGAGGATGTTGAAGAGGATTTTAATGAAGGAACCCCTGAAATTGACCCTGCTCAACAAGAAATTTATGACTATGTGGAAACTTTGGAAAGGAGAGCTTCAGAAAGCAAGGAGAGAACCCCTAGTCCTCCACTGTCTGAAATAGATGTATTAAGAAGGGATAGATATGAGTTGGAAATACTTAATAGACACATCAAAAATGAGAATGAAATTTTGAAGGAACAAGTCAAGCTCAAAACCGATATGAACTCAACCTTATCCCTACATATAGACAAAGTGGAAAAGACCAATGACAAGTTGAAGAAGAGGAACAAAAAGCTAATCAGGGCACTTACCAACCTAAGGTTCAAACTTGTTATCAGAAAACCCAGAAGATCTTTAGCTTCCAGAAAAAGGAGAAGGAGAGGATTAGATGTTCTTGTAGAAGCCTCTGAGTTCATAGGATAATTTGCATGAGGACATGCAAAGAGACAACAGTGGGGGTATGTTGAGCCTCAAAATTGTGCTTTCTTTCATCTTACTTTACCTCATTTTCCTTTGTCCATTGCTATCCTAGACCCAATTGATCAATGAATTTAGTTAAAATTACTTTTAGAATGATTTACATGTCTGACTTGCTAAGTTTTGTGATTTTCGCCATTGTAATGCATTTTGATCGGAACTAGCTGCAGAATGCAGACATTCCGTAGCTAACCGGCGATTCTGCAGCTGTCTTCACGTTTGAGTATGTTCCAGGTGGCCTCTCAAGAAAAACCGCATATGGGCATAATCCACGTCATGTCTACATTGTTCGTTGCTCACCATGAAGGAAGAAACATATTCTGGGTATGGTTTTGGAACGTGGGAACACATTTAGAAAGGCAGACTTCTATTAGGACTGTCTCAGTCCAGATGTCTTTTTCCTTTTTACGCAGCCACTTCAAGAGTCCTAATGTGATTCCGATAAGGAAAGACAATGTTCCTGAAATTGTTGCAAGTCTTGTTATTTACATTTGTTATATAAACACTTGGGAAACCGAGAGCTAGGCTAGATTTTGTTCTAGATTTTGCTTAGATTATGTGCTACATTTCTGAAGACGCAGAGTGCTCTGTTCAAGTTATTTCACTTTTAATGAAGCAGACAATGTTGTTTTGAAAGCGTTGATTTGATTTGGAGTTAGATTCTGTCAGGTGGTAGAGGGCCCCTGCCTCTTGCACGGATTTATTTGCGTAATTTAGATAAGTATTCTAGCTGCCTTTACATTTTTGAATTTGAATTCATAGTTGTTTTCATTAGCTACTGTAGTTATACTCATTCTAAAAACTCTTCCAAAAGAAGAAGCTCTTCCAAAAGATTATAATGATGAATGGGAAATGGCTATAGTATTGTAGGATTTGAAGTTGAATTCATAGTTGTTTTCATTAGCTACTGTGGTTATACTCATTCTAACTCTTCCAAAAGAAGAAGCTCTTCCAAAAGATTATAATGATGAATGGGAAATGGCTATAGTATTGTAGGATTAGCAGTTGAATTCGTAGTTGATTTTATTAGTTATTGTAGTTATACTCATTCTAACTCTTGCAAAAGAAGAATCTCTTCCAAAAGATTATAATGATGAATGGGAAATGGCTATAGTATTGTAGGGTTTAATTGTAGTCTCTTTTATTCCCCATCACAGTTATACTTATGATAAGCACTCTTCCACAAGAAGAAACTCTTCCAAGAAATCTTTATACTGTCTTAAGCATGATTGTGATCTTGAACGTTTTAGTTGTGTGTTTTCACTAAGTACCATAGTTGTTCTTTCTCTTAAACGCTTGTCCAAAATATCATAATGATGAGTGGGAGATGGCTATGATATATTAGTTTTTCATTGCTTTCAGTCTTTACGTTTGCATAGCATAGTTAGGATACTCCGGAGTTTAATTGCACTTAATTCATGCTCAGTTATTTTATTTTAAGTTTGATAATGACTTGTAGTTCAACACTGTTTTAGGCTAGTGACATTTTAGGTTCAGTTGTAGTTCAACTCATTGCATTTGCACTCCATATTCAGTTGCCATTCACTGCATATTAGATTACTTCAATTGTTAAACTTAACAAAACAACCTTCATTATTCACAAATTTCTTCTTGTTCTAAAATCCATAATTGATTCATAACCATATGAACAGAAGACCATATCATTTTAAGGCCTAAAGTACTTCTGCAACTTCCTTATCATCTTACAAACAAACATTTTCTTCAATAGACTATTTCAAAAATCTATAACCTTTGAGTGAAGTGTAGTGCTATAAAACTGAGTTGCAGAATAGAGTTAGGAATTAGATTTAGAGTAGAAGATCTTATGATGGTATCAATGTTTTACTCCAAACGTACTTCAACAAATCTCTAATCAAGGATAAAATGTTGCATCATTATAAGTTAGTTGTTTAAACTGTTCAGTTAGGAGGATTTGCATGTTTAGTTGATCATTTCTCAAGTTGAGTTTATGTTTTTAATCATTTTCTTTGAAGTCATTATCAAGCTTTGCTTTTTCTTATTCATAGTTTAGATTTAATTCTGTTATTAATATTGCATTTGCATTTACCATTTGACTTCAACCAATTAGGTTTCACTCTGTTTTTAATCATTAACTTCCTTCCATTAGCTTTCTAGTCATTTTCCTTGTGAACATAAAACCACCAAAAGATCAAAAACATCAAAAATCATCACAAAAGACCAAAAACATCACAAAACACTACACACAACGCATTAAGAAACAAGCACCTAGGTACATACAATACACTTCACTTCAGCAGTTTAGCAACCCTGGTTGACAATTAAATGAGCTCAATTTAGGAGACTAGATTGAGACCAAACAATCCCTATGAAGACATAAATATTGTGTTCCTCTGTAATATTAGTTACCCTTATATTCAATTTTTGAAAGTCCTCAATGTGCTCCACCATTGAACCCTTTTGTTTGAGATTTATCAATTGGCTAACGAAGGTGTTTCTCTTTGTATCCTCGTAATGTGCTATCATTTCCTCCATAAAAATTGACCAAGTGACAATTTGTTTACAAGAGAAAAGCCATCGATGCCATACAAATGTGTTTTGTTCTAAATATAAAGTTGCAATATGTACCTTTTCTGTGTTTTTCACATTATGGAGATCAAAATATTGCTCTATCTATAGTATCCATGTTACGAGATCCTTTCTAACAAACTTCTTGATATCGATCTTTGGAATATGGTAGGTATTCAATCCAACGTTTAATATCCCTGTTTAGGCTAGGGCCTACCACGTGTCTGGGGTCTGCGTAATGAGGGGCTGTTTAGCTGTCGCCCTCAAATGCTCTGGTGGGCTGCTTAGCTCACCCTTAACGTGCTGGGTTGCTTCCCTTACTAATAGTCTGGGCTTTTGGTGCAGTGGTTGGGCCTTTGTGGTATCAGAGTAAAGGTCTCGAGGTCGAGACTCACAAAGTGTGGTGGGCTATAATATCACTGTTAGGGTGTTCCCTTCCACATGTTCGGGGTCTGCATAATGAGGGGTTGTTTAGCTGCTGCCCTTAGATGCTCTGGTGGGCTGCTTAGCTCACCCTTAACGTGCTGGGTTGCTGCCCTTACTAACAATCCAGGATTTTGGTGTAGTGGTTGGGCATTTGACTACCATAAAGGCCCAACCACTACACCAAAAGCCTAGACTGTTAGTAAGGGCAGCAACCCAGCGCGTTAAGGGTGAGCTAAGCAGCCCACCAGAGCATGTGAGGGCGGCAACTAAATAGCGCAAACCCCGAACACATGGCGGGGCCCACCCTAATATTACAGCCCACCACACTACGTGAGTCTCGACCTTGAGACCTCTGCTCTGATACCACAAAGGCCCAAACACTACACCAAAATCCTGAACTGTTAGTAAGGGCAACAGCCCAACACGTTAAGGGTGAGCTAAGCAGCCCACCGAAGAATCTGAGGCCGACATCTAAACAACCCCTCATTACGCAGACCATGGACATGTGGCAGGGCCCACCCTAAACAGGGATGCCCTAAACAGGGATATTACACAACATTAGAGTTTATGAAATCATGATTGACATTTATTTTGTTCTCATTATGAGTTTCCTCTACTACCTTTTCTCCATCAGGAATAATTTATGTAGCAAATTTGTCAAACCTTCCTTAAAACCTTCCATGTTTACTTTTAGTTTTTCTTCTATACCATTGATATTAACTTCCATGCCATTCTTCAAACCATCCATCTTAGCTTCCACACCATTCATCTTAGCTTCCATGCCTTTCTTCAAACCATCCATGTTAGCTTCCACACCATTCATCTTAGCTTCCGTGCCATTCTTCAAACCATCCATCTTAGCTTCCATGTCATTTATATTAGCTTCCATTCCTTTCTTCAAACCATCCATTTTAGCTTCCATTTCATTTTTGGTTGATTTTTGCAAGAGCAACATTTGTTGCACTTGGTATCGTAATTTTGATACATCATGTTGCACTTCTTCATCTTGATGCGTCATAGTAGAGTTTTCTCAGGGCTTAATAGGAATGGAATTCTTTTTGGGAGGCATTATAGAATCCAATACTTATATCTATTCTTCAATATTCCCTATGAATCACTTCAAACTAATTTTTCAAACACACGTTATGCAATTTAAAAAAAAAACAAATACACACATTTTTATTGATTTTTAGGAGGTTGACATTGAACCTGAATTATCTCTGCGAATTCAGATATTCAGTATCTGAAATTCAGTCCTATAGTAGCCCTCTGAGTGTTCTTTCCAATTCTACAGGTCAGAACTAATTTGGATTCTTCAAGACCAAGTTATGCCCAATCTCCCACAATGACCTAATTATGGGTTGGTTCAGTAGATCAAACTTGTACGACGTGCCACATGTCACAGTTTTTACCTTCGCCTTTGAAACCGATGCACAAGAAACTACAGTTCGTGCATTTTCGACCACTTTTTACTGAATTAGGTTTTGATTCCTGAAACAAAAGTTATGATGATTTTCCCTCGGTCACCTGTTTGAGATGAAATTCTAGAGACTGCCAAAACCCTAACTTCCACAGATCATATCTCTGAAAATATTGTGCACTAAGATCTAAATTTTTACACAACGTTCCTTAGGATTTCCCCTCAAATGGATTTTTTTTTTAGCTTATGAAACTTTTTAGAAAAAAAATTGTATCGAAAATTCCATGATGACCTGTTTGCAGTAGTGAAACCCTAGAATCCAAAGCTCTGATACCAAATTTTAAGAAACCGGCTCACAAAATATAAGAAAAGAGAAATCAACGCCTTAGAAATTAGCCTCTTAGAGGGGGAAACCTCCTTTACATTACGTAAATGAACAATTCTTGGATGATACAAATGAAAAAACCTCCTTTCTATATATAGGAGTCCATGGGGTTACAATATAATCTTAGTCGACCTAACAATAATAATGTAAGGGAAAAATAATAACAATAGTGTGTTTTTATGGGCACAATAATAATAATATGGGGACTATAGGGTTACAAGAATAACAATAAGGGGGCTACAATAACAACAATATGTTGATTTATGGTAGCATCAGATGTGCTCTAGCCTTGTAACTTTGTATATAGGCTAAGATACATGTATTCCATAAAACCTAGAAATGGTTTTGGAAAATTCCACTTAGAGATTGTTTAATAAAATTAACTGATCGTTTTTTTTAACGTTTTCCTAAGTTTAAACTTAGGGAAAAAGATTAATTAAAGGGTATTATTTAAACAAGTGTGAATCTTCTAGATAAAGTCATGGATCACCTCCAAGTTAATATTAGCCCTTGATTATGTTTTAATCTTGGCCGTTGAAGGGTCAACGGAAGAATATAAGAAGGAGGGTAAGGGGCCTATGGAAATCACATTAAGCACATTGATCATTTGGCATTTTCGAGTTTGTGTGAGGAGACACAACTTTTGGTTAGAATCGAATCACTAGGGCGTCGTTTGTAAAGTGATTTTGATTCAGTGATCAGATTCAGAGAGGGGCAGGGGCAATAACTGGCCAGGAGGAACATGAGTACATTTCAGAGAGAGGCAGTTGTGACACAAAGAGAGGTAGCATATTTTTCTAAGGGGGTGATGCAATACCTGAAGGGAATCATGCAGAAGTGACACAGTGCCTTTTAGAGTTAGTCTGGAGAGAGCTAGAGGCTGGGGTTTTTGAGCCATGAGGGCAAAAAATCAGTCTCAAATTAGCTTGATCAGTTGCAAAGAAAGGTGACACAGTTCCTCAGCTTGCCCATGCAAGCTTGTGCAGTTCCAGCATAGGCAATCACACAGAGGCAGAGAAGGGCTTTACCAGCGCTGTTTAGATTAGCTGGGAATCTGCAGAGTGAGGTATATTTCATGATTTCAACAGTTGTCTAGATTTTTCTGAAGGGTGAGCCAGATATTGGCACCCTAGTTTTACTCAAGATTCTTCTGCTTAATAATATAAAACCCTCAGATCTCTTGCAGCAGTTTTCCCGAATTGGGTTTTCCGGGGACTTAGTCCAAAAATAATTGTGTTAAATGTGGATGTTTTTCATTGTATTCTGTTCAGTTTGTTTCAACACTTAGATTTATTCCGCAACATTATTTGTGTATATTGCTTCAGTAATTACTTCAGTATTTCGCTGTAATGAAATAATTATGAAAAAAAAAGGAGAAGTAATTCAGATTTGTTGCAGTAGGAATCCAAATTTAGGATTTTTCACATGGTATTAGAGCTTATTCAAGATGAAATGCAAGAGAAACAAGGGTGAACCAACAACTCAGCGCAGGTGAGACTTGGATCTGCGTAAGCAGCAGTAGACACTCCTAGAAATAATCATGTCCAAGCCAAGAGGGAAATACAACACAGAAAAGGCTCCCTCTGAGAGAGTTGACAAAGGGGTAATCTTTTTCAGTTGCAGAAGAGGCAGCGTAGCTGAAGGACGTAGTTATTACGCAGTAGTAAGAGTTGGTGCATAAGCGTCAGAAATATGAAAATACATAGATTGGGTATTTCTTGACCCCTAGAGAGTTTCTTACTCAAAGAAGCTCAGTTTCTCCCATGCAATAGCAAAATTAGTGACTTACTCCAGAAGGAGTGCATAAGTCTAACTGAGCAGAGGGTTAGAGGAAGAAATCGACAGTTGAGGAGATGGCCGGCAACAGATTGTGTGATCAAGATAGATTGGAGGGTGCCTCCAACTATGTCTTTTTGAAATCAAGGATTGAGTTTCTCCTTGATGAGCATGATCTAAAGGTCTTCATTGACAGTGCAGTTGCAGAGCCACTTGATGTAGTACATATGAGAGCCTTCAAGACGAACATGGAAAGAGCCAAACATTTGATCGTAGATGGTGTGAAGGATCACATCATACCTCACATAGAGAAAAAGGGCACTGCGAGAGAAATGTGGGTAGGGTTGGAAAAGCTATACTAAGGATCTTCTGAGTAGTGGAAGATGTATCTGGAGGAGAAGATGCATAATACCAGGATGAAGAAGGGAGAGTGTTTTGACTCCTTCCTATCTCATATTTAGGATAACCGAGACCAACTTTCAGTAGTGGGGTCTACACCTAAAGACTCAGAGCTGGTAAGGCTCACTCTGAACTCTTTTTTCATAAGACTATCAGGTATTTTTCCAAAGCATTATGGGCAGAGAAAGGCTTCCATGATGGGAAGCAATGTGGGCATCCTTGCATCAATAAGAGCCGAGGAGAGACCTCCTCAAAATCCATATGGAGGATGGCAGCAATGGTTCGAAAGTCAACAAGGAGGAAGAAGATAACACTACCCTTGCATCAAAGGGGAAACATAAGTAGAAAAAGAAATATCTGTCCAATATCAAGTTCTTCAGGTGTGGGGAAATGGGACATTATGCCACACAATGTCCTCTTAAGAAAAAGGATAAATACGAGAAGCAAGATCCTCAAGCCAAAGCTGCCAAGATTGAGGCAGAAGGAGATTGTGCTATGTTAGCTCATATTTTGAAAGGAGAGAAATGGGCTAACTTGGAGTTGTAGATCCAAAATATACAAGTTGGCAGGATCTTAGAGTATTTCTGGACACTTGGATCACATGTGAGCTACGACAACCTAAATACGATAGTAGGATGGACAGTTGCAGCGAAAGATGAGAAGACAATGCAGTAGCCAGCAATACTAGACCTGGTCAATGCAGAGAGGGAGAAACAACATCAACAGTTGAGCAATAACAACGCAGTTCACATTGGTGCAATGCAATACAATGCAGTGCTCGCGCAGTGCAGAACAACAACAACACAATGTTTTAAGAGAGCTAAAGCAGACGCTAGTAGCGGTTAGTATTATTTTTCAGTTGCAGATTTACTTGTCCAATTTCGGATTGTTTTCTATTGCAATTAGGAGAAGTGCAGAAACAATAGTAGATGAGTAGTAGCAACAGATTAGTAGTAACAACGCAATGCAGAGTAATGCTCACGCAGTGCAAAAACATGGTTGTAGAATTCAGAGGGAGTTGCAGTTGGCAATAGGATGCAAAGTCAGCAACAGTATATATGCAACATTTTCTTGTGCAATGTTGGTGAGGAGCATCAACAACACAATAGTAGATGTTCTAGAAGTCAGACCAACAACACATTGAGTTGTCATGCTATAGCACTTTCCTCACTAAGAGGGAGTGTTTATTTATGGTAGCATCAGATGTGCTCTAGCCTTGTAACTTTGTATATAGGCTAAGACACATGTATTCCATAAAACCTAGAAATGGTTTTGGAGAATTCCACTTAGAGATGGTTTAATTAAATTAATTAATCGTTTTAATGTTTTCCTAAGTCTAAACTTAGGGAAACTAATTAATTAAAGGGTATTAATTAAAATAAGTGTAAATATTCTAGATAAAGTCATGGATCACATCCAAGTTAATCTTAGCCCTTGATTATGTTTTAATCTTGGCTGTTGAAGGGTCAACGAAAGAATATAAGAAGGAGGGTGAGGGGCCTATGGAAATCACATTGAGCATTTGGAATTTTCGATTTTGTGTAAGGAGACACAGCTTTTGGTCAGAATCGAATCACTAGGGTAGGGTTTGCTAAGTGATTTTGATTCAGTGATCAGATTCATAGAGGGGCAGAGGCAGTAACTGGTCAAGAGGACCAGGAGTACATTTCAGAGAGAGGCAGTTGTGACGCAGATAGAGGCATCATAGTTTTATGAAGGGGTGACGTAGTACCTGAAGGGAATCACACAGAAGTGACACAATGCCTTCTAGAGTCAGTCCGAAGAGAGATAGAGAGATAGAGGCTGGGGTATCTGAGCCAGAAGGGCCAATACTCAGTCTCAGATCAACTTGATCAGTTGTAGAGAGAGGTGACGTAGTTCCTCAGCTTGTCGATGTAGGCTTACACAGTTCCAGCATAGGAAATCACACATAGGCAGAGAGGGGCTTTACCAGCGCTGTTTAGATCAGCCGAGGACCTGCAGAGTGAGGTATATCTCACATATTCATCAATTCTCTAGATTTCTATGAAGGGTGAGCCAAATATTGGCACCCTAGTTGTACTTAAGATTCTGCTGCTTAATAATATAAAACCCTTAGATCTGCTGCACCGGTTTTCCTGAGTTGGGTTTTTCTAGGGACTTAGTCCAAAAATAATTGTGTCAAATGTGGATGTTTTTCGTTATATTTTGTTCAATTTGTTTTAGCACTTAGATTTATTCTGCAACATTAGTTGTGTATAATCCTTCAGTAATTACTTTTTTTTGTACTTCGCTGTAATGAAATCATTATGAAAAATAATAAGAGAAAAAATTCAAATTTGTTGCAGTAGGAATCCAAATTTATGATTTTTCACACAATAAGGGACTACATTAGTAATATAAGGACCTAACACTTTTCGTGAAGCCAAAACCATTGAGATAGGTATCGATCCTGGTGTACCAAGCACAAGGTGCTTGTTTGAGACCGTACAATGCTCACTTGAGTATGCACACATGATACTCTTGATCAAAAGTCTAAAAGCATTATAGTTGCTCAATGTACACCTCCTCCTTAATAATTGCATTGAGGAATGTTGCTTTTGCATCCACATGGTGGATCTTCCACCTCATATGCGCAACAAAGAAAGAATTAATCTAATGGATGAGTACCTTGCTACAGGATCAAAGGTATCCTCATAGTCAATTCCTTCAAATTGAGAGTACCCCTTAGCCACATATATGTCCTTATACTTCTCTATGCTTCCATATATTTCCTGCTTTACCTTGAAGATCCATCTCGAACCCAAAACTGATTTATCTATTAGTCTTGGGACCACTTCTGAAACACTGTTCTTTACAATGGATTCGTATTCCGCCACCATTGCATTAACCCATACAAGTTTCTCTACTACTTCCTCGAAAGAGGATGACTGAGTCTCTACAAGCTTAACCATTAGAGCCAATGTACCGATCAGGTGACCTTCTCTGCCTGCGCAAATTTGAAGGAGCACCCACATTCTCTTTCAAATCCTGCACAAGTCTCTCAACTTCCTTGGTTCTTTTTCTTCCTTTTCTGGATGGTTATGCTTGAGTGGTTATCTCCACTCTCTACTCCTCAATTTGTGGCTACTCCACAACTTCTTGAGGTTCCTCCTTTGTAGCTAAAAAATCCTCTTCTGGTGGGCTCTGAAGCTCCATCTCAAGAGAGAACTGCATCACTTTCTCCTCATTAAACTTTGTATCCCTTTGTGCAAGTGTCATTCTGAGGGATGATAAGTACACATGGTAGTTGTGAGGAGTTTCTGTGTAACCCAAAAATACCCCCAATTCTGTTTTTGGATCAAGATTCTTCCTTGATTATTTGGAGACATGGCAATAAACAAAGCCTCCAAAAATCCTGAAGTGCAACACATCCAGCTTTCTCTCAGAAAAACCTTCCTCCGATGTAATCACGCCCAAAATCTGATGAGGACTTTGGTTTTTCCAATAGATTATTGTGTTGCATGCCTCTGCCCACAAGTGTAGTGGTAGGCCTTGGTCATGTAACATCACCCTCACTTCTCCTATAATGCTACAATTATTTCTCTTAGCTACCCCATTTTTTTGTGGGTTGTGGGGTGTAATCAACTCTCTTCAAATGCCTTCTTTCACATAGAAATATTTAAATTCATTTGACACGTTCTCACCTCCATTATCACTCCTGAGATCCTTTACCTTCTTGTTTGTTTCTTTCTCAACAAGTTCTTTAAATTCTACCAACTTGGAGAATGTATCGTCTTTATTCCGCATGAGGAAGATTGAGCACTTCCATGAGAAGTCATAAAAAAATGACAAATTTTTGTGCCTGGTAGTGGAGGTTGTTGAGAAAGGTCCATAGACATCAGAGTGGATCCTTTCCAAGACTGCATGTGCTTTGTTGTCTCGATCATGGAATGTTTATTTTGTGTACTTCCCCAAGGTACATCATGTTTCTCAAGTGCTCATTTGGGGAGGCCTATGGTTATCTGTTGCATGATCTTCAGGGCACCAAGATGCAAATGGCCAAGTATTTTGTGCCAAAGTTCACCGACATTATGGCTTTGCACCTTCTCCACTTTAGTTCTTAATGTGACACAATCCTTGATTCATATATGTAAACTTGAGAGTTTATGATGAAAATTGCAAGTGAAATGTTTAGGGTTTTTATCCAATTATGTTTATTTCATTAACACATAAACATATTTTAAAACTTGGTTTTGCAGAAAATGAAGAAGACATCAGTACCATAACAATATACACAAGACAACAAATGATGAATAAGTTCAGCCCTCCTGGGCTACATCTCTTGGTCCAACTTCTAATTTTGTGCCTCTTTCATTATGCTCAAAAATATGTGCTTACATCAAGTTATAGTGCTAAGAATGCTAAAAAATGTCTTTAATGGTTCCAAAACAATAAAAAACCCCTAGTTGGGCTCCTTCTACCCTCAAAAAGGTCACAAATTGTCTGAGTTATGCTCCATAGAATTGTTTCTGCTAATTGTCCTACAATTCACACTCTCCTGCAAATTTTTCTACAAATTACGCCTTTTTCGGCCACATAGAGCGAAAAATTTGCCCCATGCTGATGAGATTCGCATAAGTTTGGGTGCAATTTATCACTTCCTTAAATTGCATATGTCAGCCATGAACCGATAAAAATGTGCGACTTGGCACTCTGTTGACCATTGATCTTAGAATTGGTTGAAATACCGTCAAATAGTTTAAATTCTCGTTGATTCATGTTTTAACCTGGGTTGAGGTTGGGTTGGTTTAAACCTGTCATTGTTTGGTTTGCGGGGACCCTGCCCAAGGCAGGTTCTGCTCACATCCATCGATTTAACCATAGCATCAAACCTTAACTCTGCTCTTGGATGGTTGCATGTGATAGGTATTCTGGAACCACCAAAGTTAACCCTTAGCTGACAACCTTTAAAGGTACCGTGACCCGTAATTTTTTCCATGTGACTATCTGTTGACACTTTGGTTAACTGTCAGTTGGGTTGACCCCGCTCCAACCCATAACATTAAACCTTTGCATTAACCGTGGCATGTGTTGACCGTCGGAATTAACCATCCTGCCGAGGTAATACATGGTTTACACTTTGGTTTATGCATATAATACATATTTCATTGGCGTTATAATATATGTCGGGGTCGAGGTTAACCCTGGGCCCTATCTGCCTGCCACATGGCTTGGTTGGGTGGACCGAGGTCCAGGCTTAACCCTGGTCCCGACCCCCCATTCAAAATCTTTAAAACTTTAAACACGATTTTAGCCCATAGTATAACAATGAACACCATAGGCTGGAAGGTGGAGGGATTGGCTGGTAGGATGTTGGTCGCGAGTTCGATCCCGATGTAGGTAGTTCAACCTCCAACCAAAATTTTACACAAATGAGTGGAGGCCATGTGGAAACCACCGATTGGCCCATGTGGCTCTCCCTCATTGGTCCAGCACACAACCAATGAAAAAACACCAAATTGAACCAATAAGAATGATATAAGTGGCGAACAATCACTGGCCCATCAAAAAACATCACATGCCCAGTTAGCATACAGACTTCTCACTGGGTATACCTGCAACCCACATTCCATTTTTTTTTTTTTGCCAATTCAATCAGAATGCGATATCGGGAACATCCAATATTGGTTTTAAGTGAAACAAATTGCGTTGGATTCCTGTAATATCATATTAGCTTGGAGTTGGTTTGTTTTCTAATCCGAGCACTTTGAATTTTGAGCATTAAACTGATCCACCGGATCATTCCTCCCCACTGGAAGCTTTTGGACCTCCAAAAGCTCATTATCGATCAAAAAATAGACGAGGGTACAACTCCCTCACCCCTTCTAGTCTCAATCCACTGAACTTTGCTTGAATTTGTCACTTTGATATTTTCATGAAAGTACATCACTTTCCCTAATTTTGTAGTCCTTATCTTGTTGTCAACATTGACATCTTACTGTATTTTCCCAAAATATGTAGAACAGAAAACTGCCTTTGAAGGAATATTCACATTCCCTCCTTGGTATTCAATCATAGGAAACTTAAACAATTTCAAATTCACTTCACCTTGCACATTGTCGTCATGACGATGCTTAGCATGTATAGCCTTCACTTGGCTCGTCTCTTTACCAATTGCGATCTCCATCACCATGCATCATCCTTTTCAAAGCCAAAACGTCATGAAACCTACAAGAAGAATTTTTGGAACCAATGTCCTCTTTTTCAAATTTCTTTTGCATTTGCTTTTTGACCCCTGCATTATTTTACATTGGCATCTTGTTCGCACCAATGTTCAACAATGATGCATCCTGCTACAAATTCACTTCATTTTGCTTACCTCTTTTAGGAGGCAACATGTTAGACTCCTTAAACATCTTATCACATTAATTAGAAACCTCAATGAAATCATATTTCAAATTTGATTCATATCCTTGAAAGGCTTTAGGTTCCTCAAAATATTTATGCTTGAACATTAACAATGCAAAATTCTGACTAAAATTAACAATCATCTTCATTTGTCCAACATTAAAAGGAGACAAACTCAATTTATTGTTATGTGCTCTAACAATTAACTCAGTCCCATTCTTGAACAAATGATATTTATTCTCATGGTGATTAAAAATTTCTCTCGTATTATAAAGATATGGGCTTCCCATAACAATACCACATATATCAAGCGGAAATACATCAAGTTCAACCTCGTCAAGAAAGTTTGCAGTGATTGCAAATCTAAGTATGCACTTCCTTGTCACCTACAATTTTGCACTCTTACATACCTAACTTAGAGGATAAGGTTTAGGATGAGGAATGGTCTCTAAATTCAACTTCTTGACGATGTGTTCATAAATCAGATTTTCTTGTGAACCAATATCAAACAATGAGTCTATCTTGGTATGTTTTGAAATAACTCTAATGTGGAAAAGCTCAATTCTTGTTTTTTTTTCATTTTGAGTTTCATTGAGACAACTTAAAGAACTAATACTTGCAATGTCATTACCTTTCAAACCCATGGTTGTGATCTTTGTTTCATCCCCAAAATCAAAACCTAAATCATGTTGTGTAGTTGCAATTGTCTTCTATTTCTCCTCATTCTTAAAAATTTTGGGTCTCATCTTTGGATGAAGTTTCCAACAATTATCTTCATCATGGCCTTCTTTGGAAAAGTGCTTGCATGTGAGTTGTTATTTCTCCATCTTTATGGCAACATTCTTCTTTCCTTTTCCCTTGAATCTACCCTTTCCTTTTTGTCCAGACTCGAAGGAGCTCTCGCTTTTCTCAAAGAAACATTTTCCCCTCTTACTTATAGATGTGTGGCATGTACACAAACTTGATATAGATTTTTAGGGTTAAATATGAGAATAATGTGGCTCAAATAGCTATGAAAACCTCCAATGTATTTGAACAAAGTGTCTTGAGATGATAAATCTACACCCAATATCAATGCTCCCCTTCTAAACTCTTGGGTATAACTTAACACACTTTGACCCTTTAATTGCCTAAAGTTTTTCCAATCCATGATAGATATATGCATGTATGCTAATGGATACAACTTTCTTCTTAATGAAACAACAAAATAATTCCAAGAGGATAATACCTTACCATGTTTCTTGATGTCCTCTTGAGTTTTTGCTTCCACCAAATGAGTGTTGCACCAGCCTTAATGAAGCAAGCTGAATCTTGGTCTCATCATCCTTGATCTTTTGTATCCTTCAATACACTTCAATTTGACAAACCCAATTATCTAATATCTCAACATTTACCTCTCCATTATACATAGGAAATTCAAAATTTATGTCAAGTTTTAAAAGTGGAGTTTTACCATGTCCCTTTGGAAAATGTGGAGGTATTTGTGAAGGGGTTGATGTAGAAGATGATGATGGTGAAGATGGTGGTGAGGATGGAGGTGAATAGAAAGGTGGTGTTAAATATGGTTTGTCACCATGCCCTTTTGGAGGCATGTCCCCATCTCCTCCATCTCCTTTTGGAGGCTTATCTCCATCTCCCTTTGGAGGATTCAAGTTCTCACCTTGTTTCAACCTTGTATTCCTTTATTCATAGAGAACTTTCACCATTTGTGTCATGTCAAAGAATGCTTTTCTGAAAGCCTTCTCATCCTCTGAAATATTTTTAGGCTCTCCTTCATGTTCCATGGCTGGTGAAGCTTCTGGTGAAACTTGAGGTGAAATTTGTGGCGAAGATTGTGGAAAATGTGCTCTCCTTGACCTAACTTCAGGATTTCCAACCACGAGATTTACTTCTTCTCTTCTGAGCTTAAATATTGTAAGCATCAGAAACAATTGCAACAAAATTAAACCCTCAAAACAAAATAATAACCAAAGCTCTAATACCAAATTGATCTGTATATGTAAACTTGAGAGTTTATGGTGAAATTTGCAAGTGAAATGTTTAGGGTTTTTAGCCAATTATGTCAATTTCATTAACACATAAACATACTTTAAAACTTAGTTTTGTAGAAAATAAAGAAGATATGAGTACCATATCGGTATACAAAAGACAACAAATGATGAAGGAGTTCACCCCTCCTGGGATACATCTCTTGGTCCAACTTCCAATGTTGAGCCTCTTTCATTATGCTCAAAAACATGTGTTTACATCAAGTTATAGTGCTCAAAATGCTAAAAAAATGTCTCCAATGGATCTAAAACAACAAAAAACCCCTAGTTGGGCTCTTTCTGTCCTCAAAAAGGTCAAAAAGCTGACTGAGTTATGCTCCATAGAAGTTCTTTTGCTAACTGTCCTACAATTCGCACTCTCCTGCAAATTGTTCTACAAATTCCGGCTTTTGCGGCCATGTGGAGTGACAAATTCACCCCACATCAACGAGATTCACGTCGGTTCAAGTGCAACTTGTCACTTACTTAAATTTCCTATGTCGGCCATGAACCGATAAAAATGCGCCACTTGGCGCTTTGCTGACTGTTGATCTTGAAAGAGGTTGAACTACCGGAAAATAGTTCCGTTGATTAATGTTTGAACCTGGGTTGAGGTTGGGTTTGTGGGAACCTTTCCCAAGGAAAGTTCCGATCCCATCTGCTGATTTAACCATAGCATCAAACCTTAACTCTACTCCTGGATGGTTGCATGTGATAGGTATTATGGAACCGGTAGAGCTAACCCTTAGCTGGTAGCATTTAAACTTACCGTGACCTATAATTTTTTCCATGTGACTATCCGTCGGAAATTTGGTTAATTTTCGATTGGACTGACCTCGTTCGAATCCATAACATTAAACCTTTTCATTAACCGCGACATGTTCTAATCGTCGACGTTAACCATCATGCCAAGGTAATACATGGTTTACAGTTTGGTTTATGCATATAAACATATTTTGTTGGCATTATAATATATGGTGGGGTCGGGGTAAACCCCGGGCCTTGTCCGATTGCCACATGGCTTGGTTGGGTGGATCGGGGTCCAAGGTTAACCCCATTCCTGACCCCCCATTTAAAATATTTAAAACTTTAAATACGATTTTCGCCAATAGTATAACAAGGAACACCATAAGCGAGCCGGTGGAGGGCTTGGCTAGCAGGTTGTTGGTCGTGCGTTCGATCCTGGAGGAGGAAGTTAGACCTCCAACCAAAATTTTACACAAATGAGTGGAGGGCACATAGCAGCCACTGATTTGTCTACATGGATCTCCCTCATTGGTCCAACACACAACCAATAAAAATGCACCAAATCGAACTAATAAGAATGAAACAAGTGGTGAACAATGACTGGCCCATAAAAACACATCACCTGCCCAGTCAGCGTACAAACTGCTGACTGGGTATACCGGCAACCTACATTCCAATTTTTATTTATTTATTTAATTTAATTTAATTATTTAATTAATTAATTTATTATTTATTTATTTATTATTATTATTTTTTTGCCAATTCGATCAGAACGCGATATCGAGAGCATCTGATATCTATTTTGAGTGAACGAATTGCATTGGATTCAAGGCGGCGAGATTTTTTCTTTGGCGTTGGTTTCGATCCAATCCGAGCACTTTGAATTTTGAGCATTAAACTGATCCACCAGATCAATCCTCCACATCTAGCTTTTAGAGGTTCTTCACACAAAATTTGATCTGCTTCACCTATCCCGTGGCTATGTGTCTTAGGAATGCCTTTCCTTTGCTGAAGATCACATCATAACCACGGTCTTCCAAAACTGCAACAAAGATGAGATTTGAAGCATGAATGCTTCCACAGTAAGATACATAATGTAGATTAGAGCTTCTAGAATCTTGTGTAATATGATTGAAGAGCTCGATGTTTTGGGTGAACACTTCACCCCTTTTCAAGAGGAGGAAGCTGAGCGTAAGATAGGAAGAGTGTAGACGCTGAAAAATAAATGAGTGAATTCTAGCCGTTAAATTCAACGAAGTTGTTAGGGAGAAATTATAAAATATTAAATAAATAATAAATTATTTATAAACTAATTTGATGAATTAAAAATTAATTAATTTTAATTAGCCATTGGAGAATGAGATGGTTATAATGTTAAAAACCATTCTAAATTATAAAATTAAATTAAAATTAATTTCAAAAATTAATTTGGGAGATATATTCACTTTTGATTAATTTAGTTATAGAAATTAGTGATGAAAAGATTAAAAATGAAGGGGCAAGGGCAGAGAAATGGATAAATATAATTTTATTAAGATAGGGTGATTTAATAGATTAGGGATTTGAAGATGGAAATAATGAGTAGATATTTTGTTTTATTTTAAAATTAAATATTATTTAAGAAATTAAATTAATTCGATAATATTAATAAGTATAGAATTTAAATTTTTAAAATTTTGAATATAGAATATAGGTATTAAAATCAATGTAAGGGAGCGCGGAGGTAGAGAATGATTGTGATTTTTAAATAGGATGATTTGATTGGAGATTTGAAATGAGATACAATGTAAATTAGAGATCAAAATTCATGAATTGAAGGGGGGAGGGGAGGAGGGAGTAGTAATTAGGGGAATTTTGAGGTCTAAAATGGGCCTCCTAAAGAAAATGTACAATCAAAATTCACTTTATGAGAGCCAACACATTTTATGGGATGACATCATCCCTAATACTTGAGATGACATTGCTTGAGTTAAAGGTACTTACTTGTCACATTTTCAATGGTGGATAAAAACTCATGGTTAACCATGGTAGTGCTCTAAGTACTTTTAAAGTCATAAAGTAAAGTACTCATAATAAATGTCATTTCACACTCTTTGAATAAAATATTATTATTGTCATTTCATATTTTTTGAAAGGAACAATGCATATCCTACACAATATTCATGTATTTACACACTTTTCAATAAATATTATATTTGTATATTTTCATATATTTATTTTTAAATTATATATTCATCTCATTAAGAATTTATGAATTTATATTTATATTATATTTTAATTCATTTAAGTACAAAGGACAAATGCATTAGTTGTGCAATGACAATGATTTTTTTTGAAAAACCCATTCTTATTTATAGTCACATCAATACAATTTTTTTTATTAATTTTATTTTGGTACAACTTTTGAATTGAATTTAACCATGGTTACATGGATTTTGATGCAAAAAGTGAATTTCAAATTCATAAATATTATTTTATTGGTTTAGCTATTATTTTATTATTTCCTTAGGAGGCTCATTTTAGACCAGAAAATTCCCCTAATATGATTATAGAATAAGAAGGTGGAAAGAGGATAAAGCAAAGAGAGGGTTGGGGGGGCATGATGGCTATGATTGGTTAGGACTATGATTAAGGGAAGGGCATTTAGAAGAAAGTAAGTGGACCGTGGGTTTCCAGGAATGACTCAATTGATAACCATCATCACGGTTGAAGTTATTAGGATGCTTTTCGATTTTAAGGGCTTCCCAAATGTCTCGGGTTGAATGAAAGGGGGCAGGAGCAAGGATTTTGGATTTTTCAAAACAAATAAGGTGTTTGGAAGAATGAGAGTGCTTAACGATGGAAAAGTTTGCAATACGGTTATGGTTAGTGTCAATAATATGTTCTTTCAGCTGCGTTTTGAAGGAACGATCGGTTTGACCTATGTAAGATTTACCACAGGAACATGGGATATCTTAGACTCCAAGGCCTAACATAGGATCAGTCTTATCCTTAACTGACATGAAGAGTTGGCTGAGGGTTATCTGGGGCTTGAAGAAGGTTTTGATGTTATTTCTAGAAAGGATTATGGAAAGATGACTGATAACTCCTTTAATATAAGGAAGGGATACCTTGGCTAGGGTAGGGGGTTTGAAGTGTTATTAGGTCGGGGATGGGTGCAAGAATGGAAAGATTTATTAGTTTGGGTAGAGGTGTACCCATTAGATTTAAGAGCTCTAGTGAGATGGGATTTTTATTTAGGAAAGGATTGAGAGGAGAAGATTCGAATGGCTCAGAAGACAAGGGTTTTAAGAACAACAAAATTTTGAGCAGGGTGATGGTGGGAGCTTGCATGAAGGTACCTATCCGTATGGGTCTTTTTCCAGCAGACCTGGTGGGAAATAGATCCATTAGAGAGGCATGAGACAAGGACGTCAAGGGAAGGAAGGGAATGGTTTTCTTCCAGTTCCATGGTGAACTGAATGTGTGGAGAGATGTAATTGAGATGTGAAATGAATTGGTGGAGAGTAGGAATACCATAGGACCGGATGAAAAAGGTGTCATCGACGAAACACTTCCAAAATTTTGGTTTGAGGTGGAAGGTTTCAAGGGCTTTGGTTTCTAAGTATTCCATGAAAATGTTAGCGAAAATAGGGGAGAGAGATGAGCCTATGGTTGTGCCCTTATTTTGTTCGTAACAAACCCTGTCATAGGTGAAGAAGGTGGTGGAAAGACTAATATTGATAAGGTTAGGAGTTTCAGAGTCAAAAAGCTTGGAAATGAGGTCAATGGATTCAGGGACAAGAATATTGGTGAATAATGAGACAACTTCGAAGGTGACCATGATGTCATTTTTATCAAGCTTAAGGGTCTTGATGTGCTTAATGAAATTAGCAGAGTCTTTGATGTAGGATGATGAACGAACATAATAGGGGCTAAGATTCTTGGCAAGGCCATTCCTTTTCCAAATACCTATCCAAGAAGATTAGCCCTTATTCTGGTTGTTCCTCATCCTACCTCAAAGACTTCGCTGATTTCATTAAGCACATCAAGACCCTTAAGCTTGATAAAAATAACATCATGGTAAACTTTTATGTTGTCTCATTATTCACCAAAATTCCCATCTCTGAAGCCATTGACCTCATTTCCAATCTTGTTGACTCAGAAACTCTTAACCTCATCAATATTTTTCTTTCCACCACCTTCTTCACCTATGACGAGGTTTGTTATGAAAAAAATAAGGGCACAACCATGGGCTCATCCCTCTCCCCTGTTGTCGCTAACATTTTCATGGAATAATTCAAAACCAAATCCCTTGAAACATTCCACTTCAAAACAAAATTTTGGAAGCGTTTCGTAGATGACACCATTTTTCATCTGGTCCTATGGTATTCCTGCTCTCTGCCAATTCATTTCACATCTCAATAGCAACTCTCCCCACATTCAGTTCAAAATGGAATTGGAAGAAAACCATTCCCTTCCTTTCCTTGACGTCCTTGTCTCGTGCCCCTTTGATGGATCCCTTTCCCACCAGGTCTACCAGAAAAATACCCATATAGACATGTAACTTCATGCAAGCTCCCACCATCACCCGGCTCAAAATTCCGTTGTTCTTAAAACTCTTGTCTCTCGAGCCATTCAAATATCCTCCTCTCAATCCTTTCCTAAAGAAAAATCCCATTTCAGTAGAGATTTTAAATATAACGGGTACACCTTTACCCAAATCAATAAAGCTTTCCATTCTTGCAACCATCCCTAACCTAATAACACTTCAAAAGTCCTAATGCTTAATAATAGTCCTAACCAATCCTAGAAATCCTCCCCCCCCTCCCTCTTTTCTTTTTCCTCTTTCCACCTTATTACTCTTTAATTATTCCCCCCCCCCCTTTCCTTCATTTTGATCTCTAATTTAAATTATATTTCATTTCAAATCTCCAATCAAATCATCCTATTTAAAAATCACTATTGTTCTCTACCTCTGCTTCCTTACCCTGATTTTAATACCTACATTCGATGTTCAAAATTTAAAAAATTTAAATTCTATACTTATTAATATTATTGAATTAATTTAATTGATTCATTAATATTAATTTGAATATAAAACAAAATATCTACTCATTATTTCCATATTCAAATCCATAATCTATTAAATTACCCTATCCTAATAAAATTATATTTCTCCATTTCTCTGCCCCTCCCCCGTCCCCCCCGCCCCATCATTTTTAATCTTTTCATCGCTAATTTCTATAACTAAATTAATCAAAAGTCTGAATATATATCCCAAATTATTTTTTGAAATTAATTTTAATTTAATTTTATAATTTAGAATGGTTTTTAACATTATAACCATCTCATTCTCCAACGACTAATTCAAATTAATTAATTTTTAATTCATTGAATTAGTTTATTAATAATTTGTTATTTATTTAATCTTTTATAATTTCTCCCTAACAACTTCGTTGAATTTAACGGCTAGAATTCACTCATATTTATTCTTTCAACGTTTACACTCTTCCTATCTTACACTCAACTTCCTCCTATTGAATATGGGTGAAGTGTTCACTTGAAACATCGAGCTCTTTGATCATATTACGCAAGATTCCAGAAGCTCTAATCTACAAAAGATGAGATTTTTCTTTCAGCCTGAAACGAACATGACATCCTTGAGTCTGAGAGGGGAGCTTGACTCCCTATGAAAGGTGATTGTACCAACCCCGGTCACATTGTACCTTTCGTCGTCTCCTAGCTCAATCTGCATCTACAAATCGTTTTCTTCTAGGTCACTGAAAAACTATCTACAAACTATCATGTGGAATGATGCACTTGAGTCCAAGTACCAACCACTCCCCATCACTGTGTTGTCCATGCATGCGATAAGGGTAAAGTCAAGCTCGAACAGTGAAGCCAAGGCTTCACCTGCCGCTCCTCTCGAGGGCTAGGCTTACTAGTTCATCTTCTGGAACATTAACACCAACCCCTCCAATTTCATCATGACATTGTGTGAACCTGCTCAGATACTGCGGAATAATGTCATTATTTTTCATCTTGATACTTCGAAGTTTATCCTTGAGTGTCAGCTTCCTATGGTCACTACTATTCTCCAACAATTTTGTCAGTTATTTCCACATTGCGAACAAAGTTGATTTTCCGTGGATATTTGAGGCAATGTGATCCCCTACTCCCTCCAATATTATTCTCCTCGCCTTGCCTACATCTTTCTTCCACTGAGCAAGGTTTTGGGCATAATATTCTACTAGTTTTGCAACATCTGTCTTGATGTATTCTAGCAATCCATTATCATCCAATAATGCCTCCATGCGATCCTTCCATGAGATAAAATTGGAGTTTCCTTCTAAGGCATACTCCAAATTCGACCTCCTGAGAAACAACTTTGAAATTCCTTCTCTAATGTGAATCCTACTATGATATCATGTAGAAATTATGTTCTAGATTTTCAATTGCTCATAAAATTTTAATCAAAATCACAAGACACAAACCTACTCTACTGCTCTGCGAAAAGTAATTCATAATATAGAAAAAACAAATTTAGACATGCAATAAGAAATTACATGCATGCACACAATATTTTTACAGGGAAAGAAATCTGCTAAAAACCCATTTGTCTACTTGCATTAATCTAATGAATAGAGATGTATTATAATTGATTTGCTCAACTGAGCACAACCTGCAAGTGAATAACCTATATCTCTAGTCACCGAGAAGCTATGACCCAATCTTATTCAATTTATGCCTTTCCTTGCATTGTTACTTAATAAATTAGGCCCCTATTAGTTAGGAATTTCTCAAAAATGGATTTCACAATTCCTTGGGTTGATAATCTGACTGCATGCAACACTTTTACACTCAATACTAGTCTAGAACTGATGTTACACTTCTTTGGAATCTCCAACAAGCCTGGGGAACTCAAATTCTCTGCATGCACTAGCTATTTTAGGTTTTGATCAGTTAACTGGATGATCACTGAATTTTATTATAGTTCTACTACACAACTGACCCTGCACTAGTTCCTCCAACAGTTAGAACTAGTTTAACTGAAAACAACTTGAGATAACTGACCTTGATTGCTACAAATTAGCAATAACACATGCTTAACTGAACTCTAACTCCTCCAACTCGAATTTATTGAGATAACTGAGTGACAATATCCATGTCACCTCAGTTAACTGCATCCATGTTGTGTGTTGATGTGGAAATTCGGTTTTTTCTCAATACAATAAAGGCAAAATCAAATTGAGAATTTCTTGCTGCATTTTTCAACACCAATTAACTCATCAAAATGTTAAAATATTAAACAAATGCCTAGCCAATAAGACATTACCCAACACTCCCTGCTGGGAGTGTCCAATCAATGAGATAGGTGGGCAGCAGACAGTTATGGCCGGACCAACCCCCAACCACACGTCCACTGATTGATTAACCTCCCATGCTCGAGAGGTAATGATCCTTGGGGTAGGAGAACTTACGACAAAAGAGGTAGCTATTAAGTGCGCAGCAGATGAGAGGAATCTCATTCGACATTCACGGGCGATGGTGAAGGTTGGTGAATCGGTCTTCGTAGATGAGCATAAGTTGTGGTTGGCATCTAAATGTTGGGAGGAATCCTTAGTAACGGCAATAGCAAGTTGCACCAGGAGACAGGCAAAGGTGGTGAGGGTGATTTATTAGAGGAGGGAGCGCCTATTGACGAGTGGTTCTAGGGCTCCACCCGGGCGACATAAGCAAGCCAGAGGATTGCGCAGGACGGGCCCTACCTAGGCTAGGCCCCAGGGTGGTTTTACCTTGGGCTCATTGAGCACTCCGACTCTCCTCACTACAAGGAAAAGACCCTCTAGCAGAGGTTATAAAGGAGGTTTTTTATTGTTATAAAAGTGACCAAAATTGTTAAAAAGACATTTTCTACAACATCCGTTTTTGGTAATGAAGGTTTTGGCGGAGCTTTTAACGGAATTTCAACACAACTGAAAAAATTGGGCAACCGAAGGTTATTACGGATGTTTTTTTCATCGGCGTGCTACTAAGGTGTCAATGCACCGGTGTGTGTCATCTAGACAGTCGGCCCGGGGCAGTCGAAGGTGCATGCACCGGGCCGTAAGGGTCTAAAACTGCACTGGACACACTGAAGGTGATACAATGCATGAGGCTGTTCTAATTGGTATTGGGATTTTTGCGGTGCCCATATGTCGTATCAACACACAGATACGTAGTCTTATAGAAATGCACCAGTGCGCTGTATCAGAAAAAACGCACCGATTTTTGTAATTCGTATTGGTATTTTTGCAGTGCCCATAGATCGTACAAACACACTAGTGCATAGTCTCACATATACGCACTGGTGCGCAGTGTCACACAAACGCACTGGTGCGTAGTCTCACATATACGCACTGGTGCGTAGTGTCACACATACACACCGAGATTTATAATTGGTATTGGTATTTGTGCGGTGCCCATAGGTCGTAGAAATGCACCGGTGTATTGTATCATACAAACACACTGGTGTATAGTTACTGACACGCTTCGGTGTTCATTTTGTATTTTTTAGAAACATTGACCTGTGACAGTGCAATTATTGTGATTTTTTAAAATTCATTATTCATCAAAAGTCGACACATATTATAACAATATTATATTAATTAATTTTTTATTAATGCATTTGAATGTGATGTTTGGATTAATTTGTTATATCATATCATAATTATTGTGATTTTTTAAAATTCATTATTCATCAAAAGATGACACATATCTTATAACAATATTCATATAAGTTAAATTTTTATTAGTGCATTTGAATGTGATGTTTGGATTAATTTGTTATATGATGTCATCATATTTCACATCTCTTTATTATAATATTTAATCATCCATAAATTTAATCAGTGGTGTTACACTTCACAACGACAATGGAGAACGCAATAGAATAAATTAAAACACACACACACACACACACACACACACATATAAGACAGTCGTTGTCATACAAAATGGGATGATTATTGGTATCCCTTTGTCTTTCAATTGAGACACTATGTCCATTACATTAAACAAAATGTCTGATTTCATAGACAAATATTTCAAAAAATACAATGTCTTACTTTGATATCCAAACATAATGATCATCATTCTTTGCTTGAACTGCTGTCATTGCTTGAGCTACTTCCATGACTTGGGGTTATTTACAGGAATGTTTTGTTCACGGTGTTGATTGTTTTCTTCTTCTTCACCTTCCATCTACAAAGATAAAAGTAAACTGTAATGAGTGTATATACATTGGTGAGAATAATGAAAATTGCAATATTAAATAATATAGATCAATGTAAATCGAAAAGAAATGACATACCATAGCAACAATTGACTCATCAACTATACACATTCTTTCAAAACCATGTACTATGCCATCTTTCAAGATTTCATTTGTTGGCGTAGTTTTATACCCCATAACAAATCATATATTTAATATAAAATATTTTTTTGTTCTATTAATTATAGATGGAGCTAAGTAAAACAAGATCGATAGATGCTTACAAATTCCACAATTAATTTTTGATATGCCAACATATACTCACAACCCATATTTAACCCAATGTCAATCAATTCGTTTGATGGTTCTTCTTTGTATGTTAGCACCTGTTTGAAGGCATTCATTGATGATTTTTGTAAAACAACTTAAAATATACAAAAATGAAAACTAGTTAAGTAGTTATAAGGAAGTAAAAATTACTCACAAACTTAGATATCAACCCTTTTCTTCCTTGTCGTCCTGTTTTATGTGCCGAATGGGTTCCATTTTCTTTTATTTTTTGCAAGAAAATACTTGAAAATTAATATTTAATGCTAAATTGTTTATATATTGTACCTAATGATCGAAAAATTCAATGATTACATATTACATTTGAAGCACATTGTTGTTGAGATGGCTCCTCCTGCAATGCAATTTTGTCCATTTATTTGACCATCTCCTGTACACCTTTTTGGACATTCCTACTGGCATATTTATGATATCAACTCGTTCATCTTTTGAGATTTTCATAATCTTCCTGAAAATGTAACATGACAATAAACTATTTACTTTTTATATTGATATATGAAAAGTAAATATAGCAAAAGTGATATTTATAAATAATTCTAGAAAAACATTTAAAGGAATATTATTTTTTCATTCCTTCTTTTTTGTTGTTGTACATTTTTGCTATTAAAAGTCTGACATGTCTCATTGACCAATTCTCTGGAAACTCTTCCTGTAGTTGGATAAAATTTGGTTCTTGGAATCATTGGATTGATTTTTATATTGTAAGTGGAAAGAACGTCTATACATTCATTCCATTATATCCCTCAAACTTTTTGTAAAAGTTTTTACCTCTTTTTTTGACCTCCAACACTACTCCATATGAGCTAAGTAACAATTCATTTGCATTTGCATGTTCTATTTTTTTTCTATTCTTAGAACAACATTCATTTTCTGAGTTGTTGGTCCCTGTAGAACATTAAAGAGATGTGAATTAATAGATTGTTTGAAACATGTTATCTAATAATTTTAAGTATATTATTAATGAAAATTTAAAAAAGAAACTCATATTGGATTGATAGTATTTTTTCATTCACCATATTCATCCTTTTGCAATTTTTCCATCAAGCTCTTATGTTCTTCTGGTCCTAGATTAGAAATAATCTTATTGAGCTTCATCATTTTGTGGCTTTGCATGATACACAGTAAACAATACATATTAGTTGAACTTACATATAGTTCAAAAATAATATTTTTTGTAAATAATTTACAAAGAACTTACCTTTTTTGCTTTTCTTGATGTGTTATCAGTATTTTTGTTACTTGATATCTTGTCAGCCATTTCTTTATCAATATGAAACTTGTACCATATCATTCATTAATATATTTTATAAATAAATTATCAACTTTTCAGGTAAAAAAATATATATCAAGAAATCGGTGCGCTTTTAAATGATTTATGCACCGATGTCGGTGCATCGTGTTCTTATAAACGCACCACCCAAACCGTATAAAACACCGAACAGTGCTCTATGTCAACAAGGAGCACCTGTGCATTACATGTTAACCACCGCACCGATTAACACAACCAAAATAATAAAAATTGTCTAGTGTTATTTTCTGTAGCATATGGTATCGTGGAGGGGGCGGTGCGGCCTATTATTATAAACACTCCGTGCAAACAAGGGAGCACTGTACGGTGCTCTCTGTCAACTAGGAGACCCGGTGTGTTATATGTTACATGTTGCACCGATAAACACAAAATAATTTTTTTTTTTTTCCAAACAGTACGTGAGTGGTGCGCTATAATGAAATAACGCACCAATGCCCTATTTTACACATGGCGCACGGATTTAAAAAAAATTGTTTTTAATTTTTTTATCAAACAGTACGTGTGTGGTGTGCTGGGATAAGCCACTACACCGGTGCACTAGGTTACGCAAAGCACACCGATTAAAAAAAATATGTTTTTTAAAAATTTCACGCAAGGGCCGACATGGATTGGGATCCGACTATGCAAGTCATCCCGTGGGTTAGATCTCATATATATATATATATATATATATATATATATATATATATATATATATATAAACCCTATAAATCTAAAATAAAAATTCCTAATTCTGAAATCACAGAAACAGGAAGAAGCAAGGGTAGAAACTAAAAGAATGAAGGGTTTAGGGTAAAAATGGATTTTTTTGTTTTGTTTTTGTTTCTGAAAATGAACTAAAAATTGAATTGTTTTACTTACTGCATAAAAAATACTGTATAAAATGTGAAAAAACAATAAAATTTAATCACGAGATTGTTTGAAATTCTATGCTACAGGGTTTGAATTACCAGAGGTTTGGAATTCTGATTGTCTGAATAGTTCTGTTCGAAAGTATTTCGCTACTCCACAGTGCTCTCGTGCTCTCTTGCTTCAGGTATGTCTCGTGCAAATCTTTGGCTGGAATTTTTTGCAAAAATAGTGAAATAATAAAAAGTGTTTAGTATTTAATGAATTGTTTTACGAAATTAGATTTCGAAAATATTTTTCTACCCATTTTTCAATTTACCGCTTTCTTTTTTTCACTTTAAAAAAATAAAGTTTTTTTTTTTAGTGGCTTTTCGTCACCGATGCATCAATTAATAAGACCGCACTGATGCTTCAGTTAATAACACGACACCAGTGTGCAGTAACTAAAGCAACACCGGTGTGGTTATTTGTACATAAGCACTGATAACAATAAGTCCATTAAGGCACCGAAATTACTTTTAGGTGTGTGCACTAAAATTTATTGTTGTTTTTCTCAAATGCAGAGATAAAATATCATAATTATATCGAATGGAAAATTATTCAAAATCCATCTCGTTCCATAATATTTCTCAAAGTCCATCGTGGAGTTCTCCCTATCCATCTTGAAACGTAATATTTAATTCATATTTTATTTATATTTTCATTATCTAATTGAATTTATGTTTTTTATCCATGTCAATCAACTTAATAAAATTTGTAATGTATACAAATTTGCAGGTTCATGCAAATTCATAATCGAGTTCAGATGCACAAAATAATCAAACAGCTCCAAAACGTTAGAAGCTCTTATCAGGAGTAGCATACCGCAAGGCGCATTTGGTAGATGAAAATGGACAGCTGCTTCACCCTGCCAATCGTAACAATATTGCATCTTCTAGCCACAATCCCGGGACAATGATGCTAATAATAAGTGTTTGGTATATTAATGTAATTAATTCAACGTCAAACAAATTAATCATGCATTGTCAACGCTCTTACTAATTGATATCATAGATTTTGTACTAATCATGTTCAAATATATTTTTTGAAATTATTAGGATTCTACTGATGATGAGCTACCTACCTACCATATTCCTTTGCACCCCATGACAATGTCAAATCGAGAGAAGGCTAAATTAAGAAAAAAAATCGGAGAGGAACGATACCAAGAATGGTTGAATCAACCACTGATTCAATTCTTGCTACGTCCAGATTCACCAATTAGGAATGACTACATCAATAGTAGTTCTTCATAAGCTGGAAATGGAGGCAATCAAATAGAGGTTGGTATGTATGATTACTTAAGGGATACGACTTCCATGGAGAAAATGCTTTTAGATGCATTCCAAAATGATGATCAGCTAGGGGATCGTGCTCATATCGCTGACACCTTTTTCGAAAGCCTTAAATTTGCTTCCACCACCCCTCTCTTTGGACCCGACGGTCAGTCAAATTATACCCGGTTGGAGACAACGATGTTACTGTACAACTTGAAATAAATTTTTGGCTTGTCGAATGCATGTTTCTCAGAAATTTTGAGGTAAGTTACCATAAAGTTGTCCCTTATATAAATTTGAGAAATACAATCACACAATGAACATTACAAATGGTCAATTTTATGAACGTTAATAATTATATCGACATTAATGTACATTTAATATTTTCCATGATCACCAACTACAAGTTATTCAAAGATAAGGTTGTTCCGAGTGATAATGTATTGCCTGGTAGCTGCGAAGAGGCAAATAAATAGTTGAAAATGTTGGGTGTTGAGTATATATCATATCATGCATGTCCAAATGATTATATTCTATATAGAGGATAATATGAAGACAAAGAGATATGTCCGAAATGTGGGCATGACAGGTATGATAAATAAAAGAAGAAGGGTAAATCATGTGGTCCTCCTTTTAAGATATTGAGGCACATGCCTTTAATCCCAAGGATTCAAAGGCTCTTTTGTTGCAAACAATTAGCTATGTTGCAAGGATGGCATGCCTCACACAGATGTGAGTTGGGAGTTATGGGAATGCCAACTGATTCAATTGCCATGAAGCATATAGAGGATACATGGCCCAAAAAATTCAAGGATGAAGTACTAAGTTTACAACTTAGCATAGCCATGGATGGCGTCAACCCATATTCCCTCCAGAACACCAACTATTCTGTTTGGCCAGTCGTAGTGATCAATAACAATATCCCCCCATGGTTGTCCGTGAATAATGAACATCTTATGTTGGATCTCTTAGTCCCTGGTAGAAGACAAGTGAAGAATATGGATGTCTACTTACAACCACTGGCAGATGAAATGAAGGAATTATGGGATGGGATAAATGTATACGATGTATCAAGACCCATCGCAGCAGAGAGGAGCTTTACATTGTATGGCATATGTGCTTACACAACACATGATTATCCAGGCTTAGGAGTTTTATTTGGTAAATTACATGTTTATTGATTTTTTTATATATGTAACAATATTATTTTGCATATAAGTTATTTAATTCGTTGCAATTGTTCTGATATTCATGATATTATTTAATGTGCCATGCATATAAATTGTATACAATAATCTCACAAGTCTTGTAACAAAAGGGTATTTTGGATGTAAAGGTTGTGGACCTTCTCTGAAAGCTAGATGGGCCAAGGTCCTACGAAAGCCAGTGTATGATTGCTCCAGGGTAATAAGGAGTTCATAGAAATGTTCGATTCAAATGGGGAGCTTATGTTCGATGATCAAGAATTCTTCAACACCTATGTTGAGAAATTGCCCATTGGGAAGAAAAGGAAATATATATTTTATAACCTCCCATATTGGGAGCATCTTATGATTACCCACTTATTAGAACCCATGCATATATTTAAAAATGTTTCATATTCTTTATGGAGGCCCATATCATCGAACAAAGTGACACATTGGCTGTTAGGAAAGATATTATTACTTCAAAAACTAAAAAGAAACATTGGCCAAGATGATTAGAAAGTATAGGATCAGAGGCAAGTGCTAGTCCCTCTAATTCATGGTATTTCAAAGAAGGTGTTGTCCCATGGATTTAAAAAAAAAGGTTGATATTTCTTTGGCAAAGGATGTTATCATGGGTGTGAGGGTGCCATCTTCATACTGGTCCTCACTACTGCGTTGCTTCACCATGGATAACCATTTGTCGGGGTTGAAATCGCATGACCATTTGAATATTCTATGAGTACGTATAATGGAAAGATATTGTTTTCAGATCCATCACATTGGGTGGGTCTATTTCTTTCATCGGTGTTTTGAACCAGCTACCGAGGTTCATAATCAGGATAAGATTGAATGAGAGAAGCTAATCTCCAGAATGGTGAATAAATAGTTTTAAATGTTTGTTGAAATTATGTTTAGAGACGAAAATTTTAATTATATTGATATCAATTTCCTAAAACGCTGCGATCTCGCTTTCCTAAAACACTGCAGAGATTACTCCATTATCCCCTCCTTCGCCGAGATCAAACACTCCCTCAGAAACCCTTCCAACAATCACATTTTCATTAAAACTAGCCTGGCTCTCCTGCGTTGTGAAATAAAGAGAACAAGAAATGATTTAAACATTCTATCCTCCAAACCGTACAAACTACATATTAAACTGGCGAAAAAAATCAATCCCATACTCTGGTCAAGGATAGACACAACTTCAACACTAAAATATCTTAAATTTGAACTAACCACCAACAAAATTCAATCCAAAAAATTCTCGAATTTATCCCTCAGTATTTCAACTGAAGCCCTGGATAATCTCTCCTCCCCGACCAAGTCCTTGCAATCACACTCTGTTATTAAACCATCCCAGATCGCTTCGTTGAATTCTATCCTTCAATCCAACAAATCTGTCAACTTTGGAAGTAGAATTCCATACACTCCTGCTCTCAATAAATCCAATGATAGCGACTTGGATGATTATTCGAAACTCTCTGATACTTACCTTGACTATCCAGAAGCATGCACAACATCTCCAAATCTTTAAGAAACGCTGGACAATCATACCATTCACCACCATCCTTCCTATAGCTCACAAAACCGCCCTCCTCACGGGAATACCACCACAAAATTCCCTCCGCTTGATACCATGCAGAACCTCACCATAAACAATTCTCTCCCCAACAGAGACATCTTTCCTAACCCTCCGTCCATCTCAAACCATGATGCCACTCCTGTCGAACACATGGAAACCATGCAAAGCGTCCCTGTAAAGCACCCTTCTCCTGTTAGTAGACATTTCATGAACACCGACTTCCCTACAGTCGTTCCAAACTGTCCATCCGACCCTCATTTAACCTCGAAGAATGCTCCCTCTCCTTTCGACTCATTGGTAATTGTCGCAACCGATGATAGCATGCTGCACTCTCCGCAATCCATTGATAACACTATACTATCCACTTCACATTATGAGCACACTACCCCTAAAAAAACCCTCTTGACCCATCCTAACACATACCCTAACTCAAACTCCACCCATCGCACTCATCATCCCATTAATAATATGGTCATTAAGTTATCTGAAATAGACCTCGACGAACATACCCTAAATGTTTAAAAAAAAGGGTTAATTTTTTCCATTTCTCCTCGACGTATACCTTTCGAAGATATCCTTAGCCACATAGAATACAACATTAAATAATTACTTGAATCCACTAAAGAACTTATAAGAAAATATTGCTCGGTGATTTTAAGAAAATCCAAACCTCCTAAAAGCAATATTAGTAAACAAGAATTCCTAGCCTTAAAATCTTTAAACTCAAACCCTAACATTGTATTTCTAAAAGCGGACAAAGGGGGAGTCACTGTAATCATGAATAAAAAGGATTATAATGAAAAAATGATTGATCATCTCCTCAATAGTGGTTGCTATGAAAAACTTAATAAGAATCCCTTAAAAAGAATAACCAAAAAAATTGGTAACCTAGTCAAAACTAGCAATGTTCATGACATAAAGAACCTCATTGATAGCAATCGTTACACCCCGAGAATCTACGGTGCTCCCAAAATCCATAAAGATAATATTCCTCTTAGACCTATTCTAAACACCATTGGTGGGCCCACTTACAATCTGGCCAAACACCTAGCCAAAAACCTTAAACCCCTTGCTGGCAAAACATATTCCTTTATAAAAGACTCTACACACTTTATCATTGAAATAAAAAACATTAAGATTCACCCTAATGACATTTTTGTTAGTTTTGATGTTACCTCTCTATATACCAACATTCCCATTAATGAAGCCATGGATGTTATGGGAAAAATCTCGGACCCTGACACATGCAAGCTCATTGAATCTTGCCTAAGATCCACTTTCTTTAGCTTCATGGATGACATCTATGAAAAAACTTGTGGTGTCGCTATGGGATCTCCCTTGTCCCCCATCATTGCAAACTTATTCATGGAACACTTTGAAATTAATGCCTTAAATTCTGCCCCCCCCCCCTAAAACCCAAATGGTGGAAAAGATATGTCGATGTCATATTTGTCATTTGGCCTCATGAAAAGGAGAAATTAGAAATATTCAAACAACACCTGAGCAGTCTTTTTGACTCAATCAAATTCACAATGGAAACTGAGATTGATGCCTCCATTCCCTGTTGAGATATTGTGTATGTGGGCTAGCAGCAGTTGTGCTCTAGCTCCCAAATTTTGTGGAGGGATTAGAGTTCACCTGATCTACAAGACCCATAAATGGATTTGGGAAATTTCATCTGGTTTAGGAGGTATTAAATTAATTAATTATTTTAATGTATTTCCTAAGTTAAAACTTAGGAAGTTAAATAATTAAAGTGAATTTAATTAAACATGTGATGAAATTGTCTTAAGTTACACAGATCAAGCTTTATTTTAATATTAGCCATTGATTCAAGATTTGATCATGGCCATTGATTTGTCAACGAGAAAAGTATAAAGGAAAGGCTTGGGGTCATTTTTAAAGACACACAAAGGCAGAGAACTGAAGCTAAGCTGAGATTCTAGGGCAGGGTTTGCTAAGAATACTTAGAAGTGTTTAGGCTGAGATTATAGGGCAGGGGACTTAGACCAAGGGGATGATCTGATCCCGGGGTCTAGAATACACTAGAGGCAGAGATCAACTCAAGGACAGTGATGAGGAAGGCAACAGCAACAACAGCAAGGAAAATACAGTCTCTCCAAGGGCAGCGTGATTTTCAACAGGAAACATGGGTTACGCACAGACCCTTTAGGGGCAGCAAGTGACTGCGTCACCCAGTCTGAGGTAACACAGTCCCTTCCAGAGCAGTGCTGAGAGTTTGGAGGAATTCCAAGGTTGATGCAGAGGCTTTCAGGGGCTTCAAAGGCTGACGCAGAGCCTTTCAGGGGTAGCGCTGGGGGTTATAGGCCCTAATATTGGCTGAGTTCTATAAATCCCATTTGAGGGTGTGGATCAGTCATTTATTTTGGCCCTACATCAGCTAATGAGCTCTAGATATAGTATATTCTCAGTTGGGTTGTCAGAATTTGGAATCCAGATTTGTGTATTTAGAAATATTCTTAATAATAGAACCCTCCAGTAGCCAGAGACCAATTTTCCCACATTGGGTTTTTCCGGGGACTATTTGTCCAAAAATAACTGTGTCACTTTGTCAATATGTGCATGTGCTTATTCTAGATCTAAATTGGTAGAGATCTGTTATGTGTTTTTCTTCAATGTTAACCTGAATTTATTCAGTTAATAACTTATCTAAGTAGGAGTATATTAACCAGATTAACAGTAATTATTTCTGCATAAGTGTTAATATTAAAAAATTTCTACATGGTATCGGAGCAATTGTAGATCTAGGAGGGACACTAGCTGAAGAGACTGAAGGTTCTAGCTGCAGAAAGCAGTTGGAAAATCAGAAGAAACACAGATCTGAAGGGACAACACAGTTTTCGGGAGCAGATTCACGCAGAGGGAAGGGTGATGCTGTCCAGCGCTATGTTCTAGCAAGCCCACACAATTACTGTAGAGAGGCAGCTTAGAAACAACGATGGTTTGGTCTGAAGCCAACCAGTGTTATTCAAATCTGAATCTATCAGATCCATAAGAGACTGTAGAACAACTGCAGAAATTCAGAAGAGTTGGTGGGGCTAAAATTATGAAGTTTTCAGATTTTCAACCTTAGCACAAGTGACAAATATTGGGAGGAGATCAGCTTCTCAGGAAGTTTCTTGCCAAAGGAAACTTAGAATTTGATCAGAGGATCAAAGAAGAAGCTAAATAATAGTTGAATTGGTAGATTTCCAAGGAGGGAAATCAAGTGTCAGAGGGAGCATAAGGCAACTGTTTCACCAAGGGCCTTAGATCCATTTATCTAGCAAAGAGAATAAGAAGTTCTGACACATTTTGAGTAGATGGCTCCTCATGGACCACGTGATCAAGATAGGCTGGATGGCCTCTCCAAATTTTCAGTTTGGAAGGCAAGGATCCTGATTGTCCTTGAGGCATATAGTCTAAGAGACCATGCAGAGCAGACTTTGGCCACACCGACATATGCAGATCTCCTTCGGAAGCATAAGGAAGCTGCTGAGCATGCCAAGCGGTTGATTATGGATAGTATCAAGGACCATATTGTACCACACATAGTTGAGAAGAAGACAACTAAAGAGATGTGGAATGCCTTGACTTCCCTGTATGAGGGAAAGTCTGTCCAAAGAAAAATGGTGTTGGAGACCCAAATGAGGTCATTCATGATTACCAAGGGAGAAGACATGGAGCACTTCCTCTTTAGACTGCAGTCAATCAGAGATAAACTGACTGCAATGGGTGTGATGGTGGATGATGATGTGATAGTCAGGACTACCCTCAATGCAATTACTGATGAGTGGGAAACATTTTTCCAAAGTATCTTGGGTAGAGCAGACCTCCTAGATTAGGACAGCTTGTGGTCAATTATGCTTCAAGAAGAACTTCGTAGATTCACCAAGAGGCAGCACAACCCAAAATTGAGCAAAGTGAATAAGGAAGACGAGGAAGATGCAACCTTGGCATCGAAGAAGCAGCCAAAGAAGAAGAAGGATCTTTGTAAGATCAAGTGCTTCCAGTGTGGTGAAATGGGACATTTTTCCAACCATTGTCTGAAGAAGAAAAGGAATAAGGAAGCATCTTCTTCCAAAGCAGCTATGGCAGATGATGGGTCAGGAGATGATGCAACCATGAGTGCTCATGAACCACAGAGGTGGGGTGACATAGACATATAGAGGAGCTACATGAAGGAGAGGCAGGATCCTTGAGCAGCTCATCTCTTAGATCACGTGCGAGCTATGGAAGCCTTAATACAATAGTGGGACAAGTGGAGCAGTGGGTTCATAGATCACAGATGAGGCAAAAGTAGAGGCAGATCTGAAGGCTGGGTGGAGCAGTGCAGAGCAAAGCAATACCAGTGTAGAAGCAGTTGTAGCGCAAAGGTTGATGTAACTTCAAAAGCGCAGAGCAGTGCTGCTTACGCAGTGCAGAGGTGCAAGCAGCACATAGATCTTCAGACAGACAATGCAGTGCAACAACAACGTGATAGATTTCAGCACAAGGAGCTTATGTGACATTAATAGTGCATAGGGATTTTGATTATGCAACAGAGCTATAGCTGTGCATCGTTCTTTAGATGCCAGCACAGATCTGTAGCTTATGGAGCTTCAATGATGAGGATGCAGCCCATCAGACTTTTCTGTCAAAGATCGGGCAGGCGATTCAGTTGGTTCTCTCAAAAACTGAAGTTTCAGTGCAAAAAATGAGCAGTGGCAGTGCTATGAGCAACACAGATGCAACATATTGAGAGGGAGCTGTAGTACAGAGGTTGCAGTGGCAGTGGAAGAGTCATGGGCAACAATATAAAATGGCAGTAGCCGTGTAGAGTTGAGTGGCAGCAGGCCAAGCTTCAGCAACACAAAAATAGTACTCAAAGTCATGTAATGCATAAGTGTGATGTATTGCTAGAGCACACCCTTGATGCTAAGAGGGAGTGTTGAGATTTTGTGTATTTTGGTAGCATCAGTTGTGCTCTAGCTCCCAAATTTTGTGGAGGGGCTAGAGTTCACCTGATCTACAAGAACCAGAAATGGATTTAGGAAATTTCATCTGGTTTAAGAGATATTAAATTAATTAATTATTTTAATGTATTTCCTAAGTTAAAACTTAGGGAACTTAAATAATTAAAGTGAATTTAATTAAACATGTGACGGAATTGTCTTAAGTTACACAGATCAAGCTTTCTTTTAATATTAGCCATTGATTCAAGATTTGATCATTGCCGTTGATTTGTCAACAAGAAAAGTATAAAGGAAAGGGTTGGGGTCATTTGTAAAGACACACAGAGGCAGAGCACTGAAGCTAAGCTGAGATTCTAGGGCAGGGTTTGCTAACAATACTCAGAAGTGTTTCAGTTGATGAGAGGGGAATTCAGACCAAGGCGATGATCTAATCCTGGGGTCTAGAATACAAAATAGGCAGAGATCAACTCAAGGACAACGCAAAGGAAGGCAGCAACAACACCAGCATGGACAATGCAGTCTCTCCAAGGACACCGCGGTTTTCATCAGGAAACCCTCAGGGGTTACACAGAGACCCTTTAGGAGCAGCGTAGTGACTGCATGACCCAGTCTGGTGTAATGCAGTCCCTTCCGAAGCAGCTCTGAGAGTTTGGAGGACTTCCAAGGCTGATGCATAGCCTTTCAGGGGCAGTTTTTGGGTTTCTAGGCCCTAATATTGGCTGAGTTCTGTAAATCCCATTTGAGGGTGTGGATCAGTCATTATTTTGGCCCTAGATTATCCAGTTAGCTATAGATATAGTATATTCTCTGTCGGGTTGTCCAGATCTGGAACCCAGATTTGTGTATTCAAGAATATTCTTAATAATAGAACCCTCCAGTAGCCAGAGACCGGTTTTCCCACATTGGGTTTTTCGGGGGACTATTTTTGCAGAAATAACTGTCACTTTGTCAATGTGTGCATGTGCTTATTCTAGATCTAAATTGGTAGAGATCTGTTATGTGTTTGCTTCGATGTTAACTTGAATTTATTTAGTTAATAACTTATCTAAGTAGGAGGAGCTTAACCAGATTAACAGTAATAATTTTTGCATAAGTGTTAAGATTCAGAAATTTCTACATTCCCTTCTGTTACACATCAATTTGTCACTGTCTCTGTACTCCCTGTTCCTTGATCCTGGAGGACCCATACAATGACCCTTGTGTACTTTCCAAGCATGGAATACATTCCTCTGAACCACATTTTGTCTGCCCTATCATCTCCCTTTACAACTTTTCCGAAATATCCCTATAAAAACATGGTTTTCAAGGTTAGTGCTTTCTCTCAGTGTCTGACCCGCACCGATAACAGAGGTTTACATTGATGCCCGCGCTGATCGACGCTCTATCTTAATTTCGGACCCGCGCCGACCCTCTTTTGGAATTTTTTTTAAATAGAAGCGAAGCTTCGTGAGGCGGCGAGCTTGAAGTTTTTTTTGAGGATATGGCCGAGGAATTCCCCTTTGGGCTTCTTGTTCCCAAGAAATAGGAACTCCTCCAAAGGATAAGCTCTTTTCCCATTATTTGAGGGCCCATAACCTCCTCCTCCATTGTTATATAAGGATACCTCCTTTAACTCTACAGCCTTAGTGATGATAGAAAGGAGAAGAAATTATAGCTTCGGGAGAATAGTGCAGAGTGTGATTGTTTTTGTGTGTTGGGAACATAGTGAGATCTTGGACCTTTGTGTGTGAGGGCGTTGCAAATGTGCTTGGAAACGAACCTGCTGAAGGAGAGCCTTAACATCAAGTCTTGGTTGTAAACTTCCCTTGTCTTTATCATAATAAAATGAAACTGGTGTTTATATTCCACTCTTGTTTACATTCATAATGAGATTTCTAGCATTCCTTGATCAGTTAGATAGATTGTAATTGTTTTATGTTTGTCGTGATTTTATGCTTGTCGTGGTGTCTTTACTGTCTGTACAGGTAATCGAACATTGGTAGTAGCATGTATCGAGCTTGAGAAGAACGACGCATCAAGAAGCTTCAACGGAAGGTGAAAACATAGCATCATAACAACGTAGGTCATCTTCCTTGCTCTGAAATTCATTTACAATCTAGGAAGGTAGATGTTAGTATGCTCTCATAGTTGCTAGACCCACCCTAGGGCTAGAGGTATCGCCTCTGTCCACAGAGGAGATTTACCTGGACAACAAATTGGCGACTCCACTGGGGAGTTTCTTTTGAGTTTGTCACTCTTTGAGGTCTTCGTCATTCGACGAGTTTAGTTGAATGATGCTTCCCCTGTTTGTTCCTATGTTTTTCATCAATTACGATCTTTTAGTTTTGCTTAAAGTGGTGATTCTGGTCTTGGTTAGGAGAAATTATTTCTTTTTTCTTTTTTAGGCATTGGCGTTTTTATTTTTCTGACAGTCGCGCTAATTGCCACTAGTTTTCAGTTAGCAACCCGCGCCAATTGGCCATTGGAACTAGTTGTCAGTTAGCAAGTCGCGCCAGTTGGTGCTAGTTTCAACCACAAAAGTTGTGCCAATTTCAGGGTGTGTGGAAAATTAAGGTTTTTCCCTAAGTCCTTCACCAGTGTGTCTTTCCCTTCCAAAACTTTTCTCTATATTATTTACATGTTCTCCGCTTCACTCAAGTGGGTTTGATTGGCTTGTTGGTTTTGTTTTTTCGTTGTTTTTCCGGTTCGGACGTGCGTCCTTACATCCTAGTTTTTCTAGGACTGTGCATCAATTTCCTGGTTGCATGCTTCGCAGGACATCGCCTTGTTGATTGAGTCAGTATCATTGCTTGGTGAGCCATCTCTAGTTGATTACCTTTTGCTTTTTGGTTCATTGAGTGTTCAATTTTCAAGTGTCTGTCTAAGTTCATTTGTTCTTCTTGTTTACTTGTGAGCATAGATTACATTGCTCATTGTTCAGCTGAAAAGTTTTCTGTCTATCATTGCTTCATGTAAAGGGGAATGAATGCCTTGTTTTGAGCCCACACTTTGGAATTCCTCTTTTTCTTGAACTCATATGTCTTGTAGCCTTATGAGGAATTTCGTTACAAAGTGTTTATAACAACGATTGCATTCTTATTGTTTGTTTGCATCCCTTTTGCAATTATCCTTCCATTAAGGAAATTTGCGTTCATTTAGTTTTCGTCTCAGATTTTGGTTTTCGTTAAAATGCATTAAATAACATTGAATTGAAAAGTATTTTTTGAGATCCATCATTGAACTTAGATTACATTGTTTAATGATTGGAAGCTAAAAATCACATTAATTGCATTCTCTTTTATTAAAAGCATGCATTAAGTAGATTTCATTTCATTGAAAAATGCATTGAGTGCGTTCTTATTCTTTCAAAAGAAAAATGAAATTGTGCATAGATTACAATTGCATAGTTTTCAAAAAGAGGATTTTGCATAGATTACATTGCATAATTCACATTGTTGAATGTTTTAGATTACTTTTGAATAGTGAAAGTCATCTAGTTAGGAAAAAGTTACGTTTGCAGTATTACTATTTGTTGCATTATTGTTTGAGACTCTTCCCTTAACTAGATAGCATTCATCGAATTGAAAGATTTCTTTCCTCATATAGCTACATGTAGGAGATTGTCAGATGGCATTCGATGTTAAGTCCCTATATTAATAGTGTAGTCCCTTATTATGTTAGTGCAGCCCCCCTTATTCTTATTGTTGCACCCTTGTAACCCCCATATTATTATTATTGTGCCCTTACATTATTATTGTTAGGTCGGCTAGGATTACATTGTGGCCCCACTAGGATTACATTGTGGCCCCATGGACTCCTATATATAGAAAGGAGGTTTTGTCATTTGTATCATCCAAGAATTGTTCATTCATGTAATGTATTAGAGGTTTCCCCCTCGAAGTGGCTTATTTATAAGATGTTGATATCTGTTTTCTTCTATTTTTGGAGCTGGTTTCACAATAATTGGTATCAGAGCTTTGGATTCTATGGTTTCGTTGCTCCAAATAGGTCATCGTGGAATTTTCATTATAAATTTTGTTCTACGAAGGTTTAGAAGCTAAAATTTATAGAGTGCGAAGCTGAAATCCTGAGGAACATCTTCGCAAAATTTTAGAGCTTGGTTCGCAATATTGTCGGAGATATGATCTGTGGAAGTTAGGGCTTTTTACAGGCTCTTGAATTTCACTTAAAAAGGTCATCATGGAATTTTCGCTATAAATTTTTTTATACGAAGGTTCAGAAGCTGAAATTTTTATAGCGTGAAACCAAAATCTTGAGGAACATCATCGCAAAATTTCAGAGCTTCGTTCGCAATATTTTCAGAGATATGATCTGTGGAAGGTAGGTCTTTTTCAAGCTCCCATATTTCATCTCAAAGAGGTGATTGTGGGAAAATCTTCATAACTCTCTCTCTGAGCATCAGATTGGAATTCTGTAAAAATTGACTGGAAGTAAATAGATTGTAGGTTCCTGTCTATAAATTTCAGAGCCAGAGGAGAAAACCGTGACACGTGGTAAGTCATACAAGTTCGCTCTATTGAACTATTCCATAATTAGGTCATTGTGGGAGATTGGACATAACTTTGTCTTGAAGAATCCAAATCAAGTCAGACATATGGCATTTGAAAGAAGCTTCAGAGGAATACTACAAGGCCGAATTTTAGATATTGAGGATCTGCAAGTATAGAGATAAGTCAATTTCAATATCAAGCTCCTTAAAAGAAAGTAAAATGTGTGTATTTATTTATTTATTTATTTATTTGTTTTTTTTTTTTTTTTTAAATATATATATATATATATATATAATTTTTAATTTTTAATTTTATTTTCTATTATTTATTTATTTATTTATTTTTCCGAATTGCATAAGTCTTGTTTGAAGAATCAAGTTGATTGATTCCAAGGGTATATTGTAGTATATATATCAGTATTGGATTCTAAAATGGCCCCTAAAAAGAATTCAACACCCATTAAGCCTTTAGAAGGCTCTACTATAACTCATGAAGACGAAGAATTGTTCATTCATGTGATGTATTGGAGGTTGTCCCCTCGAAGTGGCTTATTTCTAAGGCGTTGATATCTATTTTCTTCTATTATTGGAGCTGGTTTAGATAGGGCCTTGAAACTGAGACATAATTAAAGATAAACTTTAAAATTTATTCAATTAACCTAAGGAAGCATTGGAACCTAACGCAAACATTTTTAGCGGTATAGGCTAGTGACGTGTTCCGGTGTCATTAAAATTAGTAGCTGTCGTTCACCTCTTGGCTTTAGACAACACTATTACAGACTTTTGCTCCCCGTACCATCGCGTATATAAAGGGAGACCCTCATAGTTTCAGACCTTCATACATATGAAGCCGATTTTGCCGCCCTGTAACCTTGATACACCGAACACAACATTCGGAGAGACTACCTACACGTATGTCAAGTACTTGGTCATTTCTCTTTCATTTGATCACCAAGGTGTATATGGCAGTTCACAGAAACTTGGTACACCCTCTTGATTAGATTACCTGAGTAGTCATTTTGGTCTTTTCGTGACTCTCTAAAAGTGAAAAGATCATTGAGCGCTTGTCCTTTCATGCTCGTTTCAACCTGAAAGTGATAGGGTCACCTTTTTCCTGTTTCTCGACTCTTTAAATATGAAATGGAAAATTTTTGTTTCAGTGTCTTAAAATATTTAACTGCCCATGAAATATTCATGGTTAAAGTTATCTTCCTTAGTATGTTGTTTTAAGGTTGTTTCCAATGGCAATGTTTCCAGAGTTTACCAACCAAGGAATCCCCTCCGAAGGGAATCCTGGTCCTTTTCCTGCATTTGGGAATGGTTGTGCTCCTGATATGGCAACAATGTCCTTGCCTAGGTTAACTGTTGGGTTTCCGGTTTGGTTATTCTCAACCTCTGTGGTCTCGAGTGTTCTGCCCACTGCACAACCATCTCCTCCACCTGAACAACATCATGTTGATTCTAAGGTGGAACTCTCCACTTTTTTTCCTGTTTCTTCATCCTCCTCCTCTACTTCGCTTGTTGATAGTTTGGATTCTAGTAACCAGGTGGCTAAGAAGAAGAAGAAGAAGATGAAAAAGAAGAATTCAGATAAGAGAGAGGCCAACTTTGCGGCTATTGCGCCTAAGAAACCTTCCCTTGATAAACCATACAACCTTTCTCAGAAAGTCAAATTCCCTTGCGTGTTGTGTAAAGGTGACCACTTCCTTCAAGATTTCCCTAGCATCCCCAAGGTGCTCGAGGCATGGTCCGACGGCCGTCTGTCGTTGTCTTTGGATTCTCGAAGTCATGTTGGTGACACATCTTCGATTAGTACTGTTAAGACTCATGAGAAACAGGGCAAGATTACGAATCCCTGTAGGTTGTGTGAAGGGCATCATCCCATTCACCTTTGTCCGTATATGGATGAAGCCACGAGAGGTTTGGACAACCCTACTGTTTCTGCACCCTACCTTCCAGTTGGTTACCAGAAGCTTTCTTTGAGTCCTCCGCTAGTTGATCCCATGATTGATCAAGATTCATCTTTCGTCGATCCCGCTCCCCCCAGAAATTCAAATTCATGAATCCGTTCACAACCAACCATTGTTCGTGGAACCAGTCGATCTAATCCCTCCTATGGTTCATCAGGTTTTTTCCATCGAGAGTGGATCTCATCCCTCTCACATTCTTCTTGTTTCTTCAGATTCTCGGACTTGGAGAAAGATTCTCCTGTCCTTGTAGTTCAAGAAGATGCTCTTCTTGCTCCCATGTCTGAGGTACAAGAGGATGCTCCTCTTGCTTTGTTAACACCAGGGGAAGACCATCTCAGTTCAATGGTACCACCTCCAAGTAGTTTGGTCGCTTCTTTTGATTGGAGTCAATTTGCGGGATACTGCCTTGCTTCTTATGTGCCTTTTGAAATCACGATACAGACCTTTGATGCGGCCATACCTAGCACAATTATAGATGAAGGTGTGTCTATTAGTGTTTTGTCTTCAACTACTTGGAAAGCTTTTGGTTCTCCACCACTTGTGCCTGTTATGCAGAATCTATTGGCATTTAACAGAAGAACCAACCAACTGTTAGGGATCCTTCTGAAGTTGCCTGTTACTTTGGGAGGAAAAGCCGTCTATATAGACGTGATGGTTGTTCCGGGACCCTTTGATTTCAATTTAATCTTGGGGCGCAGCTATGCTTATGTCATGGGTGCACTTGTCTCTTCCCTCTTTCATGTGATCTGTTTTCCACACAAAGGGCAGATCGTGACTGTTGATCATATTTCATTCTTTGGTCCTGAGGTGCCAGCTGGCCCACCATCGTCTCTACCAGATATTTATCTGTTGGTTGTATCTTCCCTGCCACGGTTTCATTATGTGGCCACTTGTTCGTTGGCCTCATCCGGTGATAGTGCCATTGGGTACCATCTACTGAGGGAATTCGATCGCGATTTCCAAGATTTTTTTCTCCCCTCAAATGTGAACCTCTTGGAAGCCATGACTTCTTATTCATCATGAGGAAATGTCTCCGGAGCATAGTTCATTTTCTTGTTTCAAGCTCCTTAAAAAATGAAACAAGATCATCGGAGCAGAGTTCGTTTTCTTGTGTCAATCTCCTTAAAACATGAAACAAGGTCTTCAGAGAAGAGTTCGTTTTCTTGTATCAAGCTCCTTAAAAAATGAAACAAGCTTGTCAGAGCAGAGTTCGTTTTCTTGTGTCAAGCTCCTTTCAAAATGAAACAAAATTTCGCGAGGATGGTTCTTCTTTTGTTTCAACCTCGTTAAAAAATGAATTAGGTCACGAGGATAGTTCTTTTAATGTGTCAACCTCATTAAAACAATGAAACTCGTCTTCGTTCAATTCGATTCTTTGGTCAGATCTCGGGAAATCCCAGTCGAGTCTTTCTCTTGATCTCACAATTTAAACCTTCACTCCATCCGATTTTTATTCATTGCAGATGCATTGACTTTTGGGGGGAATGTACCTCGAATTGAGTCACCATGCTGGGGGAATGAAAACTTTAAAGCATAGTTTATCTTTGTTTCAAGCTTGTGTAAAAATGACACCAACTTCAAGCACAATTTATCTTTGTTTCAAGATTGTGTAAAAATGAAACCAATTTCAAGCAGAGTTTCCCGATTTCAAGGTTGTGTAAAAATGAAACCATTACCATTTTACCTCTTGTGATTTCCATATTATTAGCCTGCTTTTCTAGACGAGCCTTGGTTTTCTCACTCCATTTTCCCCATCTGCTTGGTTGATCATATGCCTTCACTTGATTGTTTTGCCAATTCCTGAGGAACTGTTGTGATGAGTGGTCTTGTTAGCCAACCTCTTAACCTTTACTTGTTCTGAGCAGTTCCACTATCACTAAAACCAGTTTCTACCCTTAATACCACTCATTCCTCCAGGAGGAGTCATCTTTCAACTCTTTTCTGACTCTCTAAAACTAAAAATATCGTCGAGACTCTTGTCATTTTGAACTCGTTAAATGGCTGTGAAACGATATCTACCCAGTATACGTTTACCCCTTTTTTGGGCTGGGATAGATTATTTACGAAAAAGGAATACCTTAGCCTATCGTGACTAAGAGGTTCTTTCAAATTTTGTTTTCTACCTTTTCGGATCTGAAGGACTATTTACGAAAGGGAACTTGTTGGAGTTTTATTTTCTGCTTCTTTTCAAACTCTCTAAACATGAAAAGATGTCGAGTTCTTCCTTTGTCAGACTCATTAAACCCTGATGACATCAGACATCATCACCATGATGTTCACCGAGTTCCTCCTTGTTGGAGAGGTAAATCCCCTCTACGGACAGAGGCGATCCCTACTAGCCCAGATCGGGTCTAGCAATAATCAGTCACACAGTGACGCAGGTCTCTAGTTACAAAAACGAAAAAACATAACGAATTTCCTACCTCATGTCCTACGCAATGGTCGTTGGAGAAAGGATGACGCTTCCCGTCCTTCACTTTGGCAGATCACGATCCTTCCGCTTAACACGTCCGAACACCTACACACATGTGAAGAAACACAGTGATACACATCATAGAATATAAATCTTGTAGCCATAGATCAGTTAGAGAGGATGTAATTCATTACATCAAAGGAAAATACACACGAATGAAACCGTAATCAAAGTCACTTATCATTAAAATAAAAAAATGAAAGATACAACCCAAAGTTCTGACGCTGGATCTTCCTTCGGTGGGGTTGACAGCGGAGCACGTCTCAATGAAGCTCGTCAGAAATGGGACAAAGCTCTCTCTCTTCGGCTTGGCTCTCAAAGCTATCTGGCGATAGTCTCCTTGCTATAAGTTTAGCTCTTCTGTTCTCTAGTGCTACTAGGACTACTAGATTTCTAAGGGAAAATGGCAAGCTTATATAGATGGTGGAAGGGGAGTTGGGATCCCTAAAATTGTGGGATTGGCCCTATCCTTAAGGAAAGCCATGATAGTGGAAAAAAACCACCTCCCACATGGACCCTATGTCTAAACTCTCCCAACTCATTTCTAGAGGGTTTGCCGAGTTTGTTAATCAAACCCGCCATTTATTTTTAAAAAAACAACTTATTGTTTGGGTGGTGGAGCGAGACATTTGGGATGCGCGGAGGCGCTGCACAGCGCCTCTTGGGGTAGGATTTTCCATTGTTGCAGGCCTAACTCATGATGCCTGTACATGCTGTGTGTGTGTGTGTATGACTGTGTTTAGGGTTTTTCTTTAAGGGAAACTTTCTTCGTATAGTCTGATTTTCTGTCAAGGGTATGCCATGGTAAGTGTGGTTTCAGCATTTCAATGTTCATAGGTTGCTGGGTGTGCCTCCATGTGCGGGATGGGGGTGGACAGACAGACAATTATCAAAGGCATGCCCCTAAAGCATGAGGCCCGAGAGAGAGAGGGGTGAAATGCTTTATGAGAATGTGCCCAACTGAAAACACTGCCGTCGGAAAACCTGCGTAGACAAGTACAACTGATATCTCAAATACATGATATGTGGTATGGGCGCAGCCATCCATAATAGAGTATACAATAATCAGGATCCAAGGTATGGACGCAACCATCCAGAAAGGATCAGTAAATAGACTCAGGTATGGTCGCAGCTATCCAATCAATGAGTCATGTAACCAATCATGATAATCCACAAAATCTGTAGCTTGTATTCCATCAGACAAAACCCAGGGTCTTGCGCTCCATCTCAACCCGAACAAAGTACAAGTACCATCATGTGAATAAGTGAGCTGAAGTCGAACATGCAAGAACATCATCTGATTACCAGCCAATAATGAAAGCCGTTAACAAACGCGAGGGGAACCACCAATAATGAGGATGGCCCTCAAGGTACTATAGGTACAATCCACGTAGTGTGAATAGTGAGCTGGCTTCGAACACCCGCAAAATCATTCGATCGAAGGCCAATGATGAAAACCTTGCGTCGAATGCGAAGAACCTGCCATTAAGGCATGCAGGCTCCAAGGTACCGAAAAGGAGTCTCTAGATCAGCTTCCTGGATAATAAGCTGAAGTCGACAGGAAGTGACCTTGATCGAAGGTGGCCCATAGTGTTTCCCACATCATAGATGCGAGACAGAGGAACATAATGTTTGTGAATCAGGATCAGTAGAGAATCAGAAGGGGGTTGATAATTGCAAAGGCCAACTTCTCTTGAACATATCGGCGGCACGACAATGGATTTGGCAATATTTGACATCAAAAGGTCTGAGGTCATGATGACGAGGAAAAGAGTAGATGAGCGGTCAAAAAGGATTACCCAAACCCAGGGAGGCAAGCAAAAAACAAGATGAGATGTCCCCAACCCGACACGAATGCAGATAAGTGCCATGTTCAAGAGCGACATACTGCCGACATGATGATGATACTGGTTCCATTTTTCCCCACCATTTTTGGCGAGTACCCCAATTATTTTTGAAAAAAATCTTGAAGGGGATACCATATGCTTGCGATATAAGTTTGTCCTTCGGACAAATCCAACCTAGTACATTTAACGAGCCCTAGGAAGGAGGAACTCGAGTATCATCATTATGATGGAATCCAATGTCATCAGGTTTTAACAAGTCTGCCAAAGGAAGAACTCGACGTATTTTCATGTTTAGAGAGTTTTCAAAGACAACGAAAAATTAAACTCCAAAAATCCCTTTTCGTAGATAGTTCCTCAGATCTGAAAAGGTAGAAAACTGTGTCTGAGAAAACCTCCTAGTCGCGATAGACTATGGTATTCCTTTTTCGTAAATAATCTATCCCAGCCCGAAAAAGGGGTAAATGTATACTGGGTATATGTCATTTCGCAGCCAATTTAATGAGATGAAAATGACAAGTGACTCGACAATATTTTCAAGATGACTCCAATAGTGAATTTTTCGTGTTTTTACCGAGTCCGAAAAAGTATAAAATACAACTCGTATCGTCGTCCTAGTCGTGTGAAAACCTTTTTCTGCACAGGAAAGCAAGCGTAAAACCCATTTTTCGACAAAATATAATAAAATATTGGAAAAATAAGCTTCAAAACTTAATTTGATCTTCAAAAGTTATAAATATGACAAAAATAGTAAAAACATATTTACTTTTACTTTTTACCTCTTGTGGAGAGCTACAGTGAGTTTTTCTTGTGCGAACTTGCGGCGACGATTGTGGACGATCCAATACATCATTTCAGATTTTGTTTTTTCCAGGTAAGAGGCGCTTCCCTTAGTTATGTTTTAATCCATTTTTTATAGTATTCCATTGTGATTTAGGATCCCTGAGGGGATATTTTCAAATTTAGGGCTCGCCCAATTGGCACGGGTATCGGGCATGGACCTGCACCAATCAGGTTCTTTTTGCAAAGGGGTCGTGCTAGTTGGCGCGATTATCAGCAAAACAGCCGCGCCAACCGCGCAACCTAAATTTCCGCTCATTTTTTAGAAAAAATGAACCAATCAATTGGATTTTTGAATGCTCAAGGGATCTAATGAAGTGCTTATGACCATTTTGGTGCAGGTACAAAGCCACAATGGTGATCGAATGGAAAGAAAGGGAGCATAGTGAAGAAGATGAAATAGCAATGGGGAAATAGCAATGCATGAATGCTCTCCGATATTGTGACTTAAAAAAGTTCTTCTTAACACCATGTCTCAGGGAACAACCTGAATTGCTGCAATACTTAATCAGTATCTGGGATGAGAACGAAGAGAAGTTTAGGCTTCGAGACCAAGTGTTGGAGCTCGAAGTATCCGATGTTTACTTCATAATTGGATTGTCTCGCAGAGGTCCAGTCCCGATCTTGATAGGTACTAGGCCGTCTGGTGAAAATATGTCAATGGTAATGGAAAGAGTGTGCCCAGGGGCACGAACAGGGTCAGGTAGCGGGAAGGTCGACATCCACATGGTTCCCGATCTATCACTCAGGGTGGTGCTCCATACCATTACGTGGGCTGCAGGGTCGTAGGCACCGCATGAGGCTACTAAAGCACAACTCCTCCTAGCATCAGAATGCATGAACCCGACACTATTCGATTGGGCCACTACCGTAACCATGAATATCAAATGACAGTTGACGAAGTGTAAGAAGACCAAACTGAAGCAGTTTGGGTACGAATCTATCCTGGTATCATTCATCCTCAAACGGCTACCAATCTTCTAGGGCTAGGGGGCGATAGTCACCGATCCACAGTTGAGAGAGCCACGGATGGCTTGATAGGCAGCGCTGATGCCCAGAGCAGGAGGGGGCCAGCAGATGTCATGGAGGCCCGAGTTCTTCGTATGGCTTCGGTGACAGTTGATCGTCATAGAGGACTAGCCCTATGCCAGTACAGACTTCACGGGAGACCCAGATCTTCCACTCCCAGAGGGAGAAGACTGGGATGAGGAACTGGGTAAGACTCTTTTTGATTTTATGATTTTTTTTTTGGGTATACATGCATGTTCTAACATTCGATCCTATGTGTATGCAGATGTTAGCCCAGAGAGGCCCACCAGGATGTCGGCCATCGCACGGAGGACCCCTCTCGCCTATGACCCTCAAGGCGAGGGTGGCGAGGGGAGTGAGCTAGTTCAGAACTTGGAGGGAATTGCCCGTGGGATCCCGGATTACACTTGCCTAGCAGATTTACCTTTGGCTTATCAAAGGCACACCGTGGGGGTGCCTAGTCACCTTCATCATTTACTGAGGCGATTGGTGTGGGCAGTGACATGCTACCATGAGCACCATGCTGATTAGTTATCTAGGATTTTCATTTGCACATTTTTGAGAGACACGTTGTCTCCGGATATTATTAAAACAGACATGTATATTTTTTGAATTTTATGTGATGCACACAAACTGCAAACATTTCGACACACACACACACACACACACACATATATATATATGTATCTATTTCGGGATGGATCTTTTTAATTATGATGATGTTTTTTACAAGTTGCATAAATGTCTATCTAAAACCATGTTAGCTACTGCATCTGTTAACGCATTCATGTGTCTGGGTATATGTTGATATGTGATGTAATAAAAATTTCTTTCCAGTAAACAAATATGTAGATACAGTCATAAAATGGATGGGTTCCTAACTGAATAATGACCATTGAGTTGTAACACTACAAGCTGTGAGTCCAAATATACAAGTAATGCATGAATACCGAGGTTAAAAACCTCGTTCAATAATTCCAAAACGACACTATATTCCGCAACATTATTTGTAGTAGGCCCTAGACAAACACCTTGCAAATTGACTAAATCACCAACAGGATTGTAGATTACCCAGGCTGTCGAGGATAGATTCCTAGTACTGTGGGAGACACCATCCGCGAAGCCGAAAAAAGAAGTAATAAACATCTGCATAATCAAGAAGACCCAATCAGCAGAAATATGCTTACAAAGCACACCACACCACACATGCACAAAAATGAAATCGCTCACTTATGTACACACACCACACAAGAATAATTCAAGCATAGTACTTCTTCAGGTACAACCCATTTCTAGGCTGCGCCAAAGGAATACCTTCATAGTCGATTAGCTCATAGGCCCCATTTTTTAATACTCGTTTGACGATATAGGGCCCATGCCACATGGGATGGAATTTTCCCGCTCCAAGTTTATCATGTGCTTGGTCGTATAAGAGGATGAGGTCCCCTTTGATGAAAGAATGTAGAGAAATCGTTTGATCAAAATGAGCTTTAACCTGCTTTTTCTGTGCCTCGATGACCAAAGCAGCCAAGCGGCGGGTTTCGTCCAGTCGTTCCAGATACAAGAGACGTTCTTCCTCCGGGGAAATGTTTGGCAATAATTACACAGCCAACTTTAGCGAAGGGATCTCACATTCAACCGGAAGAGTTGCTTCTAGACCATACACCAACTGAAAAGGTGTGAATCTGGTCGCGCTCTTTATTGATGTTCGGTAGGCCCAGAGAGCTGAGAACAATTGGAGATGCCAGTTGGATTTGTGAATACCAATTGTTCGTTGAAGCATCGTGACAAGTACGTTGTTCACGGCCTCAACCTGACCATTCGCCTAAGGGTAGTATGGCGTTGAGCTGTCATGACGCAAGCCCAACTTTGATGTCAGTTCTGCCATCATGTAGTCCCGAAAATGAGTGCCATGGTCGGTGACAATGGCTTGAGGAACTCCGAAACGCGTAATTACATGGTTGAAAATGAATTGAGTAGTTGTCTTACCGTCGCAGCTAATGTAGGCATCGCCTTGGCCCACTTAGTGAAGTTGTCTACGACAACGATTATATAAGCATGCCCCCTGGCCAAGTGAGGGTTACATGTCATAAAATTAATGCCCCATTTTGCAAAAGGGCCTATGGTAATGAAATGATGCAAAGGTAGGGGTGGCGCACACATCTTGCATTGAAAGACCTGGCACGCATGACATTTTCGAGCTTCAAAAATACAGTCTTTGAATATAGACGACCATAAGTAACCCGCACGCAGAATCTTCTGGGCGGTAGCATAACCAGACATATGACCACCACAGGCGCCACTGTGAAAGTAATTCAGGACTTTCTTAGCCTCTTCCAAGGTCAAACATTGGCGGAGCACAGAATCAACTCTAACATGATATAAGGTATCTATGACAATGCGATATGGTTGAGATTGATGTTGAACGCGACGTCGAACATCCTTCGTCAACTCAGACCGGAAAGTGGATGTTTGAAGGTACATGATGATGTCACCATACCATGGGTCATAAGTGATGATTAGAAAGAGTGTTTCATCTAGGATATGATCCTCAGATTGGGATGGAACAGAGCTTGTAGGGAGAGAGCAGATAAGATCAGCAAAAAATAGTGACTTCGTCGATTTGGCAGTGGTGAACTCCAAATCGAACTCCTGAAGGATGAAAATCCATTTGGAGTACTTGCCCCCTATCAATTGTCGAGACAAGATGTAGGTCATGGGGTTGCAGTCGAAAATCACGGTTACTGTACGTAACAGGATGTAATGGCGGAATTGCTGAACAGCCTGGACCGCGGCAAGCGCCAACTTCTCGACGTGGGCATATCGCATTTCAGTGTCGAGAAGATTCTGAGATAGATAGTAAACCACATGTTCATTTCCATCGTTGTCATCCTGTACTAGAACCATGGCAATCGTGCTAAACGCAGCGGCCAAATAAAGGGTAAAATCACGATGATAGTTGGGAGGACGTCTTAATGGAGCGTTGATGAGCAATGTTTTAAGTTTATCGAAGGATTGCTGAGAAATCTCATCCTAATGGAAGGGAACGTCCTGTTTTAGAAGTCGCATAAACCCTTTGGCCACTTCTGCATAGTTTAGGATAAAGCGACGTAAGAAGTTCACTTTCCCTTGAAGACTCTGAAGTTGATGTAACGAGGATGGGGATGGGAGATTAACGATGGCCTCGACCTTGAGGGGGTCAAAGCGAATTCCGTCTTTGGAGATGATGAATCCCAAAAGATGACCAGAATCCACGTAGAAGACGCACTTGTGAGGATTAAGCCTGATATTGTAACGTCTGCAGTGGAGAAAAATCTGGCAGAGGTGTTCAGGATGGTCTTCGCGCCGAGATGAGTGAGTCGGAAAATCGTTCAGATACGACTGAACAATGTGACATATGTCATGAAAATAATAGAACATAGCACGCTGGAAGGTGGCTCCAGCGTTTTTCAAGCCGAACGAGAGCTTCTTGTAAGCAAAAGTGCCCCATGGACAGATAAAGGCGGTCTTATGTTGATCAGCGGGTAAAATATTAATTTGATTGTAACCCGAGAAGCCGTCCATAAGGGAATAGATTTCACTCCCCGCGCAGTCATCGATGATCTGATCTATAAAGGGAGTGGGATAATTGTCCTTAGGAAAAGCCCGATTGATGTCTCGGTAGTCAACACAAACCCGTATTGTGCCCTACTTCTTATCTACAGGGACAATATTAGAAACCCATTCTGTGAGGGGAATTGGATATATGAAGCCTGCGTTAAGAAGTTTCTCAACTTCTGCTTTTATAGCTGCGGCTTTTCGTGGATGCATTGGGTGCAAACGCTGACGCACGGGCTTCACACCTAGATAGGTGGGAATTTCATGTATGAATATATTGGGATCAATCCCATGCATCTCTTCATAGGACCATGTGAAAACATCTCTGAATTCGCGAAAAAGGCTTGTGTATACTTGGATCTCTTCGGGAGAACAAGTAACTCCCACATGAATGTTCTCGACGACCCCCGGTTTAACGGAGATGTCGATAGGCATGGTTTGGGTGATGTTACTCAGATTTCCCTCCGAAAGAACCTCATGAGTCAATATTGGTATTTGGAGGGGCGGAGCGGGAACCTGAGATGCGAAGTGCTCTAGGAAATTAGACATTGCCCCCAGGACGGGCATGAACAAGGAACGATGATGTCCATCGCTCCATGATAGATCTTCAAGAGACATCATTTCAATGATAGCTTCATCAGACGGGAAGACTTCTCTTAAAGGATCGGGCGAATCTGCATCGCCGAGCCAAGGGGATTGAGAATATACATTTAGAGCCATGCTCAAAGGAGCATGTTCAGAAGGAGGAGGATCTGATGCAATGACGATCTCACAATAATTGATTTCAAGTGGAGTCAAAGGCATCAATTCTCCAAAAGAGGTCACCTGTTCAGGAGAAGGGATGATCCACGGGTCATCTGACCTAGAGATCATATTGACTTGTATGGTGTTCGGTGGTGGCGCGGGAAAAATACCCATGAGAACGGGGTTCTTGAAAAGAACAGGTCCTAAACTGTCGGGGGGATTGGGAATTTGATCCACATATGATACATTGTTCTTGGAGGATGAGGTGAAGAAAGACAACTGATCGATAGTGATAATCTTACCCTCATGAGGAAACTTCAAAATCCGGAAGAGGGTGGAAGGAATGCATAGCATGTCATGAGTCCAGATGCAACCAAGAAGAATATTGTAGTTGAGCTTGGCATTAACCACTTCTACTTCAACGTTGACTGTCTTACCCTGTAATGCGATCGACAAACTTGCAATAACACCCAAGGGTTTTTATTCCCGACCATCAAATGCCTCAAGGGCATTGGGAGATGAAGTAAGAGCTGGAGAGCCGATGGCCTTCCAGCAGGTAGATGACATAACATAGGTGGAAGCACCTTTGTCCACAAAGGCTCTGTGAATTTTGAGGCCATTAATACCAACTTTTATAACAAGGGAAATTTGATGTGGAAGTCGGGGGACAAAATTTTCCAGATCGAAGATGAGAAGACTAGAATCGACAGGATCGATTCCACCAATTGCAGACAATAGAGCTTTCCGTTGCGATGGGAAAATTTGAAGCACTTCCAGCGCAGACATTGCAGAAGGCGCCTGTGCCAAATCCTCAACAATGCTGTAATGATGAGCAGCACAGGTGTTTGGATTATAGGAAGATTTTCGAAGAATACCTTTGGAAGGTTGCCTTACAACGGGTTCAGCACCGGGCTTCTCAATTTCTAAAGGACCAGAGACAGGTGGGGGAGGTGGGCCATCAACGAATTCCTTCCCAGCTGCCTGACGTGATCCAGCATAATCCTTCGAATGAGTGGCAATCGAAACAGGTGCAACACCATTCATCATGAAAACTTGAGACCCAAATGGTGCAGATGGTGAAGGTTGCTCAACCATCTAGGTCTGCTGATATGGAAATGGTTTTCTGAGAACAGCCGGAGTCCCCTTAGAGCCTTTTAGAAGTTGAATAACCTTGGATCGTCTGGGACAATATTTGGTGTAGTGGTCTCCGTCACAGATCAGGCAAGGGTACTTCTGTTTCCGTTGGGAACCATCGTCAGCACGAGGTTTGGAGGATTCTGGTTTCGGGGCATTGGATTTGGATTTGCCTTTGCCCTTCTTCTTCCCTTTGGAGGTCTTTTCTGCAGGATTGGCCTGAACAGAATTGACCTCTGCGGTCTTACCAGAATCTAAGGTTGCGGGAAGAGCATAATTATTGGAATAATTCGACTTCTGCTTCCCATTAGAGGACTTACGAGAAGTCTGAGAAACGGAACCAATAACACCGTCCACTGATGGGGTAGCTGGTGCTTTAGAGGTCCCTGGCCACGGGGCATTAGTCAAGATATAATATAACGTGCTAGACCTAGAGTACACTAGATCGAGGTACTAGGCACGAGCAATGGCTTGTTCTTCGGTTACACATGCCCCCATAGAAATATCCTGAGCGATTTTGTTAACAAAGGAGGTAGTGAACCAGTGAGTTAGAAGCTGATCGAGAATATCAAACTTGATCAATCGACAACGATGTCGCCACTCATGAATATGATCTGAAATATGAGTGGCTTTATCCTGCTTCAAAGAAGTCAGGAGATGCATCCTGGCTTTGTAACAAACCGGTAACTGGAAATGTGTCAAGAAAGCCATAGCTAGGGTATTAAAGTATTGAAAAATACCGCGGGGTAGTTCTATATACCACTTGGCAGCAACGCTGGTAAGAGTGCACTGGAAAAGACGTAGACGAATCGAATCATCCACCCAAGAGTTAGAGGAACACCATAGATATTGGTAGGTCATGACATGTGCTTGGGGTCTTCTCCAGCTTTACCCTCAAATTTAGGACAGTCACCAGGCACCTTGGTCGGAACCAGAGGCCAATATGGATTATGGAGAATCAGATCATTGGTCAATTTAGATACATCCAGCAATTCCAACATGGAAAGGAAAGGTAACTGAGGATTAAACGACATTCCAATTGCCCGATAAGGACTTGTACCTGTACTCAAACCTGGTTGAGCATAACTTTGCCCCCATTGGTTCTGTTGACCATAGGGGATATAAGCCGTATAATTAGGTTGAAACGATTTCTGATAACCAGTGTAAGGAGGTTGATAACCAGGGTACTGAACTTGATTATATGTAGGCCCTGTTTGAGCAGTGTATGGATTTGATTACTGAGTATAGGTATAGCCTGGTTTTTGAAGGTAATAACCAGAACCTTGGGGCGGGTTGTAAACCGGTCGAGACTGACCTTGAAGATAATAACCGCCTTGGGGTCGAGCGAAATGTTGGTAAGTGGGGCCCAGATGAGCCTGATAAGTTGGGCGCACAGGTGGATTCGGCTGTGGCATAAAATAAATCGGCTATTGAGTAGGGTTAACTGGATGTGCAGGCTGTCCTGGTTGAACAAAGTCGACTCGCCGTGCAGTCGTCCCGTTGAACAAAGGCTCGGGTGAATACGAGAAGGACACCAGGTTGCCCCAGCTGAGCCGGTTGGCCTGATGGCGGGAGAGGTCCAGGTTGTGCCTGATAACCAGGTTGACCTGTGACAGGACCATAAGATGGCCCTGGCTGTGCAACATTCGGACCGATGGGAAACTGAGGTTGCAGCATAGGTTGAGAAGGGTGCATTTGCCCCCCAGGACCGTACAACGGTCCAGGTTGATACCCTGATTGGCCTGTGGGTCCTTGAGGTTGCCCTGGTTGGACCATAGGGTGAGGCTGTAGAGGTTGACATTGAGGATGGTAGGACTACCCTTGCGGACCGTACAATATCCCTTGCTGGCCTAAAGGTTGGCCCTGTAAGGGTTTTCCTTGCGGGTCATATAGATAACAAAGCTGGCCCGAAGGTTTAGCCTGGAAGGGTTGTCCTTGCAGGTTGGAGTGTTGCCCAACCTGGGCCGACAAAAATCCTTGAACATACTGATAAGCCTCAGGAGTAGGAAAACGAAGAGGGTTTCCCTGCTGATGATATTGATAAGGAAAAACATAAACGGGGGTACCATATGGTCCATAATAAGGAAAGTAAGGACGGTTGGGATCTTGGGAGGATTGACCAACTTCAGAGTTTGACGACTGTAATGACAACCGATACTCCTAAGGAGAGATATTCTCTGAAATAGCAGATGCTATGTAAATGTCTTTAGGAAGTGACGAGGTCCTGGTGGACTGAGTAGTGATAGCGGGCATAGACACAGCTACGCAGACAATAGGCCTAACAGGTACAGATGTGACATGAGGATATGACGTGAGAGGTTTCGAAGGCGACATCCCTAATGAAGGAATAACCAGCCTTGTAGATGGAGTCGATATTCCCATAGAGGCCAAAACGGCCGTGACCTGACTTAAGGACCTATATCTCGCTGGAAGTGAAGGACCAGGTGAAGACATGATAGAAGACTCGGGGATGTTTTCTGGGAAAAGCTAGTAATCTTCACCAGATGTAGGAATTTCCTCACTAGGAGAAGGACTGGGTGAGTCCATATCTGACCCTGCTGCTAGATCTTCTAAAAGACGGCGAGGACTAGGAGGTATAATGGCAGCTAAGAAAGGCGATCTCGATGTAAGAGGAGAGAAATATTCCCCTACTTCAAATCCAAACCAAGCGTTGGATAAGGGCCAATTGAATTCAACTGGTCCACCAAAGGGAAGCTCAGATATAACCGGTCCCTCGTTGGGAAACTCAGATACAATAGGTTGTTGAGGTTCAGTAGAGGACTGAGAGACCTCTGATGAATCGTCTGTGTAAGGACTACCAGTAGACGAAACTGAGGGTTTCGCCACTGTGACAGTAACGAAAAGAGGAAGAGATCAAAATAATGACACACGGGCAAAAACCAAGGTAAACAATCAATCGACCGACAAACAATCTCTAAAAGGGTGTGTGATCATAGGTGATTAATTTTACCACATTGAAACTGATTTTTATTTTTAATTTTAATTTTATTTTTTATTTTTATTGTTTCATGTTTTAAGAGTCTAGAAACAAGTAAAAGATGACTCTATCTCTTTCAATTTGGAAACAAGTGTGAAAGTACAAGCGCTTGATGATCTTTTCAAATTTAATGAGTCAGAAAAGATCGAAATGACTACTATGGTAATCTAGGTAGATGGGTGTACCAGATATTCGTGAACTGCCATATACACCTTGGTTAAGAAATGAAAAGAAATCAACCAAGGACTTGACGTATGTGCAGGTAATCTCCCCAATGATGTGTCCGCTGTATCACGGGTATAAGGCGGCTGACTCAGCTTCCTATAGATAAAGGATAGCAACCTAGTGGGGTCTCCCTTTATATACACGACGGTACGGGGAGCAGAAGTCCATACTAGCGCTGTCTAAATCCAACAGGCGAACGACAACTACTAGGTTTAACGACGCTGGAACACGTCACTAGCCTAGACCTTTAGATATTTCGTTAATGTTCCAATGTTGCCTTAAGGTAAATTGAATGAATTTTAGAGTTGATCTTCAATTATCTTTCAATTTCAGGCCCTACCGAATGTTATGTCTCAAAATCCTCTAAATGCACACTACATGCCACAATATATCACTTTGTTCGATGAAGAGCTAACTACGGGAAGGTTGAGAGCTTTTCAAACAATAAAAAAAGGATCGCAAAACACCCACTACTGTCTCTAATGCAAGCTAATGAAACTAAAAGACTTTTCCTTTAGAGTTATATAACACTAATAATGCAAAAAAGCTTTCAATTTACACTAACTAATCAAAAGCAAAGAGATTTGTTTTTGTATTTTTCAATGTTTTAGAGAAAAATGCACCAAACGAAATGAAAAACTAATAAAGAGACCAATTTGAGAAATGAAAGAGAAAGAGTAGAAACAAGCAAGTTCACTCAATGCCAAACACACAATCAGAACTCAAACTGATGGAGAAATTCCTCAAATCAAAGAAGAATCTAAAAAAGACTCACATAAACCGTGTAATCAGGGCTCGAAATGAGACAAAGCAAAAATTGAATGAAAAAGTGAGAAATCACTCAAATAACGCAATGATACAATGGAAACTAACCAAACAAATGCAAGGAAGCAAAAACAAAGTTGACTGAACAAGCGAAAGCCAAAAACTCCCATAGGAGGCTCAACGCACTATAGCACCTAGAAGCCCTAGGGATAGAATGCAAAACTGATGGTAGAGGGAAAACAATCAGAGGATGGAGGTAAAAAAAAGTCAACAAGGACTTCAAGGCACTCAGACAGTTGGAAAAATAACACCAGAACCAAAAATCAGACTCAGAGGGCTAAAAAACAAGTAACCCTAACACCAAACAGGGTTGGCGCGACTGTTTGGCTGTATCTGGCGCCAAAACAGGGTTGGCGCGGGGGCCTAACTAGCAACAAGAACCAGTTGGCGTGAATATCAGGCTATAAAGTGCGCCAATCGAGTTTACTAAGTCTGAATAGAGGTTTTACATTAGAAGGAGACGAACTAGAAGAGAAAATCAAGCAGACACAAGCCAAAAGCAACCGAAAGAGACGAGACTAACTCCAATCAAATCCATAGCGGAGTCACCAGTTTTTTGGAGAGGTAAATATCCTTTGCGGACAGAGGCGATCCCTACTAGCCCAGATCGGGTCTAGCAACAATCAGTCACGCAGTGACGCAGGTATCTAGTTACAAAAACGATAAAACATAACGAATTGCCTACCTCAAGTCCTACGCAATGGTCGTTGGAGAAAGGATGACGCTTCCCGTCCTTCACTTTGGCAGATCACGATACTTCCACTTAACACATCCAAACACCTGCAAACATGTAAAGAAACACAATGATACACATCATAGAATCTAAATCTTGTAACCATACATCAGTCAGAGAGGATGTAATTCATTGCATCAAAGGAAAAGACACACGAATGAAACCATAATCAAAGTCTCTTATCATTAAAATAAAAAATGAAAGATACAACCCAAAGCTCTGACGCTGGATCTTCCTTCGGTGGGTTTGACAGCAAAGCACGTCTCAACGAAGCTCATTGGAAATGGGACAAAGCTCTCTCTCTTCGACTTGGCTCTCAAAGCTGTCTGGCGATAGTATCCTTGCTATAAGTTCAGCTCTTATGTTCTCTAGTGCTACTAGGACTACTAGCTTGCTAAGGGAAAATGGAAAGCTTATATAGATGGTGGAAGGGGAGTTGGGATCCCTACAATTGTGGGATTGGCTCTATCCTTAAGGAAGCTTCCATGATAGGTGGAAAACCACCTCCCATACATGGAGATCTGGAGCCAAACCTCCCAAATCATTTTAGAGACCTGTTCAGGAGTTTGTTGGAATCAAACTTCCGCCATTTATTTTTAAAAAACAATCCTTATTAAGCTTGGCACGAGTGATACACTGGGACAGAGCGCCACCCTCTTTGGTGGATTTTCCCCATTGGCGCGAGGGCTGAACTGGATAGTCGCGCCAAGGCTAAAAGATCAGTTTTTAGGGTTTTTCAAGGGAAACGTTCTTTAGAGGAATGATTTTCCTTGTCAAGGGGGATGCCATGAAAGTGGTTTCAGGTTATGTCACTTCTCACAGGTCATGGGAAAGTCCCTCCAATGTGCGGGACAGGGGATTGCAGGGACGGTGACAAATTATTGTGTAACACTCCTTCCTAGGGCTCGTAAAAATTACTAGGATGGATTTGTATGAAGGAAAAAATTATATGACTAGCATATGCTATCCTCTTCAAGATTGTGTAAAAATAAAGAGGTACTCGCCAGAAATGGTGGGGGAAAATGGAAGTTTTTCATCATTTGTGTCGGCAATATGTCACTCTTGAACATGACACATGTCTTTAGTTCGTGTCAGGTTGGGATATCTTCACTCTGTCACTTTGCCTCCATGGGTTTGGGAAATTATTTTGCCTCTCATTCGACTACCAAATTTTTCAACATGACCTCTGATCCTATCTGAGTCAAATGGTACCAAATTCCAGAGTCCTGTCACCGATATGTTCAAGAGAAAATCCTTCTGTAGTCTGTACATTCCTTGATCCTCTGTTTCAGTCTTGATTCACAGTCATATTACCTTCTCTATTTCACGTCGATGACGTGGGATTCATTATGACCCTCCTTCGATGGATCAATTCTTGTCGACTTCAGCTCATTATCAAGGAAGTCGATCTAGAGACTCCTTTTTGGTACCTTAGAGCTTGCATGCCCTAATGGCAAGTTCTTCGCATTCGACAATAGGTTCACATCATCGACCTTCGATCAGGTGATTTCATGGGTGTTCAAATTCAACTCACTATTCAGATTCCATGGATTGTACTAGTAGTACCTTAAGAGCCATTGACATTATGGGTGGTTTCTCTCGCACTTGTTAATGGTTCACATTATTGACCGGTAATTAAGTGATTTTATAGCATGTTCGACTTCAACACATCTATTCACATGTTGGAATTTGTACTTCGATCAGGTGGTGTTGGAGCGCAAGACCCTGGGCTTTGATCACAAAAGTCCAAGTTGCAAGGAGTGATGATTAATTCATGATTGAATACATGTTTCTTTTAGATGGATGGTTGCAACCATACCATGAGTCTATATGTGATCCTTCTCAGATGGATGGTTGCGACCATACCATAGTGTCTTCTTGATGGATAGGTGCACCTATACCATGGATTCATGTATTTTCATCAGAGATTTCAGTTATGTATATGTATCTATTCTTGATTTGCAGGTCTCTCGACAACATCATCTGGTTCCTTGTAGGTACTTGTAAAGCATTTCACCCCTCACTCATGTTCGGACTTAATACTTTAGGGGACATCTGTTACACATCAATTTGTCATTGTCCCTGTACTCCCCATTCCTTGATCCTGGAGGACCCATATAGTGACGCTTGTATACTTTCCAAGCATGGAATACATACCCCTGAACCACATATTGTCTGCCAAATCATCTCCCTTTACAAATTTTCTAAAAGATCCCTGTAAAAACATGGTTTTCAAGGTCAAAGATTTCTCTCACTGTTTGAACCACGCTGATAGCAGAGGTTTACACTGAAGCCCGCACCGATCGATGCTCTGCCTTAATGTTAGACCCATGCCAACCCTCTTTTGGAAAGTTTTTTAAATAGAAGTGAAGCTTCCATGACTAGAAGCTTTGCGAAGTGGCGAGCTGGAAGTTTTTTTTGAGGATATGGCCGAGGAATTCCCCTTTGGTCTTCTTGTTCCCAAGAAATAGGAAATACTCCAAAGGATAAGCTCTTTTCCCATTATTTGAGGGCCCATAACCTCCTCCTCCATTTTTATATAAGGCTACCTCCTTCAGCTCTACAGCCTTAGTGATGATCGAAAGGAGAAGCAATTATAGCTTCAGGAGAATAGTGTAGAGTGTGATTGTTTTTGTGTGTTGGGAACATAGTAAGATCTCGGACCTTTGTGTGTGAGGGTGTTGCAAACGTGCTTGGATACGGACCTGCTGAAGGAGAGCCTTAACATCAAGGCTTGGTTGTGAACTGCCCTTGTCTTTATCATAATAAAATGTAACTGATGTTTATCTTCCACTCTTGTTTACATTCATAATTAGATTTCTAGCATTCCTTGATCAGTTAGATAGATTGTAATTGTTTTATGTTAGTTTTTATTTTACGCTTGTCGTGGTGTCTTGACTGTCTATACAGGTAATCGAACGTTGGTAGCAGCGTGTATTGAGCTTGAGAAGAATGACGGATCAAGAAGCTTAAATGAAAGGCGACAACATAGCATCAGAACAAGGTAGGTCATCTTCCTTGCTCTGAATTTCATTTACAATCTAGGAAGGTGGATGTTAGTATGTTCTCGTAGTTGCTAGACCCACCCTAGGGCTAGAGGGATCAAATATGTTTGCAGAGGAGATTTATCTGGAAAACACATTCCTAGACGTCCTCCTATCCCGGAACCCTGATGGTTCTTTATCCCACCGTGTCTATAGAAAAAAGGTTCACACTGAACAATAGCTCCATGCCACCTCTCACCATCATCCAACCCAAAAACTTGGAGTCCTCAAAACCCTAACAACTAGAGCCTTGAGAATATTTGACAATGAACACTTAGAAATGAAAAATCCCATCTTACGTATGTTTTCGCAATAAATGGGTACAACAAACACTAGACCCTCAAAGCCTTCCGCAATGCTAACAAGCCTAGAAACAAGAAATTAAAGAAAGAAAACATTATTGGAAAAGTTAACTTACCTTACATCCTTGGCATTATGTATAAAATTGCCCATATTCTAAAAAGAAATAACATTTCTGCCACTTTCAAACCCATAAACACAATTCGTAGCAACCTCAAATCTGTTAAAGACACCCTTGACCCCAAATTATAGAAATGAGTGTATCTAATCCCCTGCTCTTGTGGCAAACCATACATTGGGGAGAATCGTCGTTCGATCAAAATCAGGATTCAAGAGCACTCAAATGACATAAAACATAACTGTTTTAAAACCTCTGCCTTAGCTGAGAATTTAAACAACTCCAAACACCATATTTGTATTGAAAGTTCTCACATCCTTGCCAAAATAGATCACTATTTTCATAGAAAATTTAGGTAGGCTCTGGAAATCAATAAACATCCTTGCAACCTGAATCGTGACGAAGGATGGAATACGAGTGAGAATTGGATTCCCACATTAATTTAAAAAATAACTCCCTTTAAAACATAAAAAATAACCCCCTCTCTAAACAATATATTTTCCCTATTGATTAACCTATCAATTAACCTATTAATTAACCTTTTTTTCTCTTAAATAATTAACAATTTTTCATTCTAATCCGAAAAATACTGACTCCTACCCCTTTCCTTAAAACTCCCCTTTCCTTAAAAATCACTTACATTCCATTATAGATCAAATTAAAAATTAAACCAAAATTAATTAAATTTACACTTATTAAATTTTCTAATAATAATAAAATTCTTAATCTAAAAACCTATTATATATTTCACATAATATTTTATCCCTATAATAAAATTAAGTAGAACATAAACATCTCTTTAATCTCTAACCCAATTGTCAAAAAACATAAATAAACAAAAAGCTTCTACAACATAAATAAACAAATAGTTTCTAATAGAAAGGCATATTAAGTATAACATCTTAACATTAATCATCTAAATAATCATTAGATATTTAATAAATTTAAAAGTTATAAAAATTTAAAACACCTTCATAACTTAAAATCAAATATATAAGTAATAAATGGACTTTAATAGAGACATAATATAAAAAAATAACATCATAATTCAAACAACCATAAAAAATTAATACCTATTTAGAAACAATTAATTTTTTAGAACAAATTAATATAATTAAAATTGTCGGCTCTAAAATAATTTCAACAAACATTTAAACTATTTATTCACCATTCTGGAGATCAACTTTTCTCATTAAATCTTATCCTAATGATGAAGCTCAGTAGATGGTTCAGAACATCGATGAAAGAAATAGACCCACCCAATGCGATGGATCCGGAAACAATATCATTACAAAATAGAGATCATAGAAGTCTGAAGTCAGAAGTACGTATAATGTCAAAAGCATGATTTCATTATTTCTTATATTAATAAATTTTATCCCTTGCAGGGATCAATATAAAACATAACTAATTTTGTATTTTATTGCTCGTGTTTATAAATTTTCAGTCATATTATCCTTTGTTCGTGCATGGGGGTGTGAAACATGAATTCCCTCAGGACCTAGGACGTGCCATATCTAGATTATCTGCATTTGTACGTTGGATCATGTCAAAGGAGATTCATGTGGCTGGCATTCCACGGTGGCGTCAAGAGATAGTTGAGATTGTTTGTATGTTTGAGAAGGAACTTCTGACGAGTTTTATGGAATTGCAGGTTCATCTTCTAATCCACCTAGTAGATGAGGTTGAATTAGTTGGGGTGGTTTCTTGTCGTTGGATGTTCTTCTTAGAGAGGTACATGAAGAAATTGAAAGGTTTTGTTCGACAAAGGGAAAAAAACCCAAGGGGTTTATGGTAGAGGGGTACATATCGTATGAGTCTTTCTATTGTGCCAATGAGTACATCAAGCAGATCAACAATAGACCAGGTGCGGTGATTTGGGACGATGAAAGGGATGAAGATAGAAGAGAAGGGGAGTTGCTCCAAACGAATGGAAAAGAGCACTTGATAAAGAGTATGTGACTTATAATTTTTCAAATTTACACAAAGTAAATATTCATGTTGAACTTCGATATAATGTATATTTTGATCTCTATGTACTATATAATGTCGGTTTTATTTCATCAACGAATGCATAAATTGAAGAATCAATAAATTCGTTCTTTACAATTCTGAAGCGACACAACCATGGCTCGCATTGTACGAATAAAAGAGGATGAAATAGGATAGTGACAAGAAATAATTCAGACGATTTAATGGTAGAAGTGTGCCTTATCTCGATCATTTAAAACAAAATATGCCAAAAATATGCTCCAACAGTTGGGTTGTTGAACAAGTCAGAGAGAAATACGGTGCAACCTGTCGTTAACTGTGTGCTAAAGAGGATGCACTAAACGTAGGGATTGGGTGCAACAACTCGGTAATAATCTATTTAATTTATATTTACATTTGAAACTTAATATTGCACCTTTCAAATGTAATTACATCTATATTTCATATTTTAACTGTTGGGTTATTATAAGACGCATGACACTTAATTTTTTATAGGTGCATTTGTTCCCATCTATGTGGGTATATGGACACAATTTTCGCACAGAAAATGCCGATGATGGACACATCACATAAGACTGTGGAGTGGAAGTTGAGTTCAATCAATCTAGTCGATCTAGCCACCGTGATCAAAACCTAGTACAAGGGACGTTAGGTTACGTCGGAAAGATACAAGAGATCATTGAAGTGGATTTCTCTTCTTTCCAATGTGTTATTTTTAGGTGCAAGTGGTGGGACACCTTTCACCTAAATAATGTAAAGGAAGATCGTTATAGTAGGCTAATATGTATCAACTCTAGAAATATGTGGGATGAAGCTAAGGAGCCCTATGTTTTCCCCAAACACTACAACCGAGTTTTTTTTTACCCAAATGTGTTGGATAGGGATTGGTAGTTCGTATTGAGACATGACTCTAGATCAAAACATATTTTTGAGAACAATAGTGTTATCATGCCATGCGAGCTGGAAGATAATGAGGGTGATCATGAGAACATAGAGTGATATGGTACATGTGTTATTTCATCAATATTTATACTTTTTAAGATGGGTTTTTATAAAGAAGAGGACTTAACTACCTTATAACTTATAAGACTTTTTTTTTTGAAACCTTATAATATGTATTTTGAATTAATTGGTAATTTGCATTGCGTTAATGTTAAAATCAATATTTCACTTGATAATTTGCAATTATGTTGATCTAAAAAACAATGCGTACTGTATAAAGTTCTTTTTTTGTATATAAGATTATAATAAAATAATGATAATTCTAAAGTACATGAACTTATTTTCATTATTTTCTAAACTTTATTATATTACAAAAATTCATATTATTCTGGATTTATCATTTTACAATTATTTACAATTTTACAAATTTACAAATTTACACATTTAAAAAAAATCATTTCACATTAATTAAAATTCTGACATTAATACAATTAAAATTTTACAAATATTTACACCGTAAGGCGTTCTTATTTGAAAATAACTCCCCTAGCTGCCAATGTGTATGTTTTAGGCCATTAGATCCACAAGTAAATAGTTTATATATGTTTTTTATAATGTTAGTTTTTTTTCTTTTTTTCTTTTTAATAAGTTAGATTGAATTTAGGTATTGGTGACTTTGTCAAATTACACAATAATAAAAAAAAGTAAATTAAATAATAAGATTGATATAATGTAATGAACATTTCAACCAGGTCAAGATACAATAAAAAAATAAAAATAATAAAATAAAATAATACTAAACTGTAAAAACAACCAATGGTATTGACCCATGGTATTCATGTGGAATGTAGTTTATCTAAAGGGGGAAATTAAGATGGCCTAACTCTAGATCTACCAAGAGCCAAGAGAGATCAAATGTCTTGATATGCAAACTCTTTTAGATTGAAAGAGAATTGATCCCTCTAATCAATAATATAGATCTAAACTAATTATTTAATAAATTATGTTTAAATGTTTATAACCATTATTCTTTAAAATTTTTACTTAATAAAATGTATTTAATTTTTTATACATCCAAATATACATAGTTTTTCTTGTTCTAAATTATTTTTGTTACAACTATTTGAAAACAACTCCCCTATCTTCCAATGTGTCCATGTCTGAGCCATTGGATCAAATGTTAAACGATTGAAATGTTTTAAGTCATTAGATCGACAAGTAAATAGTTTTATATATGTTTTTTATGATGTTAGTTTTGTTTTCTTTTTAATAAGTTAGATTGAATTTAGGTTTTGGTGACTTTGTCAAATTACACAATAATAAAAATAAAAGTAAATTAAATAAAAAGTTTGACATAATGTAATGAACATTTTAACTAGGTCAAGATACAATAAAAAATAAAAATAATAAAATAAAGCAATACTAAATTATAAAAACAACCCATGGTATTCATGTGGAATGTAGTTTATCTAAAGGGGGAAATTAAGATGGCCTAACTCTGGGTCTACCAAGAGCCGAGATCAAATGTCTTGATATGCAAACTCTTTTAGAGTGCAAGAGAATTGATCCCTCTAATCAATAATATAGATCTAAACTAATTATTTAATAAAATTATTTTTAAATGTTTATAGCCATTATTCTTTCAAATTTTTACTTAATAAAATGTATTTAAATTTTCCTACATCCAAATATACATAGTTTTTCTTGTTCTATATTATTTTTGTTACAACTATTTTATTATTCCAAAAATACATGGTTTTTTTTGTTATATATTATTTATGTTACAACTATTTTATTATTCATGAGTAGTATTCAACATGTGGTGCAATTGCTAGTTAAATACAATTAGAATTAGAATTACAATTTTACAATTTCAAATACAATTACAATTACAATTTTACAATTTCACATACAATTACAATTACAATTTTAGAATTTTACATACTATTACAATTACAATCATTTCACAGTAATACAATTAAAATTTTACAAATATAAATATTTTACATACAATTAGAATTAGAATTACAATTACAATTTTCACTTACAGTTACAATTAAAATCACAATGACAATTACAATTACAATTATAATTACAATTTTAGAATTTTACATACAATTACAATTACAATTTTAGAATTTTACACATATACCATTACAATTACAATTTTAGAATTTTACATCCAATTAGAATTAGAATTAGAATTTTACAATTTTGCATGTATACAATTACAATTACAATAATTTCACAATAAATTAAATATTACAATTATAATTAAATTTTACAAATATTCCTCGGATGCGGGTGTTTCAATGGCGAGTTAATGGGATGGGACGGAGGGGTGGCAAGCCCTGCCGACATCTGCCCAACTGGTACGCGGCGTTAAATGGATAGCTACGCAACGACATGCTTCATTTATACTCCCCTCCTTCCAATGCCATGGGCTCTGCAAACTTCTGCTCTCGCTCGACTTTGACTGTGACGAACCATTCCTTCGCATGCTCCGGCGGGATTCTCACCATGGGTGCAGTTAAGAAAACATATCGGCTTGGTATGGGAAGGATGGACTTGGCGCATGTCGAGGCCTGTCTGAAGGTGGGTGGGTACCGAACACAACAGGTTAAATATCACCTGCTCTCGGCTTTCCTTCAGAATTGTTTTGGCGTCGTTAGTTGTTGTGTGTATAGTTGGGAGAGGGTCTATCAGTGTTTGTTGCGTTCTATGAAGAGGGAGGCTCATTCTCCTGGGAAATTAAAGTTGCTGCTGCGACCTCATCCGAGCTCGGGCCACCCTTCGCTGGCTTTCACAGTTGTCTTTGACGTGTTCTGGACCCCGCTCCATCTCACTATGCCGAGGATTCGACACCGTTTGCGGAGCAGAAGAGGTAGCTCTCGGAGCCATCCCTCTCATGTTATTTCCAGCCCATCTCCGAACTCTTCCTCCTTTGGCGAAGGCTCAAGCCACTACCCCAGAACTCGTAGCGGTCAGGGGCGCTCTCATGATTTCCGCCTATTCTGGGGTCCCCATTCGCATCGCCCTCCAGCCTCCTCTTCTCCTACTACTGGTACTGCTCGGTTCACCTTCAACAATACTCTCAACCGCCCTCGGATTACAACCATTCTCTCGGTGGTTTTTCTTGAAGACAACTTTCCAGGGGAGTCCATCTCGCAGCCGGCCGTTCCTGAGGCGAATGTTGCTGCTCCTGACACCCAGTTCTCGAATTTCAATCTGGGCGGTGGCAGTTTCCCGGCGCAGCCTCCTTCTTGCCCTGTAGATTCTGTTCTGGATGATGACATGCTCTCTGCTGAACCTGGTGCCCCGACTTCTCACGAAGGGCCTGCTCCTGACATGCACGCCACCGGCTGGTGCAAGATTGTGGAGGAGACTCCGGAAGACTAATGGGTTCGTTGCTTGGTCTTTTTTTCTGTTTCTGTCACCCAACCTTTTGGGTTTTTTCTGTTCTGGTAGCTATGAAGCTTTCTGGCCCCCTTTTGTTTCTTCTGGGTCAAAGTATCTCTTGGAAAAATATAGCTCTGCACCCCTGCATGGGTTTCGACAGTCTACTACTCTATTTTTTCCTGAATTTTCTGCCTCCAAGGCAGTAGTCACTGACTTCGTTCTCGATGTAATTTTACCCACTTGTTAATAGATCAGTGTTACTTAGAATTTTTTTTTTTTTTTACAAATATTTTACATACAATTACAATTACAAATACAATTGCAATTTTAGAATTTTACATACAATTAGAATTAGAATTACAATTTTAAAATTCGTCATATATAAAATTACAATTAAAATTAAAACTACAATCATTTCACAATAAATTAAATATTACAATTACAATTAAAATTTTACGAATATTTTACATACAATTACAATTAAAATTACAATTACAAATACAATTACAATTTTAGAATTTTACATACAATTAGAATTAGAATTACAATGTTACAATTTGTCATATATACAATTAAAATTAAAATTAAAATTAAAATTACAAATACAAATACAATTTACAATTTTACATACAATTAAAATTAAAATTTCAATTACAATCAAGGCATAATATTTAATAAATATCATGATTATTTAATATTAAATTAAATAAACATCACGATCATGATAATCATCGTACAAACATCATATTCGACTAAAAAACACATTCAAATTCGCTAACATCATCTAATCATCGTGATCATAATCACCTAACAAAACACAATTAGCATTCTATAACATCATCACAACACAAACATCAAATATACATCTTATGTCAAATAACTGCTATCACATACACATCTATCTGCAAGCTGCACATTAAATGAACATATCTAACATGACCTAACAATATACACATCATGATGATCACCAACATGTAGATTAAGTACAACTACAACATGAACATAAAATACATGGATCATATATATATATATATATATATATATATATATATATATAATGTCAAAAATATACAACTGTAATATAAATGTCAAATATTAGTTGGTGGTACATCATCAATAGTACTACTAGTCGAGGCCTGCTTAGTCAATGGTGCAGCCTCGACAAGCTCAGATACATGCCGATCATCACGTGCTTGTTGATCTAGTACTAGTGCCTCATGCTGATTAGGATTAATTGTCGGCTGCTCATCGGGATGACTTGACATGGTCGATGGTCCAACCTGCTCATGATCATGAGTACTGCTGGATGCTGTAGGCTTTTGACTCGACGTGGCCGATGGTCCAGCCTGATCTCCATCATGACTGCTGGTCAATGCTGCAGGCTGATCATCTGGCGCGGAGCGAGGTGAACGATGGTCACTCCCCTAATTGCGATCATCAGATGATGCGTCGCTCCTCGCGAACTGTTGACGTACTACATCTCGACCACGCCTATAACATCAAAGGGCCCTCCTTAATCGTGTAACTAAGCTCGTAGCTCCTATGACATGTCACATCAGGGTGAACATGTCATACGACATGCCTCTCCACATCTATACTAGCCTAGCATATGCCTGTATATATCTCATACTGGCGGGCTTGACTCCTACCTCCACAAATAATGCACAGAGTTGGTCACCCAACTCCATCCTTAATATACTGTCAAGCCTACGCTTAGAAAAAGGCGGTATTGGCGCACCATGAGGACCAGGTCTGTCTGCACCGTCCTGATCCTTGGCATCTGCCATATCCTGATCGTCATCAGGATCCACACCTGGATCATTTGGTGGCGCTGACATCTCATTGCCATCAAATGACCCAATGTTTGCAAAATATATGTAAGTACACAACATAATTAGACAATTTCAATAAACAGTTTAATAAAAACAAGTTAAAGAACCCGTTAGAATAAATTTAAATAAAACAATAATATTACCTCTATCATTCGGAGGCTCATCATATGTGAAGAGGATGTTGGCACACCCTCGCTAATCCAAACCAATATATGGATAGGGAACCATAATGAAGGGATGCTCATCAACACTAGCTATCAACTCCAGTGCATCATGCGATATACTCGTGGAAAACTCAGACTCACCCCTCTTGGGCATCATCTGTCTCCACATCTACATCCGTACATGCAACATTGACCTACGAGGCTGCCAAACAAAAGTAGGCCTCGTCTCTGGAAACCTCTCAAAAAATAAACAAAATAGCTCTGAAGAAAAAGGGAAGTTACCTTCCCTTATGCATGAGCACGACATCTATCTAAAGTTGTACAGAACTGCCACAAAAAAATGGCAGACCACCTCACAAGTCGTGGCTCCTGTACTAAAGAATCAACATAAAATAGAAGCGGGCAACTAAAGCATTTTGCGTCACTGGTGTTGTGTGAAATGGTCGAAATCAGTAGTGAGAGGCACCTCACCTCCTCTCTACCAAATGAAGCAATACGTAATTGACCTCCAAAGACCTAAAAATCTAAAGGAGACAGTATATCTATGCTAATGTATCTCTGGGAGTACACCAACTAACTCCTTGCTACATAGCCAATTGGGACCTCTAGGAACGAGGGAAAATCCACCCTTCTCCTTGATAGGCTAGTAATTAAATAGATGTCCTCCTCAGTGGGTGCGTACCACTAGTTAGGACCAACCCGAAAAGCCTATAGGTGGGCATTCCACATGCAGATAAGATGTCGCAAAAACACACCATGGCCCTTTAGGGATGTAGCCTCCTCATAGAACTTGAGGAGGCCTACCTGCCTTAGGATCCCCTAGGTAGATGTTGTAATAGGGCGAGGGTACACATATCTCTCCCTCTCTCGTGCCTCCGACAGGCGAACCATGTTATATTGGTGTGTCTGTTGTTGCTGTTGTTCCCTCTCTTCTCTCCTTTCACGTCGCTGAATGATTGACATATTAAATACAATTTTTTTATTAAATGAGACATGTATTTAGGAATATACATATTTTTTTTTTTTGAAAAAAAAAAAACAGTTGGTGCGCCACAAAAAACATGCATGCACCAGTAATGGTGCGTCTTTTTTTTTTGTCGTGCACCAGAGGCGGTGCACCAGAAAATTTTTAGTGCACGAGAGGTGGTGCACCTGCAAATTTTCAGTGCACCGCCCTCCTGGAATTATTAGAAGGTCAACGGTGCGATCGGGTAAACGAATGCATCATTGACTATGTAGTGATGTCACGAGGGCGGTTCGTTGACCAAACTATATGCCCTGGAGTGTATAGTTTAGGAAGCACACCGCCCTCCTGACGTCACTACATAGTCTACGATGCAGTCATTTACCCAGACACACTGATGACCGTGTCGAATTGCTAGAATGTGGTGCACTGACAAAATTACCTACCCCAGGGTGGATATTTTTGTCAACACACAGCATTCCCGCAATTCGACATGGTCAACGGTGCAGCCGGGTAACCGACCGCACCGCACTTTTTTTAAATCTAAAAAAATCATGGTGTGCTATTTCGGTACCGCCCCGGAACCAGTGCAGATACTATTAGCACCAGTCACGGTGCGGCCTATAAATTTACAGGCAGTACCGCGAACTGGTGCGAGCCGAACAGATTGAGCGCACCGTGCGGGATTTTATTTTTTTATTTATTTTATATATTTTAAATATGGTGAATTTTAAGCTATTTTACAAAACCAATCCGCTAAAAGGTTTAATTATGGAAAAACAAGGAAAATACCTATACATTTGGCCATTGAGGAGGCATATTAGCTGTAGAATTTACAAAACTAAATTTTCCCACCGTTTTGCAAAATTCAAAATGGAGATGGTGGGCAATAGACAACTGTAGTGCATGCAATGGGAGCACCGATGACAAGGCGCCTCACACAAGGTAAAGTTGCACCGGTGCTTGAGAGGTCTGGAGCACTGAAAAGTGAAAAATGTGTATTTTTGGCCGTAATTTTTATTTATTTATTTAACCCTGTTCCGGTGCGCGGTTTTATAGGCGCACCGGTGCAGTTTCTTAAGACTGCACCTGACTGTTTTAGTTTTGGCGCGCGGTTTTAAGACGCAACGGGGCAGAATATTTGTAAAGCACCAGTGCGCTATAGTAATAAGACGCATCAGGAGGGCTTGTACCGAGCGCATGGTGTCCTGGTGTGCCAATGTTTTGTGCGCACCGATGTTTTCTCTAGTTGAACGCACCAGTGTAGTTTAGGATGATAAACACACTGGAAGAAAAACATCCGCAAAAACCTCCACCCGCCAACCTCCTCTAGTAACCTCCGCTACAAACGGAGGTCTGGGTTATTTTTATAAGGGGTTCCTCAAAAACATTTGCTAGAGGGTATTTTCCTTGTAGTGCCTGCATTTAGCATTTGTGGAAGGTGGAAAATTTGCACCCCATTTGAGGGCGACATTGCTGTTGGTGGCGGTATAGTGACTCTCCTCCACGGTGCTCGGGAGGTGTTCAACGAAAAAATTGGCCGATGTTGTAGGGATGATGCAGTGGTTTTATGGGCTGTTGAGACCGGAGTGACTTGGCGTTGCAACCCAACAAAGGGTGGGGGGGTGTTAGACGAGTGCATGCAAAGAGAGAGAGGCAGGTGCAGCGGGGAGGTCTTGGGTGCAAAATGGATAATCACCAAGTATCTGGGGACTTGAGTTCACACTCGAAATCTATCGAGAGTCAACATTTGGTGGTGGTCATGGAAGTATCTCCAAATTAGTCATCGAGATAGGTTGAGGCTCCGACCACCCTTGAATCAATTTCCTCCCAACTCTAGAATATCCAGCTCAACCGGACACTTTGCGCCAACAAAGGTATGAATATTGTCATGAACTCGTGGCCTACATTAATGCTATTCAACACCTACAGAATGAGACCCTCAAAGATTTGGAGAGTCTGCGTCATCTTCTGTGGCGCTCTCATGACCACCTACGAGCTTTAGAGGCCCAAGTGGACCATATTGCTACCATATGCACAACCAGGGACGCATCTTTGTGGCTCCTCCGACAGGTCCTCTGCACCCTCCTACATGATGATATTGTTGTTTTGGTTGGTTTGTAATATTGTGCGGACAATAACCAAGAGAATCGTATGCCTTGGCGAGCACCCAAGTCTTTCTCGACATTTCATGCCTTTTGGGTTGCCTAAATGTAACAACTATGATGTTCTCTACTATAAATTTTGATATGCTAATATAAACTAGACTTTGATTGACAAAAAAAAAGATATTCCCCAACGCAACCGATAAACATAAATAATATATGTATAATAAACATATAATTTAAATAATAATAGTAATAATAATTAATTAATTTTTTGTTACGATATTTTTCTCAACTTTATGTTCGAAAATTTTAATTATTTTTTACTTTTGGGGAAAAAAGCCATTTCATTGTATTTTAATCTGAGAATATTGGATGATAAGATTGATAAGGTTCTTGAATTGGTGGTAAGAAGTGGTAAAAGGACTAGGGAAAATAATTTTAGTTATTGTGTTTGGATGATAAAATTGATAAGGTTCTTGAATTGATGGTAAGAAGTGGTAAAAGGACTAGGAAAAATAATTTAGTTATTGTGTTTGGATGATAAAATTGATAAGGTTCTTAAGTTGGTGGTAAGATGTAACAACCATTGTGAAAATTCCAAGTAATAAAAGTTAATAAAGGAAAAATAATAACCATGGTCATGGGACACATATTCCAAGAAAAATGTTGGGAAAAACATCCTAGTGTGGGTGTTCATATGGTTTATTATGGCTATGGAAATTGGCAAAGGAAATGGAAAAGGCTTTGGAAATGTAAAGTGGCATTTATTGGAATTTATATGAAAATAATGGAAAATAGGAGAAAAGGGAGGTGAAAGGTCACATGTTGCATGTGAGGAGGACAATAATGGAAAATGAAGAAAATAGAGGCCTCATTAATAAAAGTGCTTCTGAGGATTAGTTCATGGATTTTGATCAGTTCATTTTTGGAGCTCTCTCTCTCTTATACTCTTGGAAACTTAGATTTTTCTTGGAGCACTCTTGGAGGAGTGTGGCATACTTGGAATTTTGGAGCAATAAGGAAAAAGAAAACTAGGAAAGTGCAAGAGGACATCATAATCAACATCTACATCAGGATTGGCTTGCAGGTACTGAGTTGCATGTATGATTTTCCTCACTAGTTTTGGCATGCATGACATATGCATGTGGTTATTTGTTTATGATTTGTCATTGGCATGGAGGATTACTAGATTGAAAATGGTTTTTCCTAGCCTTTCCATTTCCTGGATAGCCATGGTCTTGTGGGTTGAGTTATTAGTTCCTGGAATCCTTGGTTGGAGAAACACTCTAGAAGCCTTGTAACAGCTTGGGTTGAGTTACTAGTCCTGGAAGCCTTGGTTGGAAAAATGATCTAGAAGCCCTTGGTGGGTTAATTTAATAGTCCTTGAAGCCCTGGTTGGAAAAATGCTTTGGAATCTCGACAAAAAATATGGGTTGAGTTACTAGTCCTGAAATCCTTGGTTAGAACAAATTCTTTGGAGCCTTGGATAGCTTGGGTAGAGACCAATCTGATGATGGTTGGTGATGCCCGACCATGAGGTCAAATCATTGGTTGAGGGTTGAGGTGGTTTTCCTCAGAAGCCCTAGTTTGTTTTTTATTGATGTGTTTTATGATATCCCACATTCATGCTTGGAATATGGCATGGGGGTGATTGGATATAAGAGATATTTGGTTCAACCATGTCTATGGTTGGGTGATATGTGAAAGTCCCAGACTTGGTTGCATTTTTCTTATGGAAATATGAGCTCTTTTCCTCTTGTATTTATGGGTAAATATTCTTGTTATTATGCATATTATATGGTTGTTCTATGCTTGTCATTTATGTTATTTATATGCTGGTTATGAATGTGTTCTATGACAATGATGATGTATGGCTCTCATAATGTTTTTATTTGTAAATGAATGAACAATGAAACTATGACCTAATAGATGATAATGTAACTAATGTGATGAGACATCAATGCTTCTTAGAGATTCTCAGATAAGTATGAGACCCCTATGCTTAGATCTACTGTTTAAACCCGTTGATTACATATTTGTGACATTTTTGGCAAAATGGTTTCCATGGCTAGTAGGGGTCGAGTTAATTCCTTGTTCAAGTGGTTGAATTTATATCATTATTCTATTGTTATATTTCATTAATAGAAGTGTCATGGAGCTCTGGGCAGTGACCTGGGTCCTAGCCTTGGAATTTAGCCTTAAATCCCATAGTCACTGGCACAAAACTGACAGAAAAAAGTTGCAGTCGCACTCATGTAGGCTCATGGGAGAAACTAGGGCTCTCAGTCACTTGGAGGACATGGAAAGGGAGCGACTGGGGGATTAATTGAGCAAAAATTTCATTTGTCTCAGGGAATAGTCACTTGGAAGGATTGGATGGATATTGGGGTTTATGTTGTAGGTGTAGAAGGCATGTGTTGTTGTGTTATGTAGATTCCACTTCCTTAACTGACACATAGGGAGTTAAATTATATCATATTAACTCTTCGTCACATGTTTATCCCAGTTGGACAGTTACTTGGGTAGATGTGGGAAGAGGGTGTTACAAAGTGGTATCAAAGCATGGTTCACCCCTTGGACTGGTTGGGCGGTGTGTTTTTCATGCATTCATGTCAGTTGCATAGGTGTTACTTATGATTGTGTTATACGTGCTTTTTTCACATGCATGGTTTTGGTCATGGTTGCAATGATGTCTCCATGTGAAGGTTGATGGGGTTGTTGTGGAATGTATTGTCATGAGTGTATGATTGGTTATGTGTTTTTTACGCATGTCAGGTGCTTACGTGTTGTCAAGTGTACATTGGTATGGTTGTTGTTATCATGCATGAGGTCATGGTATGTGATTGATATGGTCGTACATTAATGAACCGACTATGGCTGGAATGATGTTTATGTGTTATCTTATTTATATATTTACATGTTGTTATGATTATGTGTATACATGTATTACGCTGATTGGTTTATCTTGCGGGAGACGTCCTCCCCCAATGATGCTAAGGTACATTGGTTTGTCTATGATTTGGTTTAGCTGACATAAGCTTCCCTGCAAGAACGAGATCAAGATGAATAGCAAGATGGTAGACTACATAGATTCTCCCTGTGAATCAGATGAGAAGAATGTTTTTGGGAACTCTTATGAATTAGTAGACACATTGAAAAGTTTGAAGGAATAAATAAGCAGATAATGACATAATCATACATGCATAGGAGAAAAAAGTAGAGGTTAATACAATAATCCTTCAGAGTTTGTCAGAGTTACAGAGACAGGGACCACTCTAGATCAGCTATGGACATGACGATGGGACTAATGGGGAATATGGAAGTTAGTCTCCTGGTGGGCACAGGTCGGATAAAGAGGACATGATCAAAGATGGAAATTTCTTGGACACTTTGGATAGGAGAGGTGATAGACACATGTACTATTCTAGTTCTGGTTCTGACAGGCACTATGTTCATCATAATTATAATCCTTACAGGAGGAGTGACAGGGGATATTTGTTGGATGAGTTTAAGAAATCAAAGCCGCCTACATTTGATGGAGATATGAAGAAATCACAGGATGCAGAAGCATGGTTTCTTAGAATGAATAAGTTCTTTAGGTTACATGATTACTCAGAGAATATGAAGGCCATAATAGCTACATTCAGTCTTAAAGGTAAAGAAAATATCTAGTGGGAATATGTAAAGAACGTCAGAGATATTTAGGAGGAGGAATGGACTTGGAGTGAATTCGAGAGACTATTCAGGAAGAGTTATCTATTAGAGAGATACTATGACAATAAGGCAAAATAATTTTATGAACTAAGGTGGGATCTATGACTAGTGAGGAGTACACTAGAAGGTTCTTGGAGTTATTGAGATATGTGCCTTACCTCAAGGAGGGGAAGGCCAAGATTCAAAGATTCATCAATGGGTTGCCGATAACATTCAAAGACAGGATTGAGTTTGATGAGCCTATATCATTGGAGGAGGTCATTAAGAATCTAAAGTATTGTTATGAGAAATAAAAATGCAGATATGAGACTAAACAAGTCTGGAAAGGTAATAATGAATAAAGGGAAATGGGATAAGAAGCGAGAAATAACTCAGGATACAGGTAACAAAGGGAATGAAACACTGCACAAGAAGTTCAATGCATCTGAAAAAGGACAAGGATTTCAGTTTGAGGAGAAGAACAAGGGAGAAGGATGGAAGCCTATACAATATTGGACTTGTGGAAAATATCATCGCATGAAAGATCGTCCACAACATCAAGGTGGTAGACTAAAAATTTATAGTGCTCAATAGGCACAAACATTGGGAGATGTTGGATAGAGTATTCCTAAGATCTATGCAGCACTGGATAATAGGCAGGAAAATCACTAGGCATCTATCATCAAGATGGACGGTAAGATTTGTGATCAAGTTATTTCTATTTCTATTGACCCTGGATCTAATTATAGTTATGTTAATCCTGGCCTGGTGGATAAATGTCATTTTAAATGGAAGTGCATGAAGAATATTAGTTAGTGCAGTTGGTTATAGGTACCAAGAAGATATTTAATCATTGGGTAAGAGTTTGTGCATTTGAATTGAATGGTATGCCTACCTCAGCACATCTGAATATATTTCCATTAAGATCGTATAGCATGATTTTGGGTATGGACTGGTTGTATCTTCATAGGATCAATCTGGATTGTTATGACAAGGCTATTGCGTGCTTGGATGACAATTAGGAACAAAGAGTCTTGTAGGGAAAGAAGAAATCAACATCAGTTAGGATGGTGACAACTGTTGTATCTCAAGAAATAATCTATTGGCTGTGGTAAGGAATTAATGCTTAAGACATTTTATAAATGTATGTCACAAATACGATATCAAATGGCCTCTGTTTAACACCTTTGGAATTTAATTACTTAATACCCTCAATAATCTGATATAATGAAATCCTTCACAATGCCATAAACTGTTGATACTTGAATGAAATGAAAATAAGAACTGTAAGAGAAGCTCAAAAAAATATGATGAGAAACAAAATCTATCACTTTTAAGTTTCAGAGGAAATCATGGAGAGAGAGGAAACTCGAAATAATATGCTATAAACATAGAATATATTACTTTAAAGTTTCATCAGGAGTTTGTGAAAAGAGAAGAGATGAAGTTAAGGAGCGCAAATTAAGGTGATTTAATTCTTACTCACATATGTAATTAAGAGACTGGCTGCTACATTACTTCACTTCATTCAAAGAGGAACAAACATAGAGCGAAACTGTAAATACATATCAAGATAAACAGGTGCAGGAAACTTGATCTTCTTTCATTAATTTTTCTGAAAATTTAGTACCAAATTAACAGTCATCCAGAGGTCCGAAACTCATAACCCTTTTTCTTTATTTATATCTACTTAAATACATCAAAGTAGTTCATAATTGCTGAACTTCTTGAAACTATTCGACTACCTAAACTGTTAATATTATTTATGCAATCATACAAAGAAAGCAAATAAAAACTAGAAATATTGTTCGTTTTTCAAAATCTGATGTTGTTAATGCATCCTCACGAAGTGTCAAGGTGTCTGTTGTACATATCCCCTTCCCCATTTAAAATTCGGCCACCGCCTTCGCTAAAATCCATTTCTAGTGTTTTTGAAAGCAAAAACCCCCGGGCCCCGTTTAATTCTACCATCTCCGCCCGAAAATCTGCTTCAGAACGTTTTAAATTGTATATTTCATATATCGGGCCGAAGCCCCTTAAACCTTGGCCCCTCCCGCCTTGATTTTCATGTGACCCGAGCTACAGGACCGCGGGCTGGGAGAAAAGGGGGCCTATCATTTAAGTCCCGGGCGCCGTCACAGCCGTCCGATCAAAGTTCAATCAACGGCGTAGAGATCGTCAGGAGTGAGGGCCCTACCTCTGGCCCCGGCGCACAGCAAAACCGGCGGTTCTCCCCCGCACCACTCTTGTCGACTGGCGGTATTTACCGCGGGGCCAGCGATCCCACTCGAGCAATGCCACGTGTCCTTGGTACGGGCAGGAAACCGCCCGTCCCCCGCGCGTTAAACTTCCAACGATGGCCGATCAGCGGGGTTCACGCAGACCGTCGGATCTCTAGATCTCCATCCGACGGCGGAGATACAATTAAGCCGTCCGTCCATTGCTTTGTACCGCCACGTCCCACAGTCCGCCACCGTGTCACCGTTTCATGCCTCCGCCCATCAACCTACCCGCCACGTCGTCTCCCCCGCTAGTCTCCCATGTACCTATGTGTCTCTCCCCCGTACATCCATGTTATGTCCTCGCGCCGATATATATAGATATGCGTGTGTTTCTATATGTTTAACTCATAATCCACTGCTATTCTTCTTCCACGACCATACTGTGTCACATTTCGCTCATTCACGAAAATCTCCATCGTCTCCATTCCACTACCCTGAGTGTCTTCTTCCTCCGTTCGCATCCTTCTCATATTCCCCATTTTCCACCTCCATCATTCGCCTTCGTATGTGTCCATTTCCTTTCAATAATTTTGAGGGTTTTGCAGTGTTACTAATTCGTTAAAGGAAGATATTTTAAACTCGCCGCCGTTACAAATGTCGAGGGCCCATAAAGGACGTTTTCCGTGGATGAAGTTTAATGAAGAAGCGTAGGGTAGGTCCAAGAAGTGACCAAGAGCAGAAATACGTATACAAATGCCCGAACCCTCCGGTAAAAGTTCATCTCACATTTAAGGCCTGGGGCTCCGCTCGAAACAAAAGCTAAGCGATGCGCATCCAAAGAAAGATTTTATCGTAATCATGGTAGCAGTATTTTCCTTCAGCTTAAGGCATCACAATGTATATATTTTATTATTTTCATTTTGTACATAAGGAGATTTTTATCTCCCTGCATTAATTTCTGATACAGGTTGTTAGGTATATTCATTTATAGCTAGTCATTCATGAAAGAGACGCGAATGTTCCCCGTCTTCCTTATTCAAATTAGATCAATAAGTGTGGATACCTACCTCTCACTCCAGAAGTTTCTCTTCTCTCTATAAATATCAAAAAAGAAGACATTGTTAGGGTTCCAGATTTCTGTAAGCAAGCTGTGCAGCGAGAAGACTATTGTATCCATCTTGTGACATTTCTGTATGAAGTTTCAGAGCCCGTTGGGTCTCAGTGAGGAGGGGTTATGATTGTATTGAGGATTCTGGTCTTTGGTATATTGCAGTATGTAATTTCTCTCATGTGTTAATATATCATCCTTTTCATGCAAAATTTCTTCTTGTATCATGTTCTAGAATGCGAGTGGCTCACTAATTTGCAGTAAGGATTCATCTTAAATGGTGCCCTTTCTGGAATTGGTCAAGCGCTTTAAATAGGCCTAGAAGTGATATGCTGTTCCATGTTCACTCCTTTCATAACTTCTGCTATATTAATGGCTTAAGGATTCGTAAATTGGTGCGACCTTTTGTCAATAATATCTCCTCATGTTTCCTTCCTGCACGCACTCCTTGATATCTGATTTCTGTAATATATTACTTGAATCGGCCCTCATTACAATAAAGCGGTCTCTTAGCTGTCTGATACTATCATGCTGAAGTTTTACCTGATGTCTTTACTTTATTTCTATCTGTGTGGCAGCCACTGAAAGAGAATTGGGACCAATTCAATCTATTTCTATTTCCTTGTTTAAAACAAGAGATAGTAGGTGAGTCCCTTGGACTGACAACCCAAACTATAAAGGACTCCTTGCTATCTTAAGATGTCCTAGGCACTGGTCTATGGCAACTCTGGGCTGTCTCTAGGAGGGTGAAAAAATCATCCACAACATCTTTCTGGCGCCGTTGCCGGGGAACGAATTCAAGAACATCAGTTTCCCTGGGTTTTCGACATTTTATTTCACTCTCTAATCAGGTGAGCACAGAGAGGTGAAGAGTTGCAGATTTCTCACCTTGGTGACTCCACTGGTCCTTATTTGATAAATCTCATTAGTAGTCCTGGCTCCTCGTAGGCCGCATTTGAGGTCAGATACAGCCCAACTGAAAACACCCTACGTGTCTGACCCAGAGAAAATTATTCATAAAAAAGTCTGGAAGGAGAGGAAGTCAGCCCGTGCTGAAAATCCTGAGTGTTTTGTTGAAGATTATCCGCCCTCTTCTTCTCAAGAAGTTAGAACAGAAAATCCCGAAGTTTATCTAGAAACCCCACGTAGGGGAAATACTTTATTTGGGGAAGAACCTTATTCTGTTCCCGAGGCTGAGGAAATTAAAGAAGTCACTGAAGTAGCTCCCGTCAACCGAGAACTATTCCCGTCCACACCTCAGACCTCGGTCCAATATATTCCCATTGTCATTCACACTCCGCTTCCCCCTACCCCTCTCCCTTCTTTTGTTTCTCAGATTGTTGTGCAACCCCCACCGCCTCCAATGGCCAATGTTCCCGCTTTTCTCCTGAACAAATACGCTCCTCTGGCCTTACCCCAAGTGTTGAACGATATGCCACAGGATTATCTGAAGATTCTGCCAAGGTTCAATGGTGAAAATGATGTGAATGCTCAGAAACATCTCGAGACCTTCTGCTCTTTTGCAGAAAATTTGAATGTTGAACACCTGGATGTGGTTTTGAGATTATTTGTGCAGTCTTTAGAAGGTGAAGCTAGAAAATGGTTTAAAACATTGGGTAATCGTTCTGTAACAACCTGGGATCATATGGAAAACGTTTTCCTCAGGAAGTGGGGAGAAAAGAAGGATTTTGGAATGTGCCTTACTGAGCTAAATACCATCAAGAAGAAACAGAATGAAGGGGTATCAGAATTCATCAAAAGATTCAACAAGTTATATCTAAGCTTGCCCCCAGAAATGAAGCCAAATGAAGCTGCTGCCAAGATATTTTTCATAGAAGCCTTTGATTTTGACTTTGGATTCTCCTTAAGAGAAAGAAAGCCTGCCAATCTAGATGATGCACAATCAGATGCTCTGGAACTAGAAGCGAACTTTGCCTCCACAGGAAAGTTAAAAGGGAAAATTGAACCAGATGCCAGAAGAAAAGGCAAAGAAGAGGTTTCTACCTCTAATCAAGAAAAGGATTCAGATAAAATGGATGAAATAAGTAAGATGATAAAGAAGATGGTCAAGATGGAACTGGAAGCCAAAAATGCAGCTCCTAAAAACTATTACAATGCTCCGAACAGAGGATATAATCCTCAGTATAGAAAGCCTCCATTGCAAATACTACCAAGAGAGACAAGGGAGCAGCAGGATCAGGTACCTCACCCCTTGTACCTGGAAGGACCAGTAGATGACTCCACTGGAAATGCATCTTATGGGTTAGAAGATTTGAATCTGGCCTTTTCAAATAATGATGATATGGAGTGCCCAGTGCAAGCAGAAGATGAAGAAGCTGAGATTGACCATTATTGCAAGCAGTTTGCTGATTTCATGGAAGCCCAATTCAACGTCAGATATGACCTCAGATCCTCAAGGAAGAGGACCAGAACTCAAGAGCAAGAGGAAGAAATTCCTCAGAAAGAAGCATCTGCTCAGAAGGAGTCAGCAACCAAAAAGAATGTTGAAAAAGGTAAGAATTTCCTAAATACCCCCTTGCAGTCAAATGATCAAATTCCTTCTTCTTCCAAAATAGTCAGCCCTCCTAATGCTGAGCCAGTGTCCCAAGAAGTCAAGTCCCCAGTTGAGAATAAGGAGTCAAAAGAGGTAATGATAGAAAAGTCTACATATGCTTTTAATCTGCAAAAAGAGCTCGAAAAGATTAAGATTCCTGTTCCTCTGACTGAATTGTTGAAACAGCCTGTATATCAGTCTCAGGTCACCTCTTTCATGCCTATTCCTGAACCACAAATTGTACCTGATAGTCTAAATCTTCAAGAAGAAAGACCTATGGTAGTCTTTGGCCCACACGTTGAGGAGATAGACCCTTCAACTCCTCCCTTTTATGTGTCCCTAGTCATTCATGACCTGCTGCTTCATAATTGTATGCTAGATTCTGGAGCCTCCCACAATCTTATGCCTCTGTCCGTCATGGAGCAACTAGGGCTGCAAATTACAAGACCATATAAAGATCTATATTCATTTGATTCTAAAAGGGTTAAATGCTTGGGAATGATTAAAGATTTAGTGGTCAATCTAGCTGAAATCCCAGCAAAAAGTGTGGTCATGGATATTGTGGTCGCTGATATCCCAGCTCGCTTTGGCATGCTGTTGTCAAGGTCCTGGGGTACTAAGATTGGGGGATCGATTAAACTCGACTTAACATATGCCACTGTCCCAGTCTTTGGTGGTCAGGAGAGGAGGCTGTATAGGGAAACCAGATTTGTTAAAATGGTGACCACTGCTGATTGTTCAGACAACTCTCCAGTTTATAATAAAGAGGGTGACTTCTCATGTTTTGTGTTAGAAGAGAGTCAAGACTATGCACATGAGTCCCCCTCTGGTCAATTCCAAGCCGAGCAATCCAAGAAAGGCCGGAAATCAGAAGTATGGACTTTGCATTTCGATGGAGCAAATTCCAGAGAAGGTAATGGGGCTGGGGTATTGTTAATCTCCCCCACAGGAAGGTGGGTGCCGCTGTCTTTCAAATTAGAGTATGAAGCTACAAACAATGTAGCTGAGTACGAAGCTTTGTTATTGGGCCTACAGACAGCTAGAAACATGGGCATCCAATGTCTGAAAGTGTTTGGAGACTCTGAGCTAGTAGTGAGACAGATTAAGAATGAATGCCAAACTAAGCATCCTCGGCTCAGAGCATATAGAAACGAAGTATGGGACATGATAGAAAATTTCTTTTTAGCATTTAATATACAGTTCATGCCCCAGGAGCATAACAGAATAGCAGACTCTCTTGCTGTGGCTGCTAGTACGTTCCGACCTCCTCAGAACCCATTGTTAAGATATGAAGTAGAGGTACGTTACAGACCATCTATCCCAGACAATATTAAGCATTGGCAGGTCTTTGAAGATGACGAACAGATGAAGAGATTCATGGATACAGTGGGAGAATTCACAGGTATGGAAATTGATGATGATGAGGAGGAAGAAGCTGAAAATATTGCTGAAGGTAAATGGGAAGAGAATATAGCAGGAAACAGAGTATTGCAGTTAAAAGGAAATGTCATCCCTAGAGGACTAGTACCTCTAGAAAGACTATTCAACAAGAATGATGTCCCCATGCAGCCAAGCAAAGCAGTAGAAGAAGATCAAATGAGAGATTTAAATTTGGGTACCGCTACTGATCCCAAGATTGTTAGATTATCTAAAAGAATCTCAGAAGAATATAAAGAAAAGTATTTGAAGTTATTTCAGTCTTATAAAGATGTTTTTGCTTGGTCTTATGAGGACCTTAAAACTTTTGATGTAAATATCATACAGCACAAGATCCCACTCAGGGAAGATGCAAAGCCATACAAACAGAAGCTCAGGCAAATTAACCCTCTGCTTCTTCCCTCAATTGAGAAAGAAATTAGAAAATTGTTGAAGGCCAAAATAATCGTACCCTTGAGGTACTCAGAATGGATAGCGAATCTTGTTCCTGTCAGAAAAAAGAATGGAGAAATCAGGCTATGTGTAGACTTCAGAAATTTGAATAGAGCATCTCTCAAAGACAACTATCCACTGCCTAAAATGGATCATATCCTGCAGAAGGTGGTGGGAGCATCCAGAATGTCAATGATGGACGGATTTTCAGGCTACAATCAGGTAGCTGTTTTCCCAGAAGATCAGAAGAAGACTGCGTTCACCACGCCATGGGGAACCTTTATGTATGCAAGGATGCCATTTGGACTGATTAATGCAGGTGCTACTTTTCAAAGGGCAATGGATATAGCCTTTGTGGGAGAACAGGACAAGTTCCTAGTAGTATATCTCGATGATATCACGGTGTTCTCAAAGAATGATGACGAGCATATTGGGCATTTAAGAAGAACTTTTGAAAAATGCAGAAGGTACGGCCTTTCTCTTAATCCTCAAAAATCTCTATTTGCTTTAGACGAAGGGAAACTCTTAGGACATATTGTGACTAAGGATGGTGTAAAAATTGATCCTAAGAGAGTCGAAGTAATAAATAGCATTTCTCTGCCAAGAAATAAGAAAGAAGACAGGTGTTCTTGGGTCGAATAAACTTTTTAAGGAGATTCATTCCTAACTATGCAGAGATAGTTAGGCACATTACCAATATGTTGAAAAAGGACAGTGAAGTTAAGTGGTCCCAGGAGTCTAGGGATGCATTTACAAGAATTAAACAAGCATTTGCCGAAGCTCCCGTGCTAGCAGGGCCGGATTATAGCAAGCCATTTATAGTATTTTCATTTGCTTCACCTCATACAATTGCTGGAGTGTTACTGCAGAAGAATGAAGAAGGATATGAACAGCCCATAGCTTTCTTCAGTCAGGTTTTGTATGATGCTGAACTAAAATACAATATACTGGAGAAGCAGGCATATGCCCTGGTAAAGTCCCTTAAAGCTTTTAGAGTTTATATTTTGCAATCCCATATTACTGCTTATGTTCCCACAGCAGCTGTAAAAGACATTCTAGTTCAGGGAGACAGTGAGGGCAGAAGGGGAAGATGGATTGCAAAAATCCAGGAATATGATCTAGACATAAAGCCTACTAAATTGATCAAAGGACAGGGACTTGCCAAGATGTTATCTGAATCTAATCATCAGGCTCTAGGCATTAATTTATCCATAATGGAAAATGAAGAATCAGAAAAAGAAGAGGAGCAACATGGACTAGAAATGGCCACACAAAGGGTACATGTGAAGTATCTGACTAGTCCATGGTACAAGCAAATAGTTGAATACCTGTTGACACTTAGTTGTCCTCCAGGATGTGACAAGGCAAACTACAGAGTTGTAAGGATGAGATCCCAGAAGTATGTCATTGCCAATGGACAGCTCTATTGGAGAGACCCTTTGGGTATATTGCTGTTATGTCTCACAGAAAATGAAGTGCAGAATATAATGACAGAATTCCATGAAGGAATATGCGGAGGACACTACAGCTGGAGGGCTACTACCAATAAAATCTTGAAGGCTGGTTTTTACTAGCCAAAATTATATTCAGATACCTTTGCCTGGGTCAGAGCATGTGACAAATGTCAAAGATTTGCAGAAAGACAGAAGTTAGCATCATTGCCCTTGATTCCTGTTCATGTAAATGAACCCTTCCAGAAATGGGGATTAGACTTCATAGGAGAAATACACCCCCCATCAAGCCGCCAACATAAATGGATACTCACAGCTACAGACTATTTTACGAAATGGGTGGAAGCCATACCTACAAGAAGGGCTACAGATGCTGTAATCATGAATTTTTTAGAAGACAATATCATATCTAGGTTTGGCTGTCCTGCAAGAATTGTAACTGATAATGCTCAAGCTTTTAAGTCTGCCAGATTTGTAAATTTCTGCCAAAGATATAATATTGTATTAACTCACTCCACAGCGTATTACCCCCAGGGGAACGGTTTAGCAGAATCATCCAATAAAACCTTGGTGAGGGCCCTCAAGAAAACAATAGCTGAAAACCAAGAAGAACCGGATGAGATGATTAGAAGAATTCATCAGTTGGTAGAATTGGATGAGACGAGGAATCAGGTAGACCAGAGACTAATAGAATACCAGGAAAAAATGAAGAAGGTTTTTGATCAGCACGCAAAGGACAGGAATTTTCAAGTTGGAGACCTGGTTCTTAGATGGGATGTTCGCAGAGCAGAAAATGGCAAGCACGCTAAGTTTGATCCATTATGGTTTGGTCCTTTCAGAATCGTGAGCCAAGGGGGAAATAATACTTTTATGTTGGAGAACCTACAGGGTGATTTGTTGGACGCCCCCGTGAATGGTCAATTCCTCAAGCCGTATTTTCAATTCTGACCCAGGTTGGAAACGCCCCACTGTATATATTGTACATAAGCTGTTTTTGGTCTCTAATTTCTATAAGGGAAAAAGGGGGATGCTGATAGTTACCTGAAAAGAAAGCGTAGCAGAAATTGAACAGCAGAATGAAAATTTTGAATGGTCTGCGTGTTCTCGACATGCCCGAGGACGAGCACGCCGTCCCCAGATGGAGCCAGTGTTGTACATATCCCCTTCCCCATTTAAAATTCGGCCACCACCTTCTCTAAAATCCATTTCTAGTGTTTTTGAGAGCAAAAACCCCTGGGCCCCGTTTAATTCTATCATCTCCGCCTGAAAATCTGCTTCAGAACGTTTTAAAATGTATATTTCATATATCGGGCCGAAGCCCCTTAAACCTTGGCCCCTCCCACCTTGATTTTCATGTGACCCGAGCTACAGGACCACGGGCTGGGAGAAAAGGGGGCTTATCATTTAAGTCCCGGGCGCCGTCACAGCCGTCCGATCAAAGTTCAATCAACGGCGCAGAGATCGTCAGGAATGAGGGCCCTACCTCTGGCCCCGGCGCACAGCAAAACCGGCGGTTCTCCCCCGCACCACTCTTGTCGACTGGCGGTATTTACCGCGGGGCCAGCGATCCCACACGAGCAATGCCACGTGTCCTTGGTACGGGCAGGAAACCGCCCGGCCCGCGCGCGTTAAACTTCCAACGATGGCCGGTCAGCGGGGTCCACGCAGACCGTCGGATCTCTAGATCTCCATCTGACGGCGGAGATGTAATTAAAACGTCCGTTCATTGCTATCTCCCGCCACGTCCCACAGTCCGCCACCGTGCCACTGTTTCATGCCTCCGCCCATCAACCTACCCGCCACGTCGTCTCCCCCGCTAGTCTCCCATGTACCTATGTGTCTCTCCCCCGTACATCCATATTATGTCCTCGTGCCGATATATATAGATATGCGTGTGTTTCTATATGTCTAACTCATAATCCACCGCTATTCTTCTTCCACGACCATACTGTGTCACATTTCGCTCATTCACGAAAATCTCCATCGTCTCCGTTCCACTACCCTGAGTGTCTTCTTCCTCCGTTCGCATCCTTCTCATCTTCCCCATTTTCCACCTCCATCATTCACGCCTTCGTATGTGTCCATTTCTCTAATAATTTTGAGGGTTTTGCAGGTGACGGAATTGCAGGAAGATATTTTAAACTGCCGCTGTTACAAATGTCGAGGGCCCATAAAGGACGTTTCCTGTGGATGAAGTTTAATGAAGAAGCGGAGGGTAGGTCCAAGAAGTGACCAGAGTTAAAGAAAACACAGATACAAATGCCCGGAACCCTCTAGAAAATTTCATCTCACATTTAAGGCTCAGGGCTCCAGTTCAGAAACAAAAGCTAAGCGTACAGTACTGAAAGAAAGATTTTATCAGAACTCTCATGGTAGCAGATTTGCCTTCAGCCGGAAGCATCCCGATGTGTATATTTTATTGTTTTTGCCCCGTACATGAGGAGATTTTTATCTCCAGCATTTATTTCTTTAGACAGAATGTTAGGTATATTCATTTATAGCTAGTCATTCATGAAGGAGGCGCGAATGCTCCCCGCCTTTCTTATTCAAATTAGATCAATAAGTGTGGATACCTACCTCTCCCTCCAAAAGTCTCGGTCTTCTCTATAAATACTGAAAAGCAAGACATTGTAAAGGTTCCAGATTTCTGTAAGCAAGCTGTGCAGCGAGAAGACTATTGTATACATCTTGTGGAGTTTCTGTATGAGGTTTCAGAGCCCGTTGGGTCTCAGTGAGGAGGGGTTATGATTGTATTGAGGATTCTGGTCTTTGATATATTGCAGTATGTAATTTCTCTCATGTGTTAATATATCATCCTTTTCATGCAAACTTTCTTCTTGTATCATGTTCTAGAATGCGAGTGGCTCACTAATTTGCACTAAGGATTCATCTTAAATGGTGCCCTTTCTGGAATTGGTCAAGCGCTTTAAATAGGCCTAGAAGTGATATGCTGTTCCATGTTCACTCCTTTCATAACTTCTGCTATATTAATGGCTTAAGGATTCGTAAATTGATGCGCCCTTTTGTCAATAATATCTTCTCATGTTTCCTTCCTGCCCGCACTCCTTCATATCTGATTTCTGTAATATATTACTTGAATCGGCCCTCATTACAGTAAAGCGGTCTCTTAGCTGTCTGATACTATCATGCTGAAGTTTTACCTGATGTCTTTACTTTATTCCTATCCGTGTATCAGTCACTGAAAGAGAATTGGGACCAATTCATCCTATTTCAATTTCCTTGTTTAAAACAAGAGATAGTAAGTGAGTCCCTTGGACTGACAACCCAAACTATAAAGGACTCCTTGCTATATTAAGATGTCCTAGGCACTGGTCTATGGCAACTCTAGGCTGTCTCTAGGAGGGTGACAAAATCATCCACAACAGTGTCCTTTCTGGTTATGATGCAGAAACTGCATAGTTTGTAACGACGCCTTGGTGCCCAACTTGACCCAGCTTTCGCGCTTCCCACAGTGCCACTATATATTCTTTTGCCTGAATCTGCGTATGGCTTTTTATTCATTGGCCGCCCCTTCGCATTACCTTATCGCATACATGACTGCAACTTTATACAAACCATGAATACTTGTGGTTTACGGGCCCACACACGATCTGACCAATCAGAATCAATCACACTTAGAAACTTATTCGATATCGCACGTCGGCAACTATAAAAAATAGCTTAAATGGTAAACAATAATAATGTTGATGTGCGAAACCGTTTTGTTTGCGATTTAGCCTCCACAGTTTATCTGCGCCCCAATCCAATGGTCCTGTTGTATTGTCTCACACCGCCATCTCCCGTTTTTCGCATCACAACCAAAATACTTTACCTTGCAAAGAATTAATTCTAAACTCTAAACCTGCCGATGTGTGATATGCACTGAATCGCTGTGCCAACACGTGGATCCTCCCTTTATCGCATCGCAAGTTTCGCTTCTCACCGCATCTCAAGTTATTTTGTTTAACTTGCAAAGTCCTTAACGCATAAACTAAATAATCGCCAATGCGAAATCATGCTATGTCGACACGTGTCCACTTCACAAATTTTCAAACTTAAATTTACGATGCAACCTGGTCCATCCATCTCTCACTTTAATTCTGCGATTTAATCCTCGTCGTCAAATCGCCTCCTTTGGGAATCTTCTAAAGGTTTTCTGCCTTAACCGATTTATTTCTTCGGCTGTCACCACTCTACAACTCCATCTTCTCCATGCTACTCCCTACTGTTAGGGTCCTATAAGTATAGGATTCATAATTTGGAATTGACTTATGATAGTCTTGTAAATATGTGCATACCTTGCTCTCTGCAAGTTGTTTTCCCATATTTTGTAAAAAATAAAAAAATAGAAAAGAAAAATGAGGGTAAAGTCCTAAAAGAAAAATCAAAGGACTTAGAAAAAATAATATACCCCAAAGAAAAAGAAATAAAACATGAAAGTGTGCAAGTCCAAATGCCACTACTTTTTACTGATGATTATGGCAGAGTGTCAATAAATGCCATAATCCATGATGAGTTGAACTACTTAATCTTGAATTGTCATGTTTCAATTTTATTGTTGTAGAATAGTGAATAAATATTAGTCAGACAGTTTAATCCTGACTAATTACTAGATAGGTAGAGAATAAAGAGGAGCTCATCAGTTTAATTTGAGCCCTCGGATGATATAAGGTAGATTTAGATAGTTTTTATTTCTTTCAAAAGAATAAAATGTTCAAGGTTGCTAGTTCAAATGCACCTGCAAAATGGAAGAAAAAATGTTAGATCAAAAGTTGGGTAGGTAGAAAGAAGTGGGAGAATCATGTAAATACTTTTCACCATGGCAAAAAATCACTAATTTCCCCTCCCCTATAGTTATTCTGCATTCTAGACTTTCAGTCAAAGAGGCTCAGAGCATTTCTCTGACTTCTGTTGGGACCGGACCCAAGGCTCAATGACTGATAAGTTAAAAGTGTTGAATTCCTATGTTAATCCCTAATTATCATCATTTAAACCTATATTCATCCATTTTCACTTCAAGTTCATAAGTAAAGACCTTTTTACTTAATGAAAAAGAAAATCCCATTTGATTAATTTCCTTCATTCATAAAAGCATAAAAGCCCTCCAAAAATATTATATTCTAGGTCAAAGTGGTCAAGTTATAAATGATAAAGCTTTTCTTTTTACATTATCACTTTACTTAGTTATATAAATATATTTTGGTGTTTTCATTATCCTATGTCATATTAACTTCTAACCTATTTATTAATTCCTTATAAAATCCTATTATTATAGCTCCTTTTATTTAATTGTCCCCAAAAACCCACTAATAAAAGAATTTTTGCCAAAGTTAATTACCCACATGCTTTAAATAAAAACCCCAATTACACCTTCTTTGGCATAAAACTAACCATATGTAAATATCCCTTCCCCTATAGTAATAGAAATTTCCATAGTTTATAACTATATATTAAAAGTAAAAATACAAAAAGGCTTTAGGCATGTTTTATATATGTCCAAGCGAAAAATATCCTCGATGAATGAAACTTCACATTTTATATCATAAATAACCCAATGTTTTGTTGAAATAAACCAAGGTTTATTTTAATAAAATTGAAACCTTCGCTCCCCATTCATTAAAAACCTTATATATAAGTTTTAAAACCTTATGTATAAACCCCACCTCACCCACATGTTACCATATATACAAACCTTTGGCATAGATATTACCGCTTATATTGACCCTTTGAAACCATATAACCCTTGCCTATATATGATTAAAACCTTTACCCATTGATATATTATGAAAGGTTTAAAACATATATTAACTTTTCGCGCATATAAAGCCGCCTGGCTCCACATCCTTTTGACCACAGCTTCCCATCTCATCTCAACTGTTCGCTTCCACTCTTCAGATATGGCGGCAGACACTCATTTTCGCGTCCACAAACCAATCGACCATAAAACGCCCAAACGAGTGCGAAATGGGTAGTTTCTTTGTTACAACCTCCTATGACGTGTCGTATTCTGATACGATTGTGTTCGTTTTGGGAAAAATCGTTTACCAACCAAATTGAACGCGAAACCCACTTATGGTTTCTGCATTTGTAAAAGAAAAAACTGCTCCCGCCAGTAATTCAATTCACATTTATGACAATTTTTAATATTAATAACAAAAGTTAAAAGCTTTGTTATAATGTTTATTAATGTTATTGTGTGCATTCCCGACAGTTAAAAAACCCGCCTGACTGCGTAAAGAACCCATATGCCCAAAATTGTTGAATTATATCCATTGAAAGACCTAATTTCAACATATGACCTTTGTTTGAAGACCAATTGAAGCCATTTCTATGCATCACCAATCCGCAGGAACCATCAAAGTTGTAGAAACCCTTCTCAGAAGTTTCAAGATACCTACAAATTAGGAATTTTCCCAAAATTTAACCTGCAAATTCACAATTTAAACCGTCAGTCGAACCAATTAAGATACAAAGAGTGAAATTGCCCATCTGTTTTATCCTAAACCTTGGAAAAAGAGGGCAAACCCTCGCAAAATTTTCCCAAAAAATTCCATTTGCATGAAATCTCATTTTTGAAGTTAAAATTATTAGTCCAGACCCTTTGAAGACAAATTCCATGGCTAAGAAATGTTTTTAAACCCATTGAAAACCTTAAAACCCCTTTTTACAATCCTAAACCTTTAGAAAACCTGCGTTTTTTGTCTCAAGTTCATTACTTGTGTCCTAAAAATCCTAATTGAGCAATAAATTTCCCACTGCTATCATTCTTACCCATGAAGTTGCTAAATTACCCTCTGTTGAAGAAAAACCAACTATAGAAAACAGTCTAATCTTGCTGTAGTTACCTCAAAATGAAAAAAAAGAAAATTACACCCAAGGATGGAGGGTCCAAGCCTGTTAAGTTTGGAGGATCCAAACCTCCTAGGTCTGAAGAATTAGAATCCCCAAAGTCTACTCCTGCTATCACTGCTGAAACTACTGTGACTGTTAATCCTCTTCAACCTTCAGTATCCAATGAAGAAGTTATCCCTTTGGTTGATGTAGATTACAAAATTGTAGACCCTCTAGGAGAATTCAATCTATTAGAAGTATACAATTGGGGTTATGAGAAGTTTTTAGACAAAGAATAAATGCCTCTCTGGGATACAAAATTACCTAAATATATAGTCCCAATAACTCATCCTAGCCAGGACTTGATAAGACTGTGCCAGAAGTATTATGTCCCAGATCAAAGACCCATTGTGAATAATGACAGGGAAATCCTTTTTTTCTATCATTACAGAGTCAATCAATGAAATGTTGCAGTTACAATTTGACCCTAGGGTAGTCCCATTATCCATAGAAGCATTGACTCAATTATATTTAGGGTTAGATTTCCCTAAAAAATTCATGATTTTTCAGAACTTCATGCCTAGTCATGTGGACATCCCAAAATTGAATCCTCCTTATTCCACTTCCAAGTTTCCAGAGGGTTCTAGGCATGTTATTTCAATGTTATCCTTCACCTTAGGATACTTCACTGATCAGTCCATCCTTGGATTTTTGTCTACATTGTCTCCTGGTCAACCTCCTGCTGTGATTTTTGATTTTTCCAGGTTTATTGCTGATTCCATCCACCATCAATTGACAAAGTTACCCACTGAAGGGGTATTTAGGTATTCTTCCTATTTATTTCATCCATTCTTATTCTCACAAGAAGATCACTTCCCAATAACATTGCATAAAATGAATGTAGAGGGCCAACCTCTATCAGTTGTCTTTTGGACATCATTGTTGAGAAAAGAAGGGAATGAATACAGCTATATAGATTTCACAGATTTGTTTATCAGGCCAGCTATGAGTTTTCTACAAAAATCAGAACAACCTAGAGTAAGTGAAGAGATGAAAAGAATAATACAACTGTCAGAAGAATGTAAAATGGGAGATTGGTACTTATATGAGAAGCACACTGAATTAAGAATCTTTGGATCCAATTTGATTCCATATAAGTTACCTAAATTTTTGAGTATTAGAGTCTTTTATCTAGAGTACTTGAGACAGGTGTTGAATGTTGATGCTATCCATTTTATGGCATCCAAAAATAAGACACAGTTTAAGCTAAAAATCAGATTTGTCCATTCATAGTAAATAACAGGGACGCTGAGAAAGAAATAGAAAAGAGATTATCAGAGCTGAAATTTCAAGTGAGTTTCCCTTGGAATTATGATCCCCAAGGTCTTTTGAACATCATAAGGATTAAAAATAAGCTGCCTCCATTTATACAAGAGCCAAAGCCTGATGTTGAAAAATTTACCAATCAAACAGAATGGGATGAAAATACATTGGTAGATTTAACTTTAAATACACAGCCAGTAGGAAAAAAGGATACCACACTTGCTGTGGTAACTCCTAGACAGCCAGAGACTTCAAACAAAAGGAACAGAGATGAGGGATCCTATACAGCAGAAACTACCTCAGATACCAAGTTCAAACTCATCTACAATAAAAGGCTAAGATTTAGTTCTATAGGAAAAGAAAAACTTATTGAGGTTGAAGATGAACTAGAGGTCAGTAATGATGAGGCCACTACAATAATCAAGGAGACTTTGACAGATATTGAAAGAGAACAAGCAAAATCCAAAGGAAAGGAGACCCAAATGATTGAACAGCAGGTGAACACGGAAATTTCTTCTTTTCAAACAACAGAAGAAAAAGATTTGGATATTAAGGACAGATATAAGAAGATTAAACAAAGAAATGAAGAAATTAAAAGTGAGTTTTATTCTCAATTTCTCAAGCAGAAGCCAGGAAATTAGGATAGATTGCTTACAACATTTGATTATTCTTCAAATAAAATGATCATGTCCTATTTATAGCCTACTACTTCAAGTCCAAAAACAGTGGTTGATTACAAAAATATGGAATTTGATGTAGATACTAAAAAGGTACATGACTTGGATCAGATAGAATTCCATCGACATAGTTCAGAGATGCTATATTCCACTGTGGTTACAAAGGCCATGAGTGTCACCAATTTGCAAAATACTATTATCAACCTGCAGGATCAGATGAAGCTCGATAAAGGCTCCTTATATGCAAAGGATCTAAGGATCAAGGCCTTAGAAGATTTGATTCTACAAATAGGAGTTGACCCATCAAATATACAAGCTGCTGAAGTATTAATCAAACAGAAAAATGATGATATTGTTGCTTTGAGGAAAAAACTAAAACTTCCTCAAAATGAGCACCCACAGAGCAAGGAAATACTTCAAGAACATAGAGAGAAAGAAGATATGATGCAATTGATAATAAAGCTTACTACCCAGATTAAGGATATGGAAAGTCAATTAGATATACTGATGAAAGAAAAGGAAACTATGAAGGAAACTGATGCTTCTACTATTCCCACAGTTATACCTATTATTACAGCTGCTATTCCTTTTACATTGGGAGAAAAGTTAGCACCCAAAGAGCCACTAGCAATTGCAGTGTCAGTGCAATCAGCTACTACTTCCCAAACAAAATCCTCAACATCATAGGTGCAGCAGACAAATGATGCAGGGAAAATTGTCAAAGAAATGGAAGAAATGACAATGAAAACCAATGAAATTAACAGTTTGAAGAAACAGATTCAGATTATGGAGGTATCCAATAAAGAAGCATTGATTAATGCTAATAACTATGAACAAAAATCTAAAAGACTTGAGGAGCAAGTAAAAATCCTTCACAAGGATTTGAGCTTCACTACACAGATTTCTTACATAATAAATCACTTATGGACCAACATTATTAAGGCCATACATCTTCAATGGCCATCAATTCAGATAATATATGAACAGAGAGACCTCCTTCTTGCAGCTCAAGGTGAAATACAAAGGACAACAGAAGAATTAGCAGATAAACCAGCACAAGCACAAAAGCTAATTACCTTCTTAAACAGTAAGAACATGACTGAGCTAGAAGAATTGAAGATACAAGACAAGACAGAGACTATACTTCAAATCAAAAAAGTATTGACAAAGAGAACTTTGATGAATAACTTGAAAGAAAAATGCGATGCTATGAATTTTTCCATTACCAAGTTTTTAGCAAAGTATACTATGCTAAGACAAGCAGGCATCCCAGACATCCATGTATTCAATGAAAAATTGATGGACCAAAAGGAATATGATAAGAAGATAAGAGACCATGCCAAAGAACAGGTGAATAAGAAACTGCCACAGGGATCTCCAACAGGAAAAGTTGTTCTTCAATACATTGAAGATTTATTCTTCCTTCAGGATGAAATCAAACATTTGTTTGTAATTAAGCCAAATATTTCTAAGTACACTGAAGCAGATGAGAACTACAGAAAACTCAAGAGTGTAAAGATACCAGATGCTGGACAGTAGAAGACTTTCACAGATTTATTATAGCAGCAAAGAAGCAGATAGTAAAAAGAGTGCAGATGAAGCAGTCAGTTTGAAATAGAAACAAATAAAACAATATTTGATTTTGATTTTTTACTTTTGAAAAATCTCTTTTTACACGATTTTGAAGTCAAAATATCAGGTTAAAGAGTATTAGGGTGAAAGGCCAGAGTCAAAGTGTCTTAGAGAGAAAAAGTAGTCAACTGATTTTGACTGTTGTAATTTCCTTTTTTTACAGTAGTGAAATGATTAAAAAACAGCGTGAAAGAGTATCAAAGATAAAGTACAATGGTCAAAGAGTATAAGTGGAAAGAGTATCAGTGAAAACATATTCCAAAAAGATATTTTGCAATATGCCAGCAAGCATGGACAGCTATTCAACAAACAGTTTTTGTTTGATAAGATTAGTTCTATATTTTCTAGATAAGAGGACAACTTGCTAAAGTTGTTAAGCAGCTGTCCCTATTAATATGTAAAGATATTTTTATTTTCCTAGAGTTATTCCTAGATTTCTCTAGGATATTTGTAATAAAAATTTGTATAAATACTTCAGTTTGTGAAGTGTTTAGGGTGGAATAAAATTGCTGAGAATATTATATACCTTTTTGCTGGTACGTTGGAGGCTCACATGTGTTGATTTTAAAGCAGCAGTTTGGAAAATAGCCAATTGGACTTCATAATTCAGGATTCATGCAATAATTTGAAGAGTAAAGTGCATCTATCTTGTCATTGTTTCCATTCTATGTTACACACAATTTCATATATGTTGTCAATATTAATGATTAATTAGGAGAATTATTTCAGGATTAGTGTAAGAACTCCCTGTCTTAACTACTTAATCATTTAAATGTTTTCTGCGGATTTCCGGATTTAGGAATTCTTAATTTCTCCTAGTCCCATTTGACCCTTGCCTCCTTCCTCTTTTTCCGGATCAAAGGATCCTTCATTTCCCTTTATCCCGAAGCAAGCCATCTCATCAAAACAATCTATCCAAATATATGAGGGTTATCTACCTTGCCTTGAATACATTAGCATCCTCTTGGCCTTGCCTTCTAGTTCTGCTTGCTAGAATTTGACTCCATAGCCCAATGGACTAGTAGATCCCTCTTTAATTTGTCTTCAAGTAATATTATTTTCCACCAAACATTTCAAAACCAAAACCAAATTGAACTATCATAACTAGACTAAAACATTAAACAAAAACAAAGTTAAATCCTAAAGAGAGAGCCCTCTCTGAAATTTAGGAAGGCTAGATCCTAAATTTCCAAAGTAGGTTTGTGGTTACCCCTAGTTTTCTTAAAAAATGAAAAAATCCAAAAGCCCACAATCTTTAGAAATTACTAGGGTGATAACAACTGCGATAGTTAATTCAATGAACTCGTGCAACTCTATCTTTCTCCACTGTGTTAAAACCCTCCTGAGCTTTATTCTGGTTATCCAATCCTTCGACCTACCTTCACATCTCATCAGGAAATGTTAATGTACCAACATATAAATAAAAATTATTCTTCGACATACAAACTTTTACATTTTCTAACATATATGTTTTTTTTCTGTTTTGAAAAATATTTCAAAGGTAAATGCAAATGAGCCACAACATTAGGCTCCACCTAGGGATAGTGATTTTTTCCACAGAAGCGCTAAGAGCCGCATATTAGTGCCTTATCCATTGGGCATGGAGTCAAATATTTCTTGGTGACATATGAGCAATGAGAAATCCAGTATTTACAATGGTGGAATGCTGATTTTTAATGCTGGAAATAATTCTTTAGATACTGCCCGTTCATAGGCAGCTGTACTGACTCTCCATCTGGATCTTCCAGAATGAATGTGTTATTTGACCTTGCCTCAAAGATTCTGTACGTACTATACCAGAGAGGGTCAAACTTACCATGCTTCCCCTTTTCTTCTCGTCTGGTGTCCCATCTTAGTACCAAATCTCCTGCTTGAAAGATAGCTTATTTTTCTTTTATGTCAAATATAGACTTCATATTTTTCTGATAAGTAATCAAGTTATCCCTTACTTTGTTTCTGTTTTCACTTGATTCAATTATCTTGTTAAATCTTCTTACCTGAGAATTAGGTTCTCCCTGAGCTTCTTGAAGGAATGGAATCATTGGTTTGGCTAGTTGAGTAGGAAATAATGCTTGAGTCCCATAAACCAGTTCATAGGGAGACTTCCTAGTAGATATCCTGGGGGTGACTCAAACTGACAAGAGGGCGAACTTCAACTTCATATCCCAATCCTTCTAATTCTTAGTGATTGTCTTCTTCAAGATTATGAACAATGTCTTATTTGAGGTCTTTGACAATCCGTTCCCTTGGGGATGATACGCTGTGGAACGTGATAAATTTACATTATATGTTTGATAAAAATTAATGAAACGAGCAGATTTGAATACCTGAGCATTATCGGTCACAATTTTGACTGGACATCCGAATCTGCTGAAAATGTTTTCCTCTAGAAACTTCATCATTACTTGGTCATTCGCCTTCTTAGTGGGTATTGCTTCAAACCATTTTGTAAAGTTATTAGTGGCAGTTAGAATCCACTTGAACTGTCCACTTGATGGTAGATTGATCTCTCCAATAAAATCCAATTCCCATTGCCTGAAAGGTTCTTCAATAAATACTGGGATGAGAGGTAATGGAGCAAGTTTTCTCTTTTCAGAAAAAAATTGACACTTTTGAAAACTTTTGACTAGTCTATAAACATCTGAAAATAGGGTTGGCCAATAGAAGTCTGACTTGAGAATTTTATGAGCAGTGCCCTTCCAGCTATAATGTCCCCCACACAGAATTTCATGATATTGTTTGGTGACTTCAATAGATTCTCCTTCGGTCAAACATAACAAAAAAATACCAGCAGGATCTTTCCAGTATAGCTTTTTTTCTATGCTAACATATGGCTGAGTGTTATGCGGATTAATCCCTCTTGCGGACAAGAGCGATCTCCCTAGTATCCTAAGGATATCTAGAAACAAACAGACAGATGTAGACCATTTTCTCTAGAATATTTTGCTTAAGAATTACTAATTAAATACGAAAAGATGCTCTTACCTGAAGTCCAATTCTTGCTCGGTCTTCAATCCAGTCGTTCCAAAAGGTATCGATCCAGCATATAAGATCTGCATTCAAAGACAGGCAAACAAGATAAAAAGCATCTGCAAAATATGATAATCCTAAAGCAATAATCTATCTTAGTGATCAAGGAATCTAAGAATTGAATCATTCAAAAGATAGATGAACAACTCAATGAGAAAATAGTATCCATTTGTATTAAATTTGAATATAAAAAAGAAACCTTACAACCTTGACGCCTTGATGTTCGTACAGGTTCTTTCGGGGTCCCGAAAAACCATTTTCCTCAGTTTGACAAGACTCCGACTCTCTAAATCAACATAAGACTATGGCTATGAGTATGTAATCTCTCTCATGCCAATGATGCCAAATGTGGAGAGTATAATTCTTCAGCAATTCTCTTCTACAAGCTACAGTCTATGTACCCTTGAGACTAAAGCTTGGCCTCAATTTATAGCAGAAGGGAGGTAGTTTTAGCTCCAAAAAGGAAGGGATAAAGCCCTCTCATCATGGGATTTTAGCTCCAAAAACCAAGGGATTAATCCATTCATGAAGGGATAAAGGTTCATGAATGGAGTTGGTGAAGCTTGACCAGATAATGCTTCTAGAAGGCTCCAGCTGGGAGAATATTTGACCATCTGGGCTTCTAGAACTTACTTTTCTCTTTTTTTACCTTTTATGGGGGTCCGCAGTTTTAATGAGCTTTATGTGTGGGATGTACTGCAGTTTCGATAGCAATTAGTTGCGATACCGTAGGGAATGACTAGGAAAAGTGTGGGAGTAGACTTTTTATGACTTTTAAGAGCTTCTTCCAGTTCCAAGACTTGATTTTGGGAAATTTATGTTTTTAGACTTCTAAGGAAGCAATAAATAGGTAATGATGAACCCATATAGACAAATCAATGCCATGGTGACAAATTTTGGTGTAAAATATTTCCCACTAAAGTGCGAAGTCTGAAGAGTGAAGTGCTTTATCATCCTGAGGATTGGGCTATTGGCACATCGGTCGAAACCTGGAAAAAAAATTCAATGCAAGCATATATATATATATCATCGCTGAGGTAGGCATTCCCATATTCAGATCAAAACTAACTACATGTTCTGATACATAAATGATTTTAGAATTACATGAAGTAGTAGACACAACATGGACGCAACCATCTGTTATGACTAGTCTACTATATGATGAATAATAAAACTCCTCTTAGCCTAGATGGTGGAAACTAGATCCAAGGTATTGATTTCTGCTTCTCGAACTAATATGATTCTATCCATGCGATTGATTGTGTCGAAGTCGAACATGGTAGAAACCACTTGATTACCAGTTAATGATGTGAACTGTTAACAAGTGTGAGAGAAACCACCAATAATGAAAATGGCTCTCAAAGTACTCAGTACAATATATGAAATGTGAATTTGTGATCTGAAGTTGAACATTTCATTGAATCATTCGATCGAAGGTCAATGATGCAACTTGTCGTCGAAGGCGAGAAACCTTCCATTAAAGCATGTATATCCTAAGGTACTGATAGGATTCTAGATAAAATTTCTAGATGATGAGCTGTCATCGATAGAAAGTGACCCGTCGTAGGAAAGCCCACGACACGAAACCATTAGATCAAGTTTTAAAGAAATATGTAGCAAGGACTGACTCAGGGATGGTCAACGTGAGTGGAGACAAATGTTTGCAATGAATGGTTTATTTAACTGATCTCTTGAACACATAACGACACTGGAGATGGTTTGGTGATGATTGACCTAAAGCTAATACCTAGAAACCAGCTGAAGACTTTCAATGTGGTTTGATTAACTGTTGGTCAAAGGATTTTTCCAACCCAGACATGAAAGTGAAAAAAGTGTCATGTTCAAGAGTGGTATACAACTTTTTAAAACGAAGTGTGACAAGTGGATTCATTTTCTCTCTTTCCCCCCACCATTTCTGGCAAGTACATCTTTATTTTTGACAAGCTTGAGGAGGATAAAATTTGCTTGTAATGTAAGCTCATCCTTCGGATGAGTCCAACTTAGTATTAAAATCGAACCCTAAGAAGGAGTGGTTCGTTCCTGTTTATAATTGACAGGTCCTTTATTGTTAAGTTTTAACGAGTCTAGTGTAGGTAAAACTCAATGTGATTCAGTTTTATGGAGTTAGAAGAAAAACTTAAGAAAACTCCGTGGGTGTAATTTTTTGTAAATTTAGTCCCTCAAGCCCGAAAAAGAATAAAATAATGCAGGAGAGAACTCTATTGACTATGATTAGTCAACGTATACCTTGTTCGCAAATAGTCCATTTCAGTTCGAAAAAGGGGTAAACTTATACTGAAGGGACGAATGTTCATTTCCTTTAACAAGTTCGAATAGTCAAGTACTCAGCAATATTTTCATGTTTAGAGAGTCTGAAAAAGGCTTAAAATATAACTCCATGGTTTCGCTTTTTCTGTAAGTTTTAGCGAGTTCAAAAAAGTGATAAAAATGTACTTAGTTGGCCGACTTTCAATTTAATTTTACGAGAAGGAAAATATGGAAAGAACTCAGCATTTTCATGTGTTTTACGAGAATGAAAGATAGCAAAATAATCTCAGGATTTTCATGAGTTTAATGAGTCTTGAAAATAATAACCAAAATGGACTCAAGATAGGTTTCATTTTTATACAACCTTGAAACATAGGAAAAATTATGCTTGAGAGTGGTTTCATTTTTACACAAGATTGAAACGTAGGAAAACTGTGCTTGAGAGTGGTTTCATTTTTACACAAGCTTGAAATGTAGGAAACTATGCTTGAGATAGGTTTGTTTCATTTTTAAAAAAGCTTGAAATAAAGGAAAAATCATGCTTGAGATAAGTTTCAATGCCCCCCAAGCGTAACCTGCAAGAGCATATGCCCCCCAAGCTTCATTTCATTCAACTAAGTATACTACTGGTTACTAATAGCTGGATGAAATGAAGGTTCATTTACAAGATCATATGGAAGACTCGACTTTGAGACTTACGAGATCTAATCAAATACTCCACTCAATTAGGAGAGGATTTGTTTCATTTTTTAATGAGCTTGACATAGGAAAAGAACTATGCTCATGGAAACTTGTTTCATTTTTTAACGAGTCTTGACACAAGAAAAAGAACTATGCTCAAAGACATGTTTCATTTTTTAACAAGGTTGACACAGTAAAAAGAAGCCTCCTTAGGATGACCTGTTTCATTTTTTAAAGAGGTTGGCACAGGAAAAGAACTATCCTCATGATGAACTAATTCATTTTTTAACGAGGTTGACACAATAAAAGGAACTCTCCCCATAAACAACTATTTCTAATATATCAATCTACTCTCGATAATCTACCTACATAACCCACTGATTCATTTTTAACGAGGTTGACACAGTAAAAGGAACTCTCCTCATGCCTGATTCATTTTTTAACGAGGTTGACTTAGTAACAAGAATTATCCTCACGGGAACCTGTTTCATTTTTTAACGAGGTTGGCACAGAAAAAGAACTATCCTCATGGGATCATGTTTCATTTTTTAACGAGGTTGACACAGGAAAATAACCATCCTCATTTCCCGATTCATTTTTTAACGATGTTGACACAGTAACAAGAACTCTCCTCATGTGACCTTGTCATGGCTTCCAATTGGAAGAAACACATGTTAAGGGACACTCCTCGATCATGGCTTCCAAAAGGTCTTCGTTCGATGGAAGAACATTTATCTGGAAGGAAATCATGTCAAGGGAAGGGATAAGAACATCGTGTTCAAATAATCCCATAGGGTTTTCCATGTCAATTACCCGATCTAATTCAAAGGAAGTCGATCAAACAGTGAGAGGCTCACTTGCATCGGTAACTGAAAACATGGGATTGGTTGCCACATAATTAACCCGTGATGGGGTAGATACCACTTCTTTATAAGAAAAATTTAGGGGCGTCGGATTATTGGTAGTCGAATCAAGACTAGCGAATGAAAGCTGGTCAATAGTCCCAATGTTTCCATTGTGAGGGAAAGACATCACGCAAAAGAGTGTCGATACGACAACTTTCATTGCATAGACATAGTCGCGCCTGAGGAGAAAATTGAAATCCAAGGGGCCTCAGACTACCATAAGATCAATACAGACAGTTTTACCTTCCAAGGTAATAGGAAACTTAGGAAGGATCCCTAAAGGTTCACTAATGGTTCTGTTAAAAGCTGACAGATTCTATGTAACAGGCACAAGCTGAGGGGAACCCAAATATTTCCAAGAAGTTGAGGATAAAATATTAACAGAAGCACCTTCATCTATATTTGTGCGACGCACATTCTTACTACAAGCCTTCACAATGATTTGGAAAGGGATGGAGGAAGGAAGACGAGGTTCTGTCAGTTTATTCCAATCAAAGGAAAAGACCTCGGTACTTGGAGGGGGCTCTGTAGGAACATGTGAAATGCCCCCTGGCGTAGAATAATCTGATGTAACAAGAAGAACCTGAGCGGTATGAGTTTCACTCTCTACAGGGAAAGTACCGAATGTGAAATCAAGTTGACCACTTGATCAACTAATGGATCATCAACTTGAGTGATATGAGTTTCACTCTTCAATGAAAGAGTGGGATTGATTGTATTTGTAATTATATAAATCACTTCGTTAGTTGATGGTAGGTTGGGAGAAAGTTTACGAAAACCAGTTGGAAGTTGTTACTGTGGAATAGTAAGGTTTTTGAACAATTTTGAGGCTTCATCCATGTGAGGGAAAATGTGAGTTTGATGAATCCCTTTGCATAAACTAAAATGAAACCTAACTTTACCCTTTTTCCCAGGAACCTGACAAACACTGGTTGATGGATCAATGGTAAGTTGATGTGAATTTTCTGAACATACTTCCAAGACCTTAGGAATACCAGGACAATTGATAAGGAAGTGGTCACCCTTACAAAGCTTGCAAGGGTATTTGGGTTTACGATGCATGTTGGAGGTTTCCTCAACATTACTAACACTTACAACCACGGTTGGTTGGTTAACTTATTCCTTATCTTGCTTCTTCTTCTTCTTCCCTTTATTCTTCTTCTTAGCCACCTGGTTACTAGCGTTAAGGCTTTTAGCAAGCGAAGAAGAAGAAATGGATGAAGACATGTTGGGCGAAGAAGGTAAAGGGTCAACATGAGGTTGGTGATGTTGAGATGGTGAAATATGTTGAGGTGAAGCATCCGGTTGAGGTGGAACAATTTGAGTATTCGAGGCCAACGAAGTTGAAAATAACCATACCGGTAAACCTATTGTAAATCCAGGTAATGACAATGTAGCCATATAAGGAGGACCAACATTTCCAAAGCAAGGAAAAGTACTAGTATTCTCATTAATATGGATTCCTTGGTTGGTAAATTTTGGAACAGTTTCCATTAGATCCAACTTCAGTGAATTTTATTAACAATTTAAAAATATTCACAATTCACAATTCGCGCCTAACAATTAAAATTCACAATTCACACCTAAGGTCTCTAAAAAGTAAAAACAAACAAATGAACACGCGCTATCAAATCTAGGAGCCAAACCACACACAAACAATAGATTCCCACACTAAAAACACTAGTTGGTGATGAAATCCAACATCGTAGAATTTTAATGTAGAAATGGCGGTTGGAACAGTTACCCTGACAACCTGCTTAATGAAACAAACCGGTGCAAGTTTCTCCACTTAAACCATCTCGAGTGAAGAGAACCCTCCGGAGAGTCCAAGTGAGTCTAGCCAACGTCTATTCCAGGTACAGTGGGACCTTACCTCCACCGTCACCTTGGGAAATAATCCTAAAGTTTATGGCCACTAAGGTCACCAACGGGAACACATATACCTGGGGGAAAGTCTACGATCCGATATACACGCAAGGGCAGAGTAACAAGCTCAATCCCCTTGAAGGCTCCTTGACATAATCCAAGGTTTACCGATAAGTGACCCCAGGCTCCTCGACAATGGTCTATCCGAGGTTTACCATTTTTAATACGTGCACATCTTCTATCTTTCCCAATGAGATAGGTATGATTACCTCACTGGTTCAGATATGATCTCGTGCTTAACTCCTTTAGGAGGAGCTTCCCAGAGTATAAATGCAACAATTGGAATTTTTCCTACTGCAAGATGCTATTTGTTTGTTTTGTTGCTTTGGAAAGATAACTACAACCTATTCCAAAGCACTAGCTTGAGCTAGATTGGTGGAAAGAGCCCTAAAAATGTAAAACTTTCTAGATGAAATTTATTAAGCGCTGTGTTATTTAGGCTGTTATTACTCAAAGGGTAAATGGATATGAAACCAATGGTGTTATGACCTGATCCAAAACTGAATGCAATCGAATATGATAATGTAATATTTTCAATTCGATGAATCCTAATTAAAGTAAGGAAAGAGGTTCCATTCACTTCCAACAAATTAAAGATTGATCAATAAGAGAAAATATAACAAATACTCTAATGCACTAATTTCATCAAGAAAAACTAATGCTAATCAATTCCAATTTTTTTTTTTTTAAAACAAACATAAAAACATGTAAATTCAAATCAAAGAAACCGATCTAAATTTACGATTGATTTTTCTAGAATGTAAACTATGTAGTTGTAATCTATGCACAATTCACTTGAAAAGTATGTAAATGTAATCTATGCACATTTTTCGTTCATATTCTGAAAATGAGAATCCTAATTATGAAAATGTGATCTATGAAAGAGAATTCTCAGACACAAGATGATTCTAATGTAATCTACAGAACCAATCAAGTGTAATTAAAGAAAATTGGGTGAGAATTCCAAAGGTCAAAAAATAAAACACTTAAAGGCGATTAACACTCAGACACAATTTAGCCCCTTAAGAGACTGAGACAAATCTCGAAGCAATGACCAAAGGAAATCAAAATAACAATTTCTCAAAAAAGAATATTAAAAACACCTAATTAACTTAACAGAGACTGAAGAGACTGTAAAAGTTGCTAAAAGAAACTCACACATAAGACTTTGACAGTCAAGACAAGTTGGGGCAAACACAAAGAATCTCGTAATCTAGCTCTTGAAAATAGAATTTTAACTTTTTCAAAAAATTTCCACAGGTCCGCAGGTTCTAATGGAAAATAGAGCAGTAGTGCACTGTTCTGAACTATAAACTGTCGAGGCTACTGCACTGTTTTCAAACGAAAACCACAGAGGCCAGGAAACATACAGAAAAAATAAAAATTAAGATTTTCTTTTCATGGATTATGATAAGTTATCTACCCAACCTAGTTTCAGATAAGTCAAAATTAGAAAAAAATCTTTCAAAATTCAAACTTAAAATCAAAAAGGAAAACTAAGTTCATATATTCCCTAGCGGAGTCACCAATTTATTATGCAGATTAATCCCTCTTGCGGACAAGAGCGATCTCCCTAGTATCCTAAGGATATCTAGAAACAAATAGAAAGGTGTAGGCCATTTTCTCTAGACTATTTTGCTTAAGAATTACTAATTAACTACGAAAAGATGCTCCTACCTGAAGTCCAATGCTTGCTTGGTCTTCAATCCAGTCGTCCCAGAAGGTATCGATCCAACATATAAGATCTGCAATCAAAGACAGGAAAACAAGATCAAAAGCATCTACAAAATAAGATAATCCTAAAGCAATAATCTATCTTAGTGATCAAGGAATTTAATAATTGATTCATTCAAAAGATAGATGAACAACTCAATGAGAAAATAGAATCCATTTGTATTAACTTTGAATATAAAAAAAGAAACCTTACAACCTTGACACCTTGATGTTCGTATAGGTTCTTTCGGGGTCCCAAACAACTGTTTTCCTCAGTTTGACAAGACTCCGACTCTCTAAATTAGCATAAGACTATGGCTATGAGGATGTAATCTCTCTGATGCCAATGATGCCAAATGTGGAGAGTATAATTTCTTTAGCAATTCTCTTCTACAAGCTACAGTCTATGTACCCTTGAGACTGAAGCTTGGCCTCAATTTATAGCAGAAGGGAGGTAGTTTCAACTCCAAAAAGGAAGGGATAAAGCCCTCTCATCATGGGATTTTAGATCCAAAAACCAAGGGATTACTCCATTCATGAAGGGATAAAGGTTCATGAATGGAAGGGGCGAAGCTCGACCAGATAATGCTTCTAGAAGGCTCCAGCTAGGATTCTAGAACTTACTTTTCTCCTTTTTTTACCTTTTACGGGGGTCCGCAGTTTTAATGAGCTTTACATGCATGATGTACTGTAGTTTCAAAAAAAATTAGCTGCTATACCACAGGGAATGATTAGGAAAAGTGTGGGAGTAGGCTTTTTAGGACGTTTAAGAGCTTCTTCCAGTTCCAAGACTTGATTTGGGGAAATTTATGTTTTTAGACTTCTAAGGAAGAAATAAATAGGTAATGATGAACCCATATAGACAGCTCAATGTCATGGTGACAAATTTTGGTGTAACACTGAGACTTGAGCTTGAGAGCTTTGTATTTTGTTCTATTTAGTGAATTTGGATAGGTGAAGAAACACAGGTAATGCACAATATCTTTATACCAATCAGAGCACAAAAATTTGTATTGAATACCCGTTTTGGACTTGTTTTTACCTTCTTCATTAACAGATCCATCCAATGATGCCAACAGATTGATTCCCAAGGCTTGAAAATTTGTTTCAGTCAACAACTTCGCTAACCCCTGTCCCTTGACCAACTTGGTGGGTTTGATGTCCAAATCATACTCTTGGATTTTTTCTATCCAATTCCCCCTTTTTCCTTCAACATCGCTTTGGAAAAACACGTCTTTCACAGTACAATTAGGAACATAAGTAGTTATTTGGGACTGTAACACATAAGTCCTGAAGGCTTTCAGTGCTTTTACAAAAGCATATACTTGTTTCTCCAGAATATTATATTTGAGCTCAACATCTTTGAGAACTTTACTGAAAAATGCAATTAGATGCTCCTTACTATCTTCATTTTTTTGCAACAACACAACGGAAATAGTAGTGGGGGATGCAAATGAGAATACCTGAAATGCCTTTTGATAGTCTGGACTAATCAGAACTGGAGCTTCCTGCAGTGCTTTTTTTATTCTAGAAAATTCTTCTCTTGCTCCCTTGTCCCATTTCACTTCTGCATTTTTCTTCAACATATCTGTTATACTTCTCACAATCTCAGCATAATTGGGCACAAATCTCCTCAGGAAGGTTTATTTTTCCCAGGAATCTCTGAATATATTTCTTGCTTCTGGGTAAAGGAATAGTCTGAATGGCTTCCACCCTTGTCGGGTCAATATTTACTCCTTGTTTAGAAATTATGTGACCAAATAATTTACCTTCTTCTAAGGAAAGTAATTTTTTTTTGGGATTTAATGACAGACCAAAATTTCTTCACTTTTGATTTTTTTTTTTTGTTGCAAATGCTCCAAGTGTTCATCATATGACCCTGAGAAAATAGTTACATCATCCAAATATATAACTACAAACCTGTCACCAACAAAGGCTATGTCCACGAACCTTTGAAGTGTTGCACCTACGTTCATAAGGCCAGATGGAATCCTTGTGTACATGAAGGTGCCCCAGGGCGTAGTGAAAATAGTCTTCTTCCTATCTTGTTTTTCTACTGCTACCTGATTATACCCAGAAAATCCGTCAACCATATACAACCTGTGAGCTCCTGTCACCTTATGTAAGACAAAATCCATTTTCGGCAAAGGATAATTATCTTTTAGAGATGCTCGGTTCAAGTTCCTAAAGTCTACACACAATATTATCTCTCCATTATTCTTTCTTACAAGGACCAGATTAGAGACCTAGTCTGAATATTTGACAGGGACTATAATTTTCTCTTGCAACAGTTTCTTCACTTATTTTTCGATTGGAGCTATCAACAATGGATTGATCTGTCTGAGCTTCTGTCTGTGTGGTTTGAGTCCTTCCTTCAATGGAATATTATGCTAAATTATGCTTTTGTCATATGTTTTCAGGTCTTCATATGACCAGGAAAACACATCCATATATTTCTTAAAAAGATTATTGTATCTTTCTTTGTAGTTTTTGGGAACACCTTTGAACAAATTCATTATTTTGGGCTCCTTCTGAGTTCCCAAATTACAATATTCCATCTCTTCTTCTTGATGTCTTTTCTTTGAATCAACATCAACATCATTAGCATCGAATAATCTTTCAAGGGGAACCAACCCTTTGGGGAGCACATTATATTTCAATTGGATAATATTATGTTCACCTATTGACTGCTTAAGGTTTCTTATTTATGCTTTCTACTCTGTATTTTCTTCCTCTTGGTCTATCTCATCATCTTCAAAGTTTCCAATCATGGTCAGGAACTAATTTATCTATTCATCATCATCAAACACCTACCAATGTTTCACATTGTCAGGGATAGAAGGTCTATGTATAATTTCAATTTCATAACTTAACCTTGGATTTATTCGAGGTTTGAAGGTGCTGGCTGCAACTACTAAAGAATCAACCAATATATTCTCCTCCCTTGGAATATAATGAATATTGAAGGCTTCAAAATAGTTTTCTATCAGATTCCAAACTTCATTCCTATACGATCTCAATCTCGGATGCTTGGTTTGACAATGATTTTTAACCTGCCTTATTATCAATTCAGAGTCACCAAAATTTGAGATACATTGAACTCCCTTATATTTAGAAACTTGAAGGCTTGAGATTAAGGCCTCATACTCAGCCACATTGTTTGTTGAATCAAATTCTAGTTTAAAAGAGAAAGGCATGAGGTTACCTTCCGATGATGTCAACACGAATCTAGCACCTGCGCCCTCCTTGGAGTAGGCACCATCAAAGTAGCACTTCCAAATCTTCCTTGAGTGCAACTCATTATTTACAACCGTTGAAGAGAGCTGCTTCCCTTTGTCTTCAACAAATTCTGCATTTTCATGCAACATGAAAGAAGAAATATCTTCTGTTTCTTGACTATAAATGGGGGAATTTCCTGCATATTTCTTGGAGGTAGTATTCACAAACCTTGTTTCCCTGTAAAATTTCCTTTCTTCCCCATTAAAAAACTGGAATGATAGCATAAGTGAAATCTAATTTTAGTACGCCTCCCAAATTTTCTCCCTAATATATTGACAGGAGCATTCTGAATCTGGCTGGGATGTCAACAACCACTACATCCATGACTATTACTGGGATTTGTGCCAACGAAACTGCTACATATTTAATTAACCCAACACATTTCACCCTTTTGGAATCAAATGAATACAGATCCCTATAGGGTTTGGTAATATGCAAGTTAAGTTCCTTCATAACAGACAATGGCATGAAATTATGGGATGCTCCTAAGTCCAACATGCAATTCTGTAGAGTAAAATCATGAAGCAACAAAGAAATATAGAAGGGTGGAACAGAAGGATCTACTTCTTCTACATGAGGACCAAAGGCGATCACTGAATTTTCTTCTTGTAAGTTCACCATGTCACTTATATCTTCCACCTGTGTGAGATTAATAAATTCTAAAATTTCTTTCTTGCAAGCTGGTATTTTAGCTAATTCTAGAAGAGGTACCTAGATTTTAACCTTCTCCAACTCTTTTGCCAGACTGAAAGCATGAGTTTGCTTAACGTTATTTTCAGGTACTTCTTCACTCTTTCTAGAATTTGCCACTTGTTTAGGTACATGAACAAATTTCTCCAAAATATTAGTGTCAATTGATTTGTTCTGGGAAGATTCAACCTACTGCACATTTGTTCTATTAAGTGAATTTATAGGTTGTTTCCCCTTACTGACCTGTTTCATAGGGTCCTTTTGTTGTGGAGTTTCCATTGGAGGAGGAGTGGAACCTTGTTTTTCACCTTCATTATCCTGCACTCTAGATCTCTTTCTACACCTTAAATCATACTTTTTATGTAACTCATCTTGCATGAAATATGTGAATTGTCTACAATATTCATCCATTTCAACTTGATCAAAAGATACTTCAGCTTCAACATATTCTCCCTCACAATATTCCTCTTTATCCTCTTCTATTGCATACATAGCAGATACCTGATCCTCGGCCTCCCTTTGGTCATATTCTGCTGAATCTGCGGGTGTTGCTTCTATATACAATGGTGCTTGAATTTGGTATTGATCTCTTCTTTCCCTCTGGAATATTTGCAGGGGATGTCTTCTGAATTGAGGATTAAACCCCCCTCAGTTTTGTTGTACTTTTCTTTGGGAGTTTTTATTTTCCAATTCCATCTGGGATAGCTTATTGGTTAGATGCTTCATCACCTTTGTTATATCTTCTATTCTTAGATCTTGTGATGATTCTTCTTTTGATTTCCCCTTCTCTTGGACTAACTATTTCCCTTTTTCTTTTCCAGCTGCAGTCATATTAGCTTTGATATCTAGAGCATTTGTCTGTATTTTCTCAAGAGTAGGGGCTCTTCACTCTCTCAATGTAAAGCTAAAATCAACTTAAAAAGCCCCAACAAAAAATACCTTTGCTCCAAAAGAAGGGGGCTTCATCTCTATGGGTAAAATATTGTACAATTTGTTGAATATTTTTACAAACTCAGAAATGCTTTCATTAGGCCTTATTTTAATTTCATTAAACTCTGTCAATGAGTAACCATGATTTATCTTTTCTCCCCATCTATGAGTGAATTGAGTTTCTAACTCTTCCCAGTTATTTATTGAACCATTTGGTAAACCTTTGAACCATTTTCTAGCCTCTCCATCTAAAGACTGGATAAATAGTCTCATCACAACATCAAGATGTTCTACATTTAAATTCTGAGAAAAAGTGAAAAACAAGGGTAAATGTTGTTCTGCAGTTACTTCATCTTCTCCAGTAAAACGAGGAAGTAATTTGAGGTATTCTTGAGGCATGGAATTCATTAGTTGCGCAATATTTAGTGGAGCATATCTGTTCAACAAAAAGGCTGGTGCTACCATATTTACACCTTGGTTAACTGTTCCTTGGGTAGTTGAGGTTGATGAACCTGCTGTGAAAGTGAATGAGGGTGGAGAAAAACTGATATGGGAGTGGGTTGATGAAGAATGGCAGAAGAACCAACAAATATATTTGGTTGAGCTTAAGTGAAGGTAAAAGAAACAGGCTCGAAAGAATGTTATTATAACTTAGGTTCTTGAAAATGAATGGGTGTGGAAGGGGAATCTTGTTCCAAGAAAGAGAGTTCCTCAGAAATATATTCAAACAAAGGGTTATGAGAACTACTGTTAGGAGGAGACAATGTAGGATCAGGCATTGAAGGAATTTCAGGTTTCTGAGCCTTTTTAGAAACCAATCTTTCTGGTTTGGCAAAGCAGGGACTATCTGCTGTGAGGTATTTGACCTCGTGTGAGGCCTTTTGAAAGCCAAAATTTTGAAAATAACAAACACAGCTCAATATTTCCTCCTCATTGAACAACCTGAGGAAATAATGTAAAAAACCTAGGGAAATATAAACTTCGTTTTTTCGTCCCCAACAATGGCGTCAGAAAATGTTGTATCTCAAGAAACAATCCCTTGGCCGTGGTAAGGAATCAATGCTTAAGATATTTTAGAAATGTATGTCACAATTACGATATCAAATAGCCTATGTTTAACATCTTTGGAATTTAATTACTTTATACCCTCAATAATCTGATATAATGAAAGCCTTCACAATGCCATAAACTACTGATACTTGAATGAAATGAAAAGAAGAATTGTAAGAGAAGCTCAAAACGATATGCTGAGAAACAAAATCTATCACTTTTAAGTTTAAGAGGAAATCATGGAGAGAGAGGAAACTTGAAATAATATTCTGTAAACATAGAATCTATTAATTTAAAGTTTCATCAGGAGTTTGTGAAAAGAGAAGAGATGAAGTGAATGAGTGCAAATTAAGGTGATTTAACTCTTACTCACATATGTAATTAAGAGACCGACTACTACATTAATTCACTTCATTCAAAGAGGAATAAACACAGAGTGAAACGGGAAAGACATATCAACATAGATAGGTGCAGGAAAATTGATCTTCTTTCATTAATTTCTCAGAAAATTCAGTACCAAATTAACAGTCATGTAGAGATCCAAAACTCGGAACCCTTTTTCTTTATTTCTATCTACTTAAATACATAAAAGTAGTTCATAACTGCTGAAATTATTGAAACTATTCGACTACCTAAACTGTTAAGATTACTTATGCAATCATACAGAGAAAACAAATAAAAACCAGAAATATTATTTGTTTTGCTGAATCTGATGTTGCTGATGCATCCTCACGAAGTGCCGGGTATCCTTTCTGGTTATGATGCAACAACTGCACAGTTCTGTAATGACGCCTTGGTGCCTGACTTGACCCAGCTGTCATGCTTCCCACAGTGCCACTATACATTTTTATGCCCGAATCTGCCTATGCCTCTTTATTCATTGGCCGCCCCTTTGCATTACCTTATTGCATACACGGCTGCAAATTTATACAAACCCTGCATACATGTGGTTTATGGGCCCACACACGACCTGACCAATCAGAAGCAATCTCACTTCACAACTTATTCAATATCGCATGTTGGCAGCTATAAAAAATAGCTTAAATGGTAAAAAATAATAATGACAATGTGCAAAACCGTTCTTTGCGATTTAACCTCCACCATTGATCTACACCCCAATCCAACAGTCCCGTTGTAATATATCACACCGCCATCTCCCGTTTGTCGCATCATAACCAAAATACTTTACCTTGCAAAGACTTAATGCTAAACTCTAAACCTGCAGATGTGCGATATGCGCTAAATCGTTGTGCCAACACGTGGCTCCTCCCTTTATCGTGTCGGAAGTTTCGCTTCTACGCATTGCAAGTTATTTTTTTTAACTTGTGAAGTCCTTAACGCATAAGCTAAATAATTGATGATGTGAAATCGCGCTATGCCGACACGTGTCCACTTCGCAACTTTTCAAACTTAACTTTGTGATGCAACCTGGTCCATCCATCTCTCACTTTAATTCTACGATTTAATCCTCACCGTCAGATCGCCTCCTTTGGGAATATTCTAAAGGTTTTCCGCCTTAACTGATTTGTTTGTTTCTTCAGCTGTCGCCGCTCTACAAATCCATCTTCTCCACACTACTCCCTATGATAGTTCATTCAATGAACTCGTTCTACTCCATCTTTCTCCACGACGTTAAAACCCTCCTGAGCTTTATTCTGTTATCCAATCCTTCGACCTACCTTCACATCTCATCACAAAATGTTAATGTACCAACATATAAATCAAAATTCTTCTTCGACATAATTTTTTTTACATTTTCTAACATATATATTTTTTTGGTGTTTTGAAAAATATTTCAAAGGTAAATGCAAATGAGCCGCAACAACAGCTATGCAAGCCAAGCGTAATTGTAGGAAAGGGTGTGTGTTATTTGCAGTGCACATTTCTAGTGAAAAAGGAAAGGAAGTTGAGGATGCAGATGTGTTAAATAGGTACCCAGTTCTACAACAATTTTAGGATGTATTTCCCGCAGATATTTCAGAGTTTCCACCTCACAGGGACATGGATTTTTCTATTGAGTTGGTAGCAGGGGTAGCACCAACTTCAAAAGCACCATATAGGATAAGCACTCTAGAGTTGGTAGATATGAAGTTTTAGTTAAAGGAAATTCATATTTAACATATAAACTTTAGAAGGTACATGAGCATGAAAAATCAACAGTTTTGAAAGATGTGATACAAAGAGTATTTGAAGATGAGAGTGGTAATTTGACCGGATTGTGATATGGAACCAATGATCGATGTAATCATGGTGGTATTGGCTCATTTCTTCTTTTGGACCATTATGAAAGTCCTCCTCGATCGTGCCAGGAAATCTTGGATAATTGGTCTCTGGAATGCATACAAGGCTTGTTGCTGGGCATGGTGAAAGTTCTTCGATCTCAGGTTCAACTAGATGATCCCCATTAGATTTGGTATATGATGCTCGATCTCCTTGGTAGATAGGCAAGAGGAATCAAGGGATACTTCCAAATCATTTTCTGGTTGTGGAGAGATAGATAATTTCCTGAATGCAGTCAGGATGAACTCTTGCTCAGAGGCAGATATCCCAAGTACTGCTAGGATTTGAGAAAGAGCTTCGAGGGACATTATTCAAGCTCTCAATCATTCTTGAATATTTCCTACTGGTTCATGATTCTTGTATCACAACATGGATTAGTATAAAGGGGTTCTTACAACACCCCAAAAATATTTTATCTTTAAAGAGCTTGAAATTTTACTCTAAATTAATTAAAACTAGTAATCTCAATAAAACTCACCAAACTTGCTTAATTGGACAAGAAAAATTTGGAGCAACCCCACCATAGTGGATGCATGGCACTTCACTCATGTCTAACCATACACTCTCTACCCTTGATTGTACTGCAGCTAAGATCACACCAAAAAAAAAAAAAAACTTTTTAAAGAAACTATGCTATAACCCCTTTAGCACCTCCTCGACAACGACGCCAAAAATGTTGGGGAAATTATATGTGTTATAATTCAAACATTAAATTATGAATCTGGGGTCGGAATACTTAGAGGCACAAGCGCATGCAACACATGATCATAGCATCTAACCTCAACTAGAGTATGAAATCAATTTACTGTCCAAGTACATAATCAAAGAAGTTTTCAAACTATTTCCAATCACACAAACTGAAGAAAAGAAGCTTATCAAGTTAAATCATTAAACCTTAGTCACTACTCTATTTGGATCATAACTTGACTAATTAAAATCTCACTTAATGGTAAAGAAAACAAACAAATTTATGCACACTTCTTCATAACTTAGAGTTTATATCACACCAATAATTGTTGTAAAAAAACACCAATCTTAAATAACTCAACTACTATAGAAATTGAACTATGATATCAATTCCGACTACGGTGAATTCTAATGTAAACAAAAGAAGAACTATGAAAAAGACTCTAATCATTTATCTAAAAGAAACTTATAAAAAATAACTGCAATTCACCACTCAAAAATCTTCAATAAAGAAATCCTCAATTCAAATGAGACAAATCACTTAGAAAGCTCAACCTTTTTATAATAATGGCAATCAAATTCTAAACACAAAATTAAAAGAAGTCAAACCACATTCACACTGAAATTTTTCATTCACTACAAAATCAAATTCATACCAAACTAAATCCAAATAAAAGTAATACTTAACTAAAACATCCCGATGCTATAGAAAACAAGAGAATTTCAATCTAATGAAATCTAATTACTGAGCCTAAATCCCAGATCATATGAAGTAAATCAGTAAACATTCTACTTTGCAAGCATTCTAAAATATCTAAGCACACAACCCTCATTCGATTTTTCATGTTGATTGTATTACATATTCAATTAAAAAATCCAAACCATGTTCTAAACGAAAGCTATTATAACCAAATTCAGGAAACCTTTCACAAAAGGCATTGCACTTCAACTTCAATTCAATCTCATTCTAATCGTGCTAAGTTCCAGAACCATCTAACTCATTTACAACCGATATTTATTTCACTATTGAAAATTCCACACACGGGCATAACGTTATAGAACTCAATCTTGAATAGAAAGCAACAGAGCATAAAGCCAATTTCGTTGTTAATATTATGATATGCTAATTAACCCCTGCATATTTCTAGATTAAGGATATTATCAAACATTCTATGTTATGCAATCATATTAAAGAAACCATTAATGCATTAAAAAGAATCACTCAATACGATCCTTGGTGGTATTTTGATAATTGAGAAACAAAATCTATCGCATTCGGTTCAAATCTATGAAACATAGTAGACACAAAGTAGATATTTTAAGTACAAAATAAGGATAATGATTTTGAGTTTTAAGTAGTAACTTTCTGGAGAAACATTCACACTTATAACTATTTCTCAAATGTAATTCATATTATCTATATTAATTACAGGACTTGCTTCCAGGCAGTGGGGCGCCCTTTCCACTCCCAGAGAAAGTCTGGATTAACACAATACCGCTTTAAAGATCAAAACACATTAGCACTATATAAATTAAATGCAGAATCAAACTTATTTATTAATTGTTCAGAAAAAATATATCAAAGCTTCTAGCGTAAATAGAATTACATCACAGTTCTTCTACTGCTGCTACTCCTATTACTGCGCTCTTGCTCTACCACCACTAGTGTACATGTAGAGAGCATTGGATTTTATAAGGTGCAGCCGATGGAAACAAAGCATACCTAATGAACTCATAAAAATCAAATACAACAACAAGGATAAAGTAAGTCGTATGAGATCTTATGGACAGTCTTCAAATTGGTGATGGTTGGGTTCATCCTGATCATTGCATGGATGGAGGAACCATTTCCATGTTTAGCATAAAGAAAACTCATCAAAGTCATTTTCCTCCACGTGGACCCTATACTGTTCAGAACCGAAATTCGACACTGTTCATGTACTTAAGATTCCCCTGATCATAATGAAAAAAATTTCCAAACGGTTTATGGCTTACCTGAATGAGGGTACTCTAAACAAAACCTGTGTGTCAGAATCTCAAGATTCTTCCCCATTTGATGGAAAATTTCATATATTCACCTACAAGAATTTATTATGTACTCAACGCAGCTAGTTTAATTGTCTTGTGAAGAATTTCGGCAATGCAATCCTGCGGAAAATGAACTTAGCAAAAAACGTCATTAGTAAATTATGAAAAAATCATATCTAATCATAGAAAGGCTAAGAAAACTAATGATAATCAACCACAAGGTGTAAGATGTGATTTGGCGAAAAGTTGAGGAATTATGGTATGAAATGACTGTAAACATATAGGAATTTAGGGTATGAATAATGGTATTTGTACGGTGGAAAAATGGGCATATTCGAGGCCCAACACACTAAGAAAATTTGCATACAAAAGAAAAGTTATAGATTAGGAGAAACAAAAGTTGAAGGGGAGAATCCATTTTCTATTGATGTCAAAGGGGGAGAAGTTGCAGGCATAAGGAAAACTACAGCCAAGTAAAATTCTACAATATTATTCTAGAATTGATGATCCAAATTTATACAGGAACGAAATAAAATACAAAAATACACATAAACACAGAGATGCATCGGAAATAAAACTTCATTTCATTAATATCAAATATTGAAATATGCTTACAGACAAAAAGGAAATAAACTAGCTAGGGCGCTAGTGGCTTATCTCTAAGAAGAGATATGGAAGCTACAAGCCTCTAAACTGTGTTACAATGAGGCTCAAGGGTATTTTTATTATTTAACAATAATATAAAACCCTAACTCGAGGAGATATAACACCAAGTTTTTATTGGCCCCATTGGGGTTAGTTGGGAAACCAACTTCTCGGGGTCATAACTTGGTCATATTATCTCTGTTTGGCGCGTATGATACCTTTTTGGAAAGATCTCACTGAGGACCATATGTTTTTCCATATTTCCCTACCTTTCACTATGGGACTATAACAGACCTCAAAAAAACACCGTTTAGGGGGTCAAAACTGCTTCGGAAGTTCAGGACCCGAAAAATCGCTAAAAATAGTAAATGCTGCTTTAAGAAAAGGAAAATGATGAAACTGACTAGATGTATAGGTGTAATAGGTGGGTGACCACTAATATCCACCTAGATCATTCCTCCCCCTTAGGAAGCAATGGTACCCATTTTGTGCAGAGCCTCCACGAGGTGAGGAAATTTCTGTTGAACATGGTCCCTAGTGAACCACTTGCCCCGGTGAAGGAGTTGGCTTGCTTTGACAAATTGATATAGCTGGATCCTCTACTGGTGGGTGTTATTGATCCATGTGTCCATGATCTGATTAGTTGTGGCTTGTTCCATATAGTCAGGGTTAACTTTGTTGGTGTAGTTTTTCCATGTCAGACGTGTCTAGTCGAGGTGGAAAGTAGGGCCAAAGGCAATCCACATTGAACATTGGTGCATACCAAGGAATGGTGGAATACTGAGCTTGAAGGCATTGTCCCCTACAACCTTGGTGATGGTTTATGGCCCATATCAGAGTGGGCAAAGCTTTTGGTGGGGTCCAGCGAGGCACTCCTTCTGCAAATGTAGCCATACGTTATCGCCCACCTGGAAGTTGTGTGGCACCCAATGCTAATCATGTAGCTTCTTGTACTTAACATTGGATCTGTCCAATATGTCATGCACTTATTGGCAGATGTGTTAATGCGTTCAATGATTTTTTTCACCTTGTCAGCTTCAGACTGGACATGAGATGAATCTCTCGAAGTCGCTGCAAATGACATGGACACGTCAATGGGACATAATGGCTGGAATACCAAGCCCACTTGAAAGGGGATGTGTCCAGTTGAGATGTGGATAGCCCGATTATAGCTGTGTTGTACATAGGGAAGGCTCTAATCCCATGTGTGTGGATGCTTTTAGTTGTATATGCGTAGAATGTGTACGATCATCCTGTTGATGACTTCTGTTTGGCCATCAGTTTGGGGATGGAAAGCTGTGGACTTGGTGACTTTGGTGTCCAACGATGACCAGAGGCTGAACAAAAATGTGTTGTGCTGATATGAGATGATAGATTGTGGGATCCCAAAGTGTACCCACACTCGTTCAAAGAAGAGTTTAGCAGTGGCTTTTGTTGTGATATTCTTTTTGCAGGCCGCCATAATGAACATCTTCGAGAATCTGTCAACGACCAAAATAACACAGTCGTTGCCATTCTTAATAGAAGGAAGGCTCAACATGTAATCCATGGAGATGGATTCCCAAGGTCGAATAGGGTTATGCAATGAAGAATAAAAGCCTTACTTCTTTATGGTCGGTTTGGCAATGGTGTAGGCAGTGTAGGATCTGATGTACTTCTTGACATCTTGCCAAAGGTTTGGCCAATATAAATAATTATGCAGTGTGGCCATTGTTTTCTCGACCCCGAAATTCCCAATGACCCGACTGTAGTGCACTTCCCAAATCATATTGGAACGCTCACTTGAAGGAACATAAAGGTGTCCCAGGTGATATAATAGTGCATCCTAGAGGTGAAAATATAGAACTTTCTTACCCTCCAAGAGCATCTTGTATGTGTGGCCAAATTCTAGATCGCTTTTGTAGAGAAGCGGCCAATCAGAAGTCTCGTGGCCACAAGAGTTGAGTACAGTGGTTAGCACCATGATCGGTGGTCAGCTAAGGCAGTCTGCAACATTATTGGTGACACCCTTCTTATACTTGATGTTCAAATGAAACTGTTGTAGGTATGTGGACCATTTCTGATGACGATCATTCCACAACTTCCCTTATGTCTGTATGAACTGGAGGGGTCGGTGGTTTGTGTGGATGATCATTTCCTTCCCCAAAATGTAATTCTTCCATTGTCGGCAAACCTGCACAATGGAGTGCATCTCTTTTTCATAAGTGGGATACTTCCAGACTGTGTCAAAAAGTGTCTCACTATGATATGCCACTATATGCCCCTGTTGAGTAAGAACTTCCCCAATAGCACAGTCAGAGGCATCTGTCTTGATCTCAAATGGTTGTTTCAAGTCTGGTAATGTGAGCACTAGTGTAGAGCAGAGGCGATGTTGAAACTCTACGAATTCCTTTTGTTGAGATTCATATCAAAAGAATTTTGCTTTCGCTCCTTCCTTGGTGACTCGACTCAAGGGCCAAGTGATATGAGAGAATCCCAATAAGAACCCGCGGTAGAAATTGGCAAGACCCAGAAAGTTGCAGAGCTCTGTTAGAGTGGTTGGTTTTAGCTAATATCGAATGACTTGGAACTTGGTTGGATCCACATGCACCCCGCGCTCATCAATAATGTATCCCAGATACTGAACCTGAGTCATGCCAAAAGTGCACTTCTCCAATTTGTCACATAACTTGTGTTCCCGTAGTGTTTGGAGGACATGTTGGATGTGGTGGAGGTGCTCTTCAAAAGTCTGGTTGAAGATTAGGATGTCATCCAGGTACACCACTACAAATTAATTGGTGAATGGCTGCAAGATGTTGTCCATCAGCCTCATGATGGTTGTGGGAGCATTCGTTAACCCAAAAGGCATGTCAAGCCATTCGAAAAGGCCCTCCTTGGATTTGAAGCCAATCTTCCACACATCATAGGGTTCGATTGGTACTTGGTGATACCCGGAATTCAAGTCAATATTTTTGAAATATTCCGCCCCCTTGAGTTGGTCCATAAGGTCATCAATCTGTGGGATCGGTTACCTATTCTAGACAATGATCTTGTTCAACACCTGATATTCAGTACAAAGTCCCATCCTTATTTTTCACTAACACGATTGGGCTCCCACAGGGCGATGAAATCGGAAAGATGTGACCTTTCTGTAGTAGCTCCTGAATCTGCCTCAGGATTTCGTCAATCTCCAGAATAGAGAGCTAATAGATTGGTCCATTGGGTAGTGACACACCTAGGTCATATTGATAGAGTGCTTGACCTGACAGTGCAGAGGCACTCCTGCAAGTGACGTGAAGATGTCCCCGTACTCCTTGTTACACAACATTTTGTCACCATCCCTGCAATCCGCATCCTGCACATTGGAGGACCATTTCTGTGACTTATATGTAGTGTCATGCCTTGCAAAAAGTGTCATTTCATCCCTTGCAATGAGAAGAAAATTTCCTCTGTTGACTATTCCTAGAACAGACCATCAAAAACACATGATTTTGGGTTGGCGCTGGTAGGCAGTTATGGCCTCGCGTCAATAAGGGAAATTAGCACTGGGCTCTGCGCCCATTGGCACTCTGTCTCAGTGGGTTACCCATGCCGAGCTGTTTTTGGAAATTTTTTAAATATAGGAGCGAATTTTCCATTGCCAACCACTTCGTGAGCGAGTTGGCATGGGTTGTTCGACTGAATAACGTTGAGCACCTTCCTTTGGCTGCTTGTTCCCTACTTTTGAGCAACCTCCCAAAGGATAAGGCCTCCCTTCCACCATATGAGGGATCCCAACCTCCTCCCCCCCTTCTATAAATACATCTCTCTCACATAGATGCATCTATATGAATGGTTTGGATAGCTGAACATTTTGGAGAATAACTAAAACAGTCTGATATAGCTGGTGTGAGATAGAGCAGAGAGAGACCCATTGTCGAGAGAGAGTCTAGGCTGATTGCCTTGCCAAGTCCAAATTACCTGACGAATGCTCAAGATGCTTTTCTACTGGACCCTCTAAAGACGTTGCTATTCAATGCTCCTTTGTTCTGTCCTCCAAATTATCATCGCGATTACTCCCTCTATTTGTCTTCTGCGTTTAGCATGATTACCATGGTTTTGGTACAAGACGATGATGATGGTGATGAGCATGTCATTTACTATCTGTCTCGTAACCTTATCGATACTGAAAAATGATATTCCCATGTCAAGAAGTTGGCGTTGGCTGTTGTTCAAGACGTTCAATGTTTTAGTCACTACATCCTGTTGCGCACAGTGACTATGACTTCTGATTGCAACCCTATGACTTACATATTGACTCATCAATTGCTAGGGGGAAAGTATTCAAAGTGGATTGTTATCCTCCAAGAGTTTGATTTGGAGTACACTACCGCCAAGTTGAAGAATTCATTAGTCTTCACCGATTTGATCTGCTCTCTCCCTTCAGATTCCGCGCCGTCTGGTTCCGAGGAACGCATTCCGGACGACATGCTTTTTCTGATTAGCACCCTCGATCCTTGGTACGCTGATATCATCATATATATTCATACTTCCACCTTCCGATCTGAGTTGAAGAAGGATGCTCATTAACGTATCCATCATCAATCACAACCCTATCGCATAGTAGGAGATACACTCTACCGCATCAGAGTTGATTCCATTCTCCGCTGGTGTTTGACTCTCGAGGAGGCTGAAAAGGCCCTGAATGATTTTCACAGTGGTGCCTGTGGCAGTCACATGTCTGGATATGCTACTTCACAAAATATTCTTCGTGTTGGGTATTTTTGGCCCACTATATTTAAAGGCTACATCATTGCTGTTCGTAAGTGCCATGATTGCTAGATCTATTAGCGCAAGATACGCACGTCGCCTTCCCATCTTCACCCTGTCATTACTATTGGTCCCTTTGCGAAGTGGGGCATCGATTTTATGACGTGTAACCCTCACTCGGCCAGGGGGCATGCTTATATCATAGTATCCGTGGACTACTTCACCAAATGGGCTGAAGCAATGCCTACACTTATGGCTGACGGTAAGAAAACAACACAATTTCTATTAGATCATGTCATTTCTAGGTTTGGTGTCCCTCAAGCCATTGTTACCGATCATGGTTCCCATTTTCGGCATTACATGGTGGCGGAGTTGACTTCCAAGTTGGGTCTGCGTCACGACAGCGCAACGCCGTACTACCCTCAGGCAAATGGCCAGGTTGAAGCTGTGAACAAAGTTCTCATCACTATGCTTCAACATACGATTGGGATGCAAAAATAAAACTGGCATCTCATGTTGTTTTCGGCTCTCTGGGCTTACCAAACCTCAGTGAAGGATGCAATCGGATTCACTCCATTTTAGCTTGTCTACAGTCTAGAAGCTACCCTTCCGATTGAAAGTGAAATACCTTCACTCAAACTAGCTGTTGAATTGCCACTGAATACTTCACAAGAAGAAGAGCATCTTCTCTATTTAGAGAGGCTTGATGAAACTCACCGCTTTTCTGCTCCGGTCATAGAAGCACAAAAAAAGCAGGTGGAAGCTCATTTTGACCAATCGGTTTCCCCTTGTTCCTTCATAGAAGGAGACCTCGTCCTCCTGTATGACCAAGCTCACAATAAGCTGGGGGCAGGAAAATTTCAACTCATGTGGCATGGGCCCTACATTGTTAAATGTGTTTTGCGGAATGAGGCTTATGAGCTTATTGATTATGAAGGTTATCCTTTGGATCAACCCAGAAATGGGTTGTATCTTAAAAAATACTATGCATGAGTCATTCGAGCATGTTTTTGTACATAGGTGTTCTTTTCATTTTTGTACATTTTTGGCTTGGTGTGATTTGCAAGAATTTTCCTGCTTATTGGATCATTTCTTATTGTGCAGATGTCTATTACCCCTTATGTCCGTTTCATGGATGGTGCTTCGCACAATACTCAGAACCTGTCTTCAGCAACCTAGGTGATTTATGATCTTGTTGGTGAGTTGATAGACCTTCAAGGTATTTGTCTAGGACAAACCATAAACAATGTCGCTGAATATAATGTTGTTATTGAACTATTAACCGAGGCCATTTCACTTGAAATTTGTGCATTGATTGTTAACCTAGACTCACAACTTGTTGTTCTTCAACACAATGGACATTATTCTGTTAGAAACCCTCACATCTTAAGGTTGTATTTGCATGTTTGTTTACTGGAAAGACATTTTGACTACATTACATATCAACATATTTCTAGACGAATGAATGCATTAACTGATACAGTAGCTAACATTTTATTAAATAGACATTTGCATAATTTGTAAAAAATCATCATCACATGACAAGATCCATACAAGAAAGTAGATGTATATATATATGTCGAGTGTTTGCATCCATGTGCATCATAAGTTCAAAAAATATGTATGTTTCGGTTACATCCTGAGACATCATGTATCTCAAAGAATATGCAGAAATAAAACCTAGGTGTCTAGTTGGCGTGACGCTCATGATAGCACGTCACTGCCTGTACAAGCTGCCTCAGCAAGCGGTGAACCTAGTTTGACACCCCTGTAGTGTGTTATGGTACGCGCAAGGAACATTATCGAATCGCGCATGGTCCGAGATCCCACGAGAGATTCCCTCCAAGTTGTGTATGATTTCCTCCTCCTCGCCTCCCTCACCTTGAGGGGTCACATCAAAGTCGCAAGGAATCCTCCGTTCTATCGGGGACATACTCGCAGGTCTCTCTGGGCCAACATCTGCAATTACGTGGATTAATGTTAGAGCATGCATAACAAAAAAAATCATAATAATCATCAAAATAAAAAATAAGTCTTACCCAGTACTTCATCCCAATCCTCTCCTTCTGGGAGCGGGATATCTGCATCACTGGTGAAATCTGTGCCAGAGTAGGGCCAGTCCTCCATGAAAATCAACTGTCATCGAAGCCACTCAAAGAAATCTGGTCTTCAGAACATCTATTGACCGCCCCCTGACCTTGGCATCAAAGCTGCCCAATGGACCATCTGTGGCTCCTGGGTTGGTGGTGTCGGAACTATTACCTCCTGACGCTGGAAGATTGGTAACCGTTCCAAGATGAAAGGTACCAATATGGACCCGTAGCCGAACTACTTTAGCTTACCATTCCTGCATTTTGTCAACTGGTGTTTGATGTTGATTGTTACTGCCTCTGCCCAATTTTAGAGTGTCAGTGCCATGCAATCCACTACAATAAGTAATTGTGTTTTTGTAGCCTCATGTGGAGCTTGAACTCCTGCAGCTTGTGTGATGGTGTGTAGCACTACTCTGAGTGCTAGATCGGGGATGGTTTGGATATCCACCTTCCCGCTTTTGGATCCGTTCTATCCTCCTCGGCACACTCTGTCAATAACCATAGCCATGTTTTCTATTGTGGGTCGAGTACTGGTCAGGATTGGTATTGCCCTCCTTCGCGACAATCTGGTTATGAAATAGATATTTGAGACCTCAATCTCAAGTTCTTGGTCGTGAATGATGAAGTTTTCCTGATCAATGTCCCAGACACTGATCAAGTACTGCAACAACTCCAGTTGAGCTCTAAGACATGGTGCCATAAATAATTTTTTGAGCCTGCAATCTCTGAGAGATTCCATGCATCTCATATTGCCCATGGCTTCCTCATCTTCTTCACTGTGTTCTCGTTCTTTCCATTCAATCACCATTTTGTCATTTCACACCTGCAAAAACATCCATATGGTTGTCATTATCTAAATCCAATGCTTCTGAAATGGTTAATTTGGGCTTTATTGTTTGAATTTACATGCTAAAATGGTTAGTGCGGTTGGCACGACTGTTTTAGAAACAATCACGCCAATTGGCGGGCCCCCATTCAATTTTTAGGCTGGGTTGCATGAGTCCGTGCCTAATACCCGTGCCGACTGCTGCGCCCTATATTTTGTAAAATCCCCCCATATATCTACAAAAGTGGGGTTACAGGTAATGAAAATACTATCAAAATGCAGGGAAGGATGTGAGTTCTTACCTGGAACAGACGGTTTCACGATTGGTCTTCTAGATTGCTCGGTGTCAACACTGCAAAAGCATAGTGAAAAAGGGTAACAAATTGCTCAGAAGAGGTAAAAGTGAAAAGTAATTTATTTTTTACCATATTTGGCCTTTTATAACTTTTCAGAACCCTAATTAGATTTTGAGGCATATTTTTCGATTATATTGTTGTTTTATTTCGAAAAATGGGTTTTATGTGCGTCTCTTGTGCAGCGACAAGTCCTCGACGATGAAGTAACGAGTTGTATTTTATACTTTTTTGGACTCATCAAAAAAACGAAAAATTCACTATTGGAGTCATCTTTCAGCTCTTTTCTGACTCTCGAAAATTGAAAAGATTGCCGAGACTCTTATCGTTTTAAACTCGTTAAATGGCTACGAAATGATATCTACCTAGTATACGTTTACCCCTTTTTTGGGTTGGGATAGATTATTTACAAAAAAGGAATACTTTAGCCTATTGCGACTAAGAGGTTCTCTCAGACACAGTTTTCTACATTTTCGGATCTGTGAGACTACCTACGAAAAGGGACTGCTGGAGTTTTCTTTTCCACTTCTTTTTAAACTCTCTAAACATGAAAAGATGTCGAGTTCTTCCTTTATCAGACTCGTTAAAACTTAAATGAAATCAAAAACCGTCACCATGACGTTACCGAGTTCCTCCTTCCTAGGGCTTGTAGAATGTACTAGGATGGAATTTTCCGAAGGACAAACTTACATGAAAAGCATATGCTATCCACTTCAAGCTTGTTTTCCAAAAATTATTGGGGTACTCGCCAGCAATGGTGGGGGAAAATGGAACCAGTTCTCAGTTGTGTCGGAAGTATGTTGCTCTTGAACATGACACTCATCTACATTTGTGTCAGGTTGGGGACATCTCATTTCGTCATTTTTCCTCCATGGGTTTGGGTAATCTCTTTTGACCTCTCATCTTCTCTTTGCCACATCACCATGACCTCAGATCCCTTGATGTCAAATACTGCCAAATTCGGAGTCGTGTCGCTGATATGTTCAAGAGAAGTTTCCATTTGTAGTTTTCAACCTCCCTCTGATCCTCTTTTTGGTCATGATTCATTATCATAATATTCCTTTGTCTCGTGTTGATGGCATGGGAAACATTATGGCCCACATTCGACTAGGTCACTTCCTGTCGACTTCAACTCATTATCCAGGAAGCTAATCTAGAGACTCCCTACCGGTACCTTGGAGCTTGCATGCCTCAATGGCAAGTTCTTCGCATTCGACGACGGGTCCTCATCATTGGCCTTCGATCGAGTGATTATGTGGGTGTTCGATGCCAGATCACTGTTCGCATTCCGTGGATTGTACTAGTTGTACCTCGAGAGACATTTTCATTATTGGTGGTTTCTCTCATGCATGTTAACAGCTTTCATCATTGGCTGCTAATCAGGTGACTTTCTTGCATGTTTGACTTCAACTCACACATTCACATGCTTGAATCTGTACTTTTTCGGGTCGAGATGGAGCGCAAGACCCTGGGTTTTGTTTGATAAGATCCAGGCTGCAGGATATTTTGGTTTATCATGAATATTTGCATGAATCTTTTGATTGGATGGCTGCGACCATACATGTGTCTATTTGTTGATCCTTACTGCTGGATGGCTGCGTCCATACCTCAAATCTCAGTTTATATGTACTCTATTATGGATGGCTGCGCCCATGCCACGTGTTCATGTATCAGAGTTATTAGTTGTATTTGTACTTGCAGGTCTTCCGACAACAGTGTTTGGTTTGAACGCATTCTCGTAAAGCATTTCACTCCTCCCTCTCTCTTGGACCTCATGCTTTAGGGGGCATATGTTACACAACATTTTTTCACCGTCCTTGCAATCCCCATCCTGCACATTGGAGGACCATTTCTGTGACTTATATGTAGTGTCATGCCTTGGAAAAAGTGTCATTGCATCCCCTGCCATGAGAAGAACATTTCCTCTGTTGACTATTCCTAGAACAGACCATAAAAAAAAAATGATTTTGGGTTGGCGCTGGCAGGCAGTTATGGCCTCGTGCAAATAAGGGAAATTAACACTACGCCCCGCGCCCATTGGTGCTCTGTCTTAGTGGGCTACCCGCACCAAGCTATTTTTGGAAAGTTTTTTAAATATAAGAGCGAAGTTTCCATTTCCAACCACTTCGTGAGCGAGTCAGCATGGGTTGTTTGACTGAATCACGTCAAGCACCTTCCTTTAGCTTCTTGTTCCCTACTTTTGAGAAACCTCCCAAAGGATAAGGCCTCCCTTCCACCATATGAGGGATCCCAACCTCCTCCTCCCCTTCTATAAATACATATCTCTCACATAGATGAAACTAGCTGAATGGTTTGGATAGCTGAACATTTTGGAGAATAGCTGAAATAGTTTGATATAGCTGGTGTGAGATAGAGCAGAGAGAGACCCCTTGTCAAGAGAGAGTCTAGGTTGATTTCCTTTCCAAGTCCAAATTCCCCGACGAATGCTCAAGACGCTTTTCAACTGGACCCGCTGAAGGAGGCTGTGATGTCAAGGCTCATTTGGTTGTAATCTCTTTCTTTCTCTTAATTAATACATGACTGATGTTTTGGTTCCCGTCTTGTGTTGATGTGATTAATCTTGCGCAATACGTTTAATTCTCTTTGACCAATTAGATAGTTATGAATGCAAATATTGTTTCGTATGTTGCTATCGTTCTCTAATCCTTGTGTAGGCACCTAAGTACCACTGCTGAAGGACTACGACGTGTCGGGACAAATATCAGGAGACTGCTACCACAACTACGACAACTGCGTTGGAACAAAGATAGGACATCTATCCAAACTCAGTTTCATTCATTAACTAGGAATCGACGCATTAACATGTACTCTTGCTGCTAGACCCACCCTAGGGCTAGAGGGATCACCTCTGTCCGCATAGGGGATTTAACTACATAACATTCCTCCACGACCTTGTCCATCTGTTGTTGTTGTTGTGCAGAGGAGCCCTGTTTGGAGGCCGTGGCTACAATCTTCTTCTTGCTCTAAGGGCGGATCATTGGGAAAAAAAAATTCTTGGTTTTGGAAATGAGCTTAATGCATTTTTTTGCAGTAACCAAAGAGATGACGGTAGGCGGTGCTACCTCCGGTATCCTGTACAACTTATTGAGCAATGTAACAATAATAAGATGGGAACTAGAATCATACACAACATGTCACTTCCATAAGTATGGTTGGTCTAATAATACATCACAAACATCAAGAGGAGTAATGTCACATAATACCTCATCCATGAAGCTGTTTGATGTTGTAGGGAAGGCAACACTATTGGATGATGTAGAGATCTCGCCCTTGGTGAAGCCACTAAATAGTGTACGATTATGGGTGTGATGTGGTCAGCAAGCCCACCTACTTCACAAACTTTACTGAAATGATGTTATTTTGGCTCTCACTGTAGAAAATGAACTATAGTGGGGAACCCTTTACCCACATCTGGGAATGGAAGAGGCGCTCCCCCTACTTTGGATCTTTCAGTTCCTCCTTCTGGATCTTCGTTGTGGAAATGGTGGCATTGGGCTTTGCATCGATAATATTCTTCCCTTTGTCATTCCCCTTGTTGGGTTATGATTAAGAGACAGAGCAGGCATCTAATTTATAAGCCTTCAGCTGTGCCACTAGTGATTGCTTGGCCCGACACTCACTTGTGTTGTGAGTGGAGCTCTTATGGAACTCACACCACTTTCCCGTGTCCTTCTTTGGCTTCATGGTGTTTTTATTTGTTTGCAACTTTGGCGGGTTGTACTGGGCCGCCCCACCTTGGCTTTGTATTTTGTTATGTGGTTTGGGGGCACCTTTCCCTTGCTTTCGATTCACAGATCCAAAGTCTCGCTTCTTCTATTTGAATTCCTGCTCAATCTTGGCAACATACCGGAATGCTGTACCAAGTGAGGAGATGTTGAGGAACTCCATTTCCTCTTGAATGCATCTATGAAGAGAACTACGGTATTCAACACCAAATTTTTTCCTAGGGTATGGAAGAGATTCGTCAACTCATGCACATCTTGATCCCTTTGTTTCCGCAACGTAGTCCATTGTCTGTACTTGTCCTCATAGCTCCCCACGAGATAATATTTTTCCTTGATGGCATATTAGAAATAATCCCAAGTGGGTGCGGCTGATAAAAGAGAGGGTTCCCTCTAATCCTTTTGCTCATAGTAGGTTTCCCACTAGTCCTTGACATGGGAGGTGGCTTTGCGGAGTGAAAAAGCAATATTTTCCTGATTGGAAAAGTCATGAACTGAGAAATATCCTTCTAATAGATTCAAACATCTATCTACGATGTCTGCATATATTTGGCCCTCAAATATGGGAATGTCAAAGTTTACTTGTACCTTAAAAGGAGTGGCACCTCTAGAGTGGCTTCTCGATGCATTAGCGCCACTGGTGGGCAGTCATTGAAGGATCTGGGCAAAGTTATCCATCATTTCATTCCTTTGTTTCTCAAGGGCCTCCTCGAGAAATATTTTGATAGGATCTCCTGCTCACTTGTCTTTCTTTTCTTCCTCCATGGGCAACCGTCGGGTTTTCGAGGCTGATCTTGCAAAGGTTCAACTAGATCGAGCCCTAACTCCTTATACCCCAACCTTGTTGGGGACATGCAAAGAAGGATCGAGAAATAACATACCGCTCTGATACCACTGATTCAGATTTATGTAGGAACACAATAAAATATAGAAATACGCATAAATGTAGAGATGCAGTAGAAATAAAACTTCATTTCATTAATATCAAATACTGAAATATGATTACAGATAGAATGGAAATAAAATAGCTAGTACATTGGTGCCTTATCTCTGAGAAGAGATGTAGCAGCTACAGGCCTCTGCACTGTGTTACAGTGAGGCTCAAGGGCCTTTTTATTATTGAACAATAAGAGAAAAACCTAAACAACCAAAACCCTAACCCGAGGACATGTAACACCAAGAGTTTATGGGTCCCGTTGGGGTTAGTTGGGCAATCGACTTCCCGGGGTCGTAACTTGGTCATATTATCTCCCTTTGGTGCATATGATACCTCGTTGGAAATATCTCTATGAGGACTACATGTTTTGCAATAGTCCCCTGCCTTTGAGTACAGGTTTGCAACAAAAATTAAAAAATGCCATTTAGGGTGTTAAAACTGCTTTGGAAGTTCAGGACCCAAAAAAATTCTAAAAATAGTAAGTGCTACTATAAAAAAAGGAAACTGATGAAAATGTCTGGAGTTATAGGTGGAATAGGTGGGTTGCCACCAATATCCACCTAGATCAATTGACCAAGGGTTTCCATTAATGATAAAAGGGGAGATGGTTGGAAATACTTTTTTCATTGATGTCAAAGACATGGGAGATTACATATGCCCAAGATAAAGGTTGGAAAGTGACGATTGTTGAAAATAATGTTTTTGGACTTTTGATGCCCAATTTGGATACCCTATTTTTGAAGGCATTTTTACTCTAATTTCATAGCTCAAATTAGTTCATAGGATATATAATTGGAAATATTATTCCAAGGCCTTTCCAAAAATATACGACGTTCCCTCTAACTCCATATGAATGCAGAGATATGGAAGATTTCGTCGGTATGACCCAACGAAAGTACAAGCAAGTCGACCCAACCAATTTTTAGAAGCCATCCTCATAAGTGAATGTAAAAATACTATAAATAGAGGGAATATGAGTTAATTTAAATACCAATAGAAGAAATAAGAGATATGAGGTTGCAAGAGGAGCCAAGGGAGCCAAGGAATAACTTTTGGGGTGATTCATGGAGTGTAAAGGTGGAAGAAAAAAAGTGATTTATGGGGTGAATGAGTCATTTTGGAAATTTTCTTCTAAGATGTTTCATATATTTAAACTTATAGAGTACATATAGAATATTTTCATGTACCTATGGTTTAAATTATAGACCTTGGTTCATTATAATTCAAAGATATGTTCTAAGGAAGTTAGGCTTCTTGAATGATCCTAAAATCTTCTTAAAATATGTCATTTTGGTATTTTTGCTATAAATTTTCTCATGGTATGTTTTAGAACATGAAACTTGGAGGATCTAGATAGAACACATTCATGTAAATATCGTTAAAATTCCAGACCTTGATTCACTATACTTTTAGAGATGTGGTCCGAGGAAGCTAGACTTCCTGAATGCTCCTAAAATTTGCTTCAAACATGTTAGCTTGGTATTTTTGATATAACAAATTTTCCGTGATATTTTAGGCTGTGAATTTTGGAGGAGATAGAGGAGAGATATAAAGGCTCTTGTAGTATAAATTTTAGACCTTGTATCACTATAATTACAGAGATATGATTTGAGGAAGTTAGTATTCCCGAATGCTCTTTAAACATGCTTCAAACAAGCTAGCATATCATTTTTTCTATAAATTTCTCTTTAAAATGTTTTAGACTATGAAAACTGGAGAGGATAGAGAAGAGATCTCTAGGTACTTGTGGCAATAATTTCAAAACTATATTTGAAAAATTTGATATGTGGCATGTTGTGCAAGTTTGTTCTTGGGAATAAGTCGAAAGCAACAAGTTTTGGGAGTAGACTTGATGAATGAAGAAGAAACATGTAGACATGGTGAAAGAAGAAGCAACTAATAGACTCAGTGAAGGCAGAAGCTACAAGAAGACTTGGTGAAATTAGAAATAACTAAAAAACACTTTCAAGAAGCAAACAAACTCAGTGAAGTAGGTTGGTCCCTATGAATATTTGTAGTAATGGGGATTAGTGTCTCTTGTAGGTTGGTGCCTATGAATCTTACAACAGAGGATTTTTGATTTGGGGTATCATTGGATGTGATATAAGTCTCAAAATTTGTGGAGAGGATTAGACACATGTATTCTAGATAACATAAAAATTGTTTGGGGAAATTCCACCAGGAAACAATTTTATTTAATAAATTAATTATTTTTAATGAGACCCTAAGTCTAAACTTAGGAAATTAAAATAATTAATGGGTATTTATCTAAACTATGGGTGTAACTTCTAGAAGAAGACGAGGATCAAGCCAAAATAATCTTAGCCATTGATTAAATTCTAATATGGGTCATTGAATGTCAACTAGAATATTATTTAAGGAAGGCTTGAGGGTCATTTGGAGACATATTGAGAGTTGATCATTCAGATCGAATTGTTGAAGCTAGAGCAACGCAATGATTTCGTAGTGATCACACAGAGAGGGGCAGAGACTGTTTTGGGTCAGAGGATCTTCTCCGGAGCCAAGAATACGTAGTAGAGAGTCAAAGAGATACATAGAGAAGGTATCGCACTGCCCAGTGAGGGTGACATAGGTCCATCAAGGCCACACACAGAGAAACGCATAGGTTTTCAAGCAGAAGTTCGATTTTTAGCTAGGAGATCGAAGTTGTGAGATGGGAGGGCTATAATCGAGATTTATAAGGGCTTAACGATTCAACAGAGGAGGTGATGCAGTCTCCAAGAGCCATTGAAGAAGACCCACATAATTACTGCGCAGAGGCAGCGCAAATCGTGTTGGGAGGTCGTTGTTTCAACTACCAGACCAGTTGGGACGTGCCGTGTAGAGTGAAGTAATATCACTAATTTCTTCTGCTGAGTGATATTCTCTATATTGGATTTCCAGAAAGGAATCCATAGATTGTATTAATAAATAACTGTTTCTTAATAATAAAACCCTTAGATATGCTGCACCAGTTTTCCCGCATTGGGTTTTTTCGGGGACGTTTGTCCAAAAATAACAGTGTCCTGTGTGATGTTTTTCTTTATTGCTCAGTTTCTTGTTTTGGCATATTTAATTGATTAAGTGGAGGCTACAATAGTAATTTTATTCAGTATTTATAGTAGAATATTGTAAATAACTTTTTCGTTTAAATAAAAAGTCGATGAAGTATTTTTAGTTGGTTGTAGTAGGATTCCAGACTTGAATTTTTCACATGGTATTTGAGTGTTGTAGGTGAAACAAGAAGAGTAGAGCAAAAAATGGGTAGGAGGTCGAATAACCGAAGGAGGCAGCAGTTCGAATCCCTAGAGGGATTACATAGTTTAGGCCATGAGGGTTGAATTTTCAAGGAAAGTTTCTCTCTGAGTGAGTTTACAGAGAGGAAGGGCTTCCATATTGAAGTTTTGTTGTGGAAGAAGGGGCATCACAAAGCCTCAACGTTAGTGCTGGTGGGACGTAGTTTTATGTAGGTAGATTTTTGTTGGGAAAAAAGTTGTTAGAAGAAAGAAAAGAAACACAGTGAGGGTGTTGCGCAGGTAAATCCCCTCTGCGGACAGAGGAAATCCCTCTAGCCCTGGGGAGGGTCCAACAACAAGGGAACATGCTAATACTTGGATTCCTAGTTTATGAATGAAAATAAGTTGGGATAGATGTACTACCTTTGGTCCAACGCAGTTTTCATGGCTACAATCTCCTTATCTTTGTATTGACACATCGCGATCCTTCAACGGTAGTACTCAGGTGTCTGCACAAGGATCAGAGAACGATAACAACATACGAAAACATACTTTCATTCATAAATATTTAATTGGTCAAGGAGAACTAAACACATTGCACAAGATTAAACATATCAAATGAAAAACGGGAACCAAAACACCAGTCATGTATTAATAAGTAGAGAGAGAAAGAGTTTGCAAACAAAAGAGCCTTGACCTTATAACCTCCTTTAGCGGGTCCAGTCAAAATGCGTCTCAAGCATTTGTCAGGGAATTGGACTTGGTGAGGCAATGGGCGTAGACTCTCTCTCGAAAATGGATTCCTCTCTACTCTATCTCACACCATCTATAGTTTCAGCTATTCAACCATTTCAGGAGGTGGTTTGGGATCCCTCATAAGGTGGAAGGGAGACCTTATCCTTTGGGGAGTTGCTCAAAAGTAGGAAACAAGAAGCCAAAGGAATTTCTTTGAAGTTATTCAGTCGAACAAACCATGCTAACTCAACTCACGAAGTGGTTGGGAATGGAAACTCCCCTTCTATTTCAAAAAACTTTCCAAAAACATCTTGGCGCAGGAAGTCCACTGAGATAAAGCGCCAATGGGTGCGAGGCCATAACTGCCTACCAACGCTGACCCAAAATAATGTGTTTTTGAGAGCCTGCTCCAGGAATAGTCAACAGAGAAAATGTTCTTCTCATGTTAAGTGATGCAATGACACTTTTTGCAAGGCATGAAAATACACAGAAGTCAAAAAAATGGTCCTCCAATGTGCGGGATGGGGATTGCAGGGACGGTGACAAAATATTGTGTAACAGATGCCCCCTAAAGTGTGAGGTCTGAGAGAGAGGGAGGAGTGAAACGCTTTACGAATGTGTTAAAACTAAACACCACCATCAGAATACCTGCAAGTACAAATACAACGGATATCTCTTAGACGTGAACATGTGGCATGGGCACAAACATCCATAATAGAGTACATATAAAAATGAGATCCGAGGTATGGACGCATCCATCCTACAAGAAGGATCAATAAATAGAATCAGGTATGTTCGCAGCCATCCAGTCAAAAGAGTCATGCATATAGTCATGATAAACCAAAATGATCTCGCAGCCTGGATTTTATCATACAAATCCCAGGGTCTTGCGCTCCATCTCAACTCGAACAAGTACAAATTCAAGCATGCGAATATGTGAGCTGAAGTCGAACATGTAGGAAAGTTGCTTAATTACCAGCCAATGCTGAAAGCTAGTAACGGGCGTGAGAGAGACCACTAATAATAACAACGGCTCTCAAGGTACAAATAATACAATCCACGAAATGTGAACAGTGAGCTTGCATCGAACACCCGTAGAATCACTCGATCGAAGGCCAATGATGAGGACTTGTCATCGAATGTGAATAACTTGCCATTGATGCATGCAAGCTCCAAGGTACCGAAAGGGAGTCTCGAGATCAACTTCCTGGATAATGAGATGAAGTCGACAGGAAGTGACCTGGTCGAAGGAGGGCCATAATGTATCCCACATCATCGACACGAGATAAAGGAATAAGATGATAGCGAATCAGGACCAAACAGAGGATCAAAGGTTGAAAACTGTAGAAGGTAACTTCTCTTGAACTTATCGATGACATGACTCCAAAAATTAGCAGTATTTGACCTCAAGGGATCTAAGGTCATGATGACATGGAAAAGAGAAGATGAGAGGTCAAAACAGATTACCCAAACCCATGGAGGCAAAAAATGACAAAATGGGATGTCCCCAACACGACACGAATGCAGATGAGTGTCATGTTCAAAAGAGACATACTACCGACTGAGAACTCCATTTTCCCCCACCATTGCTGGTGAGTACCCCAATTATTTTTGGAAACAAGCTTGAAGGGGACAGCATATCCTTCTCATATAAGTTTGTCCTTTAGACAAATTTGTCCTAGTACATTTTACAAGCCCTAGGAAGGAGGAACTCAATTACGTCATGGTGACGATTTTCCAATGTCATTTAAGTTTTAGCGAGTCTAACAAAGGAAGAACTCGACGTCTTTTCATGTTTAGAGAGTTTGAAAAGAAGCAGAAAAGAAAACTCCAGCAGGTCCCTTTTCGTAGGTAGTCTCACAGATTTGAAAAGGTAGAAAAGTATGTATGAGAGAACCTCTTAGTCGCGATAGGCTAAGGTATTCCATTTTCGTAAATAATTTATCCCAGCCCGAAAAAGGGGTAAACGTATACTGGTTAGATATATTTTTGTAGCCTTTAACGAGTTCAAAATGAGAAGAGTCTCAACAATATTTTCAATTTTCGAGAGTCAGAAAAGAGCTGAAAGATAACTCCAAGGGTAATTTTTTCGTGTTTTTTCGGCATGAAGTGTGTGTTGTCGTCTCTCATTAGTTCATTTTCGTCACATTGAGGACCTGTTGCTGCACAAGAAACACATGTAAAACCCATTTTTCGAGATAAAATAGAAAAAAAATCGAAAAATATGCCTAAAAATCTAATTAGGTTTTTGAAAAGTTTATAAAATGCCAAAAAATAGTAAAAATAAATTACTTTTCACTTTTACCTCATGTGAGCATTTTTTACCCTTTCTTCATTGCGATTTTGCAGAGCTGACAATAGACAATCCAGAAGGCCAATCGCGAATTCGTCTGTTCCAGGTAAGAACTCATATCCTTGCCTACATTTTGATATAATTTTCATTGCCTACAATTAAATTTTTAGATATGTGGAGGGGTTTTTGTGTAAATTATGGTACGCTGGTCGGAGCGGGTTTCAGGCACAGACTCGCGCCAACCGGCCTTGAATTCAAACGGGGGCGCCCCAAACGCAACCATGATTTTAGCTTGTAAATTCAAACAATTGGCTCGTTTTAAACACTCAAACAACAAATGATTTGACTAATGATGACCCCAATGATGTGTTTACAGGTGTGAAAGAGAAAAATGGAGGTCGAATGGAAGGAAAGAGAACATAGTGAATAAGATGAACTAGCCTTGGGCAATGCGCGATGCATGGACGTTCTCAGGGACTGCGGGCTCAAGAAATTCTTCATGGCACCATGTCTTCGAGCTCAATCGGAGCTACTACAGTACTTGATCAGTGTCTAGGACATTGACTGATAAATATTCATAATTCATGACCAGGAGTTAGAGATTGAGGTCTTAGATGTTTATTTCATAACTGGATTGTCATGGAGGGGGGCAGTACCAATCCTGACAGGTACTTGGCCCATAATGGAAAACATGAGCATGGTCATTGACAGAGTGTACCGAGGGGAAAGGAAAGGATCCAAGAGAGGGAAGGTATATATCCAAACCATTCCGGATCTGGCACTAAAAGTAGTGTTTCACACCATCACGCGAGCTGCGGGATCTCAGGCTTCGCATGAGGCCACAAAAACACAATTACTTCTTGTAGTAGATTGCATGGCACCAACTCTCTACAACTGGGCAGAGGTGGTAAGATAAATATGAAACGCCAATTGATGAAATGCAAGAATCGTAAACTGAAATAGTTCGGCTATGGGTCCATCCGGTACCATTCATCTTGGAACAACTACCAATTTTCCAATGTCAGGAAGTGATAGTTCCTACACCACCAGCCCAAGAGCCATGGATGGTATGTTGGGTGGGTTTGATGCCAAGATCAGGAGGCGGTCAACAGATGTCCTCGAGACTAGAATTATTTGAGTGGCTCCACCGACAGCTGATTTTCGTGGAGGACTGGCCCTATTCTGGCATGGACTTTATCGGTGATGTAGATCTCCCACTCCCAACAGGAGAGGATTGGGATGAAACATTGGATAAGACTCATTTTTTATTTTGATGAGTATTATGATTTTTTTGATTATATATGTTTTGATCTTAATCCATGCATTTACAGACGTTGGCCCAGAAAGGCCTGCAAGAATGTCTCCAATAGCACGGAAAATTCCTCATGATTTTGATGTGGCCCCTCATGGTGAGGGAAGCGAGGAGGAGGAAATCGTCCACAACCTAGAGGGACTCAATAGAAAAATCCCAAACTGTGTGAGATTCGATGATATTCCTCCCGCGTACCAGAGACACACTACAGGGGTGTCAAACTCTGTTCACCGCTTATTGAGGTGGCTTGTGCGGGCAGTGACATGCTACCACTAGCATCATGCCGACTAGACACCTAGGCTTTTATTTCTGCATATTTTTTGAGAGACATGATGTCTCAGGATGTAACCAAAACATACATATTTTTTGAACTTATGATGCACGTGGATGAAAACAATCGATATATATATATATACATCTATTTTCCTATACGAATCTTATCATGTGATGATGATGTTTTACAAATTACACAAATGTCTATCTAATACAATATTAGCTACTGTATCAGTTGATGCATTCATTCGTCTAGAAATATGTTGATATGTGATGTAATCAAAATGTATTTCCAGTAAATGAACATGTAAATACAACCTTAAGATTTGAGGATGTCTAAAAAAATAATGCCCATTAAGTTGAAGAACAACAAGCTGAGAATCTAGGTTAACAATCAATGCACGAATGTCCAGATAAATGGCCTCAATTAAGAGTTCAATGACAACACTATATTCAGCGACATTGTTTGTGGTTCCTCCTAGACAAATACCTTGAAGGTCTATCAACTCACCATTAGGATTATAAATCACCCAGGCTGCAAAAGACAGATTCTGGGTACTGCGGGAGGCACCATCTGTGAAACCAACATAAGGAGTAATAAACATTTGCACAACAAGCAACAACCCAATAAGAAGGAAAAAACTACTCGCAAAGCACACCAAGCCAAAAATGTACAAAAATGAAAAACACCTATGTACAAAGGTAACATAAGCCCCATGATTAACAATATAGGGCCCATGCCACATGGGTTGAAATTTTCCTACCCCCAACTTATCATGAGCTTGGTCGTACAGGAGGACGAGGTCTCCTTCTATAAAGGAACGAGGGGAAACTAAATGGTTAAAATGAGTTTTGACCTGCTTTTTCTATACTTCTATGACAAGAGTAGCAAAGCTTCGAGTTTCATCAAGCCTCTCTAAATATATAAGACACTTTTTCCGGTGAGGTATTAGGCAGCAATTCAACAACTATCTTGAGAGAAGGGATTTCACATTCAATCAAAAGGGTAGCTTCCAAACCATAAACAAGCTGGAATGGAGTGAATCCAGTCGCATCCTTCACTGAGGTTCGGTAAGTCCAGAGAGCTGAAAACAACATGAGATGCCAGTTTGACTTATGCATCCCAATCGTACACTGAAGCATAGTGATGAGAACTTTGTTCACGACTTCAACCTGGCCATTAGCATGAGGGTAGTACGATGTTGAGCTGTCGTGACACATACCTAACTTGGAATTCAACTCAGCCATCATGTAATGATGAAAATGAGAACCATGATCAATAATAATGGCTTGAGGGACACCAAACTTAGTAATGATATGATTGAATAGAAATTGTGTGGCTGTATTACCATCAACTGTAAGTGTAGGCATTGCTTTGGCCCATTTTGTGAAGTAGTCAACGACGACGATAATATAAGCATGCCCCCCGACTGAGTGAGGGTTACACGTCATAAAATTGATTCCCCAATTCGCAAAGGGACCAACGGTAATGACATGATGAAGATGTGTGGGTGGCGCGCACATATTGTGCTGATAGATATGGAAATCATGACACTTACGGACAACAACAATGTAGTCTTTAAAGATGATGGGCCAAAAATACCCAGCATGAAGAATCTTTTATGCAGTAGCATATATAGACATGTGACTTCCACAGGTGCCATTGTGGCAATCGTTAAGGACCTTTTCAGCCTCCTTGAGAGTCAAACACCAGCAGAGAACAGAATCAACTCCGATGCGGTAGAGAGTATCTCCGACTATGCGATAACGTTGCGAATGATGGCGGATGCATCGACGAGCATCCTTTGTCAACTCAGATCGAAGGTGGAAGTCTGAAGATATACGATGATATCACCGTACCAAGGATCGAGGGTGCTAATAAGAAAAAGTGTGTCGTCTGAAATGCGTTCCTCAGAACCAGACGAAGCAAAATCACAAGGGAGAGAGTAGATCAAATCGGTGAATACCAATGACTTCTTCGATTTTGCAGTAGTGAACTCAAAATAGAATTCTCGAAGGATAACAATCCACTTCGAGTATTTCCCCCCCAGTAATTGACGAGTCAATATGTAAGTCATAGGGTTGCAACCAGAAATCACAGTCACTGTGTGCAACAGAATGTAGTGATGAAAACGTTGAACAACTTGGAAAACAACCAACGCCAACTTCTCCACATGCGCGTAGCATGTTTTAGTATCGAGAAGATTACGAGATATATAGTAAATGACATGCTCATCACCATCATCATTGTCTTGCACAAGAACCATGGAAATAGTGCTAAACGCGACAGCCAAATAGAGGGAATAATCGCGATGATAATTGGGAGGACGCAATAGAGAAGCATTGACCAACAATGTCTTCAGTGCATCGAAGGATTTTTGGGCGATCTCATCCCAAAGGAATGGGACGCCATGCTTAAGTAATCACATAAATACTTTGGCCACTTCAGCATAGTTCGGGATAAAAAGGAGCAGGAAGTTAGCTTTTCCCTGCAGGCTCTGCAACTGATGTAAGGAGGAAGGAGAGGGGAGATTAAAAATAGCTTCAACTTTTGAGTGGATCAAGACGAATCCTGTCTTTAGAGACGATAAACCCTAAGAGTATACTAGAATCAACGCAGAAAACACACTTATGCGGATTTAGCTAGATGTTATAGCGTCGACAGCGAAGAAAAATTTGATGGAGATGATCAGGGTGGTCTTTATGCTTAGCCTAATGAGCTGGAAGGTAAGACAGGTAAGGCTGCACAATGCGCTTGATATCATGGAGAGAATATGACATTGCTCTTTGAAATTTAGCCCCAATATTTTTAAGACTGAAAGGGAGCTTTTTATAAGAAAAATTACCCCAAGGATAGATAAAGGAGGTCTTATGTTGATCGACCAGGAGAATATTAATCTGGTTTTACCCAGAAAACATGTCCATAAGGGAAAGGATCTCACTCCCCGCACAATCATCAATGATCTGATTAATAAAAGGAGTGGGATAATTATCCTTAGGGAAAGCATGATTGATATCACAGTAATCAACACAAACATGAGTAGTACCATGTTTCTTATCCACAAGAACGATATTAGAAACCCATTCTGTCAAGGGAATCAAATAGATAAAAACAACTTTAAGAAGTTTTTCAACTTCTCCCTTAATAGTGGCCACCTTTCTAGGGTGCACAGGACGAAGGCGCTGGAGAACAGGCTTCGTACAAGAATAAGTAGGAATTTCATGCACCACTATACTTGGATCAATTCCAGACATTTCTTCGTAAAACCAAGCGAAAATGTCACGAAACTCGCAGAAGAGACTAGTGTAGACTTGGATCTCATCGAGAGAATAGTTCACCCCAAGATGGATGTTCTTGACAACCCCTGGTTTGGGGAAGATGTCGATAGGAATCATTTATGTGATGTTGCCCAAGTTACCTTTTGCAAATACTTCATGTGGTAGGATGGGCGTCTGAAGTGGAGGAGAAGGAACTTGAGAAGAGAACCTCTTGAGACAATTAGAAATAGCCCCAAGGCTGGGCATGAAAGAGGAACAATGATGATTATTGTCCCATGGAGGATCCTCAAGAGACATAGTTTCCACGATGGCTTCATCGAAGGGAAATATCTCATTTAAGGGATCAGGTGAATCTGAATCACCGAGCCAAGGGGATTGAGAATAAGAGTCAAGAGACATACTCAACGGAGCATGATCATAGGGCGAAGGATCCGAAGCTGAAATAAGTTCACAATAATCAATATTGATCATACTTAACGACATTGAATCACCAAATGAATCAATCTGCTCGAGCGAAGGGATGATCCACGGATCAGAAGACCTGGAGATCATGTTAACCTGAGAAGTATTGGGTGGAGGAAGAGGAAAAAGGCCCATGAGGGTAGGATCTTTGAAAAGACCCGGCCCTACACTCTCATAAGGCGTAGGAATTTGATCTACGTATGGAACATTGCTCTCGGAAGACGAAGAAGTAAAAAAAGGCAATTGATCTTCAATGATTATCTTTCCTTCGTGCGAGAATTGAAGAACATGAAAGAGAGTGGACGGAACACACATCATGGCATGAGTCCAACTGTGACTGATGAGAAGATTGTAATTGAATTTGGCGTCAACGAATTCAACCTCGACGTTAACAATGTTCCCTTCTAACGTAATGGGTAAACTAGCGAGAACATCGAGAGGGTGAGATTCCCTTCTATCAAAATCTTCGAGAGTGTTTGGAGATGAGTTGAGGGTGGGAGAGCCAATGGCTTTCCAACAGGCAGATGACATGACGGAGGTAGAAGCCCCCTCGTCCATGACCACTCGATGAATATTCTTTTCATTAATACCAACTTGGATAATCAACACAAGCTAGTGAGGGATATGTGGAACGAAATTATTCAGGTCGAAAGTGATAAGGCTCAAATCGACAGGATCAACCCCACCAATGGCAGATAACAAAGCCTTCCGTTGAGACAGACAACTCTGAAGTACTTCAAATGCAGACATAACAGATGGCGCCTGATCTAGATCCTCAACAATACTGTAATGCTGAGCAGCACGGGCATTAGGGTTGTAGGAAGAATTACGGGGTACACCTTTGGAAGGTGGTCGTACAACAGGCTCAATAATGGGCCTTTCAATCTGAGAGGGCCAGAAGCAGGTGGGGGAGGAGGACCATCAGGGATTTCCTTCCCCGCCGTCTGACATGGTTCGGTATAATCTTTCGATGGTAGCAATGGAAATTGATGCAGAACTGTTCATCATGAACACCTGAGAGCCAAATGGGGCAGAGGACGGAGGTTTCTCCACCAACTGAGTCTGCTATGACGGAAACAGTTATTTGAGAACATCTAGAGTGCCTTTGGTGCCTTTGAGCAATCGACTCACCTCAGCCCGTCTGGGACAATCCTTGGTGTAATGCTCTTCATAACAAATCAAACAAGGGTACTTAGGTTTGCGTTGAGAACGATCATCAACACGAGAGTTATGAGAATCCTATTTCGGGGTATCGGAATTGGCCTTAACTTTACCCTTCTTTTTACCCTTGGAAGTTTATCCGCCGGATTGGACTGGATGACATTTACTTCTGAAATTTTACCAGAATTCGAGAGTGGCTGAGAAGCAGTATCATTGGAAGTAGTATACTTTTGTTTCACAGGATTTGGAGAAGAATACTTCTGAGAAATCTGAGACACGAAACCGATGATACTGTCGACAGATGGCGTCGCCGGTGCTTTGGAAGTTCCAGGTCGAGGGGCATCAGGCAAGAGTTCGTACAATGTTTCGAACTGAAAGTACACAAGATCAAGGTACTAGGCACAAGCGATGGCTTGTTCCTCAGTAACACATGCCCCCATAGCAATGTCCTTAGCAATCAAAGCAATGAAGGAGGTAGTGAACCAATCAGTTAGAAGTTGATCAGGAATATCAAACTTGATCAAGCAACGACAACGCCTCCATTCATGAATATGATCAGAGATATGAGTAGCTTAATCTTGCTTCAAGGATGTGAGGAGGTGTGTCCCAGTTTCATACCAAATTGGTAACTAAAAATGCGTGAGAAAGGCCATGGCCAAAGAGTTGAAATCTTGGAAGACGTTGCGAGATAATTCGATGCAACACTTGGCAGCAGCACCAGTGAGATTCCATTGGAAAATACAGAGTCGAATGGAATCCTCAACCCAAGAGTTAGAGGAACACCAAAGATGGTATGTCATGACATGCGCTTGGGGGTCTTCTCCAGACTTTCCCTCCAATTTGGGACAACCGCCATGAATTTTAGTTAGAACTGGAGGCCAATACGAGTTATGAAGGATAGGATCGTTTGTCAACTTTGACACATTAGGTAGTTCCAACGTCGCAAGGAAAGGTAATTGAGGATTGAAAGGAATTGCAGGTCGTTGATAAAGACTAGTATTAACATTCCATCCAGGTTGAGAGAAATTCTTCCCCCATATGTTTTGTTTCAGTGGATTCTATCCATAGGGGTTATAAGCCTGATAGTTCTGCCCATACATGGGTTGAGGATCGGGATATTGATTTTGAGCATACTACTGAGGTCCTTTCTGAGCAACATATGGATTTTGTTACAGAATGTAAGAATCACCTTGAGGTGGATTATACACCATCTGGGATTGACCTTGAGGAAAATAAGTGAAACCTTGGGGCGCAATATTTACTACCTGAGATTGACCTTGAGGAATGAAAGTAGCACCTTGAGGCTGAACGAGTTTTCCTTGGGGTGCAGGTTGACCCAGATACTGAGGTTAGATAGGATGTCCCTACAGAGCAGGTTGCCCTGGATACTAGGGTTGGACAGGTTATCCTTGCGGAGCAGGTTGGCTTGGATACTGGGAGCCACCGGGTTTCCCTTGTGGAAAAGGTTGGCCCGATGGTTTGGATGGGCCAGGTTGTCCCTAAAAACCAGGTTGACCCCGTGCAGGACCGAAATGTTTTCCTTGTTGTACAACAGTTTGACCTCGATGAACAAAATGCGGGTGTTGTTGCACAAAAGGTTGTCCCTGTGGTGGATAGATTTTCCCCCCGGGAACATGAGACACTCCCTGTTGAACATGAGGTTGACCAGAAGGACTGTAGGGTTGTCCTTGTTGGAGCGAAGGTTGTCCCTGAAAATGTTGTCCTTGCAGACCATAAGGTTGTCCCTGTGGACTAGAGGGTTGTCCCTGTTGGACCGAAGGTTTTCTCTGTAAGTGTTGTCCTTGTAGGCCAGAAGGTTGTCCAGGCTGGTAAACGATTTGATTGGGATCAATCAGAGGTAAATAGATGGTATTACCATACATGTCGAAATCATGCAGATGATTACCAAAAGTTTGCAGCTGCTAAGAACCCCGTTGACCACTCTGTTTCAACGACCCCATAACAGTACACCCTCATTTTTGCAAATGGGATTTATCACGTTCGAAGTGTTCACGCCATTTAGATTTCATCATCATTCGACAGTTTTATAAATGATGTAAACCCATTCTGCATATTTATAATGTAAATGATCTTAGTAAAACCATCATGTATGTAACAACCTAGGTAAGCCTAGTATTTTGGTGACAATTTCTATCCTAGGAGGTTTTTTGTCTCACTGATTCATTTGTGTTTCTCAACACAAGTGTTCGACAGAGTTTTCCCTTCTAGCCTCACCCCAAAGCTAGGGTGGATTTTGTCGTCAAGATACTAAGTGAGTCCTAGTTTTTTCTATCGAGTCTTTGTAAAAGTAGTTTGGGAATAATCCTAACTAATTAGCTAGATTATTTTATTACAAGCTACTTGGTCTACTAGATCATATTTTGAGTCGCAGAATTAAGTAGCTATTTGAGGGTCTATCACGAATGGGTTTTCCCTCTTCATGTGTCAAAATGTATGTATATTATGTAAAGAGGGTTGGAAAAATAATTAAATCCCCTCTCAGTCAATTAATTAAATTTTCTGGCCAAATTAAATTAAAAATCTTAAGCCAAAAATTTAATTAATTTTAAGTCCTAGGTGATTTAAAATTCTTCAAAGGAAAAACTCGTGGGTCCCTAAAAAATAAAATTTTAAAGGCCCCAGGCCAAGGGAATATTGAGAATTTCGAGAAATTTTGGACCCTTGGGCCTTGGTGGTTAAGTCAAAGTCAAATTTTTGAGGTAAAAATAATTAAATGATAAATTCAAATTTCCTCAAAAAATTATAATTTCAACGGACGAGATTAAAATATGATTAAATCTTTTTTGACGGTCAAGATTACTTTGACATGGATCAACTGAACTAGCCATTGGAGATTTTTATCTTATAAATTAGAGGTCTTTGTTAGTCTTTCAGTCATCCGATCTCTTGATCATGTACTTGCTCTTGAAGCTCTCATGTAATATTTTTGAATAATACAAACGAAGTCTTTGGGGTTTTATTTTGATGGTGGTGTTCTTCTTCAACATTTTATGGTAAACTTGTTCTTTATATTCTACTGGTGATTATTTTAACGAATTGTTGATTAATGGATATTATAGAGTAATCTATTGCACAAGTGTCTTGTTTAGGTTAATGGATTTAGGGTAGGAATATTAATTGGATTGAGTTAGTAGCTATCTCTAACTCTTGAAAAATTTAATTTTTTATCTTATTTCTCTATTGATTTAACAGTTTAACTTTAAGTGTGCAGAAATATTTCGGATTTAGAATTGGGCGTTTGGGGAAGTCCTCGGCTGGACCAGCTGACTCCCATGGAAATAAGATCTGAAGAGCCCTCCGGATCTAATTCCCCTGGCTTACCTTAAATTCTTTTTTTTTTTTTTGCAGGGTTTTTCTAGAGCTTGTGCCTAAATAAAAAAAATGATCTTAGTTTTTTTGAATTTAAAGTTAGATCTGGCTAGTAAGAGCCTTAGATCTTCAAATCTAGGAGGGAAGTCAGAATTATGCTCCTCAAATCTGACAGATCTTCAACTCTTGTGCATACACTACTACATTTGGCGCAAATTCCGACACTTGGTTCCGACGCTTTTGACCAAATGTCGGAAATTTCCCCAACTTTTTTCCATCCCGCCCGAAACCGTCTCTATACTGACGTTTATAGAAAGGTGTCGCAATACCGACACTTAAAAAGTGTCACCACTGCGACGTTTGGAGGAAGACGTCGCACTGGCGACACTATGTCCCAAAGCGTCGCTATTGCGACGACTACAAGTGCGACACAATGTCTAAGTGTCATAATTGCGACGTTTGGAGACCTTCGTTGCAATAGCGACGCCTTTTTCGCCGTCGGTATAACGAAACTGATATGCGCGCTAAATGCATATACGAAACTTATATGCACGCTACATAAAAATGATTTTATTTTTTCGTATCCGTGGCAATAACTAATATCACGCGCGCATCCGCCCTCCGCTCTTGCATAACAGCATTCGCCCTGATCAGCTCTTGCATAACAGAATTTTCCCTCAGCATTCGCCCTCAGCGTTCGCCCTCAGCTCTTGCAGAACAGAATTTTCCCTCAGCATTCGCCCTCATCTCTTGCAGAACAACATTCACCGTCAGATCTTGCAAAATGGTAAGTTCTTAGGCCTTCCTCCTATAGTAAGTTTTAAGGTGTCGCAATACCGACACTTAAAAGTGTGGCCATTGCGACGTTTGGAGGAAGACGTCGCACTGGCGACACTATGTCCGAAAGTGTCGCTATTGCGACGACTACAAGTGCGACACAATGTCTAAGTGTCGTAATTGCGACGTTTGGAGACCTTCGTTGCAATAGCGACGCCTTTTTCGCCGTCGGTATAACGACACTGATATGCGCGCTAAGTGCATATACGAAACTTATATGCACGCTACATAAAAATGATTTTATTTTTTCGTATCCGTGGCAATAGCTAATATCACGCGCGCATCCACCCTCCGCTCTTGCAGAACAGCATTCGCCCTGATCAGCTCTTGCATAACAGAATTTGCCCTCAGCATTCGCCCTCAGCGTTCGCCCTCAGCTCTTGCAGAACATAATTTTCCCTCAGCATTCGCCCTCAGCTCTTGCAGAACAGCATTCACCGTCAGCTCTTGCAAAATGGTAAGTTCTTAGGCCTTCCTCCTATAGTAGGGTTGACTCTATTTGGGGTTTTTTTGGTCAATTCCATTGGATTGTGTTAGGATGTAGGGTTCTCTCTAGATGTCAAGAATCAAGATTCAATACCCTCTATTATCTTCATCACCCAATACAACATTTAAATTTTTCCCAAAGAAACGCTTATTAATTTGGTAGCCATTATTTCTCCCTGCTTTAAAAACCCTACATTTAAATGAAAACAAGCATTGCATTTCAACTACAAAAATCTATTAGTGTTCAAATGTACATGTGTGCTACATTAACGTCTGATATCACGCGCATTCGCCCTCCGCTCTTGCAGAACATCATTCGCCCTCAACATTCGCCCTCAGCTCTTGCAGAACAGCATTCGCCCTCAAGCTCTGTACCGCATTCGCCCTCGCCTCTTGGGTGTATCAAAGATTGGCCCTCGCCCTCTTGCAAAATGGTAAGTTCTTACTGCAGGCCCTTCCTCCTATAGAGGGTTGACCCTACAGCCTAACCAAATAGCTCCACTTGAGAAAAATTTTCATAATCTTGGGGCTGGATATACTGCAGAGCAAACAATTGTAGTTATCATTCATGCTCCAATATATTAATATAATTTTTACATTGAACTGAAGAAAGGGAAACAAGAAAATGCTAGCCATCATACAATGCTTTGACATAAGAGTTTTGAGTGACATACTTGAAAAAGAACTCATCCACTGATATTTATAATCATTTGAGTTATTCAAGTTAAACACAATGTCAAGAATCAAGATTCAATACCCTCTATTATCTTCATCACCCAATACAAGATTTAAATTTTCCCCAAAGAAACGCTTATTAAATTGGCAGCCATTATTTCTCCCTGCTTTAAAAACCCTACATTTAAATGAAAACAAGCATTGCATTTCAACTACAAAAATATGTTAGTGTTCAAGTGTACATGTGTGCATCACTTGTGTAGGGTATTCCTTTTTCACTTTCACATTATCCAAGAATCTGTGCAGTATAATTCATATTTTTTGTGATTTAGATTATCTTGAAAAAGGAAAGGTAAATTATTTCCCATGGAAAAATAAGGTTTTCCCTTTTTACTACTGGAAATGATACAAAAAAGTTCCATTTATACCCGAAACTCCTATGAAACAGGAACCAAATAAAGGCCATGTCCTCAATGGACATCATTTGGCTTTGAAAATGGCCATTGCACTGTGTTGTTTCTTATATTACAGCACGATAGTTTCTTAGGTCATTTCTTGTTTCTTGAGATGAAAACAACCAAAGAAATCGTGAAGATCCTTTTAAGAAATAAATGACCATTTCTCAATCATATCTCAACTATTTTTTATTTTATTCAGTGGTTGCTTACTTTGAGAGAAATTTGACACTTTTATAAGGAATATAACATAAAAACACATGGGAAGGAATTCATGATGTAGATGACCTTTAGTTGTTGTCAATTAAGAATTGATAATACACGATGCATGTTCTGTACTACAAACTAGATTCCTTCCTGGAGTTAGGACACAGAGTATTAAATCAAAGTTGTAGTTTCTAACTTCTTGTATTGGTTCATCAATCTTGAAATTCAGACATTGTATGTCTTCATTGCTTCATGTTTGAATAATTTGCATCATATCGTACAATAGGAAATTAGGAATTATGATTATTATTACTTTATGGATCTGTTAAGTTATTTTTAAGTTTGCATGGTTTAGTGTGAAATTATTCTAGTCCCCAAACACATATAATCAAGGAATTATAACATGATTTCAAACATTAAATATCAACAAAATTGTTTAAAGGATATTGAAAGGAAAAAGGTGATGGAAGATAGAAAGTGCCTTACTTAAATGCTCTAAGGATTTTTCAATAGTTGCTCCAAAAGCTTCACTTCAAGGCCCTTCAAGATCGTATCCAACAATGCTATACCATCAGCTTCAACAATGTTGCTCCAAAAATGTCCTCAAGGTCTTCACAACAAGTTCACTAGAAGTTGCTCCAACAATATATTCAATAAGTTCTTCATTGTCAACTCGTCTCTTGTTTGGGTGCCTTAATGTGCAATGACATGTTTCTAGGACTGAATTCAATGCAAGGCATATTTGAAACTCTAACTTTGTCGTCCGGTGTCTTATTAGAAATTATTTTAGTTTTCATTTTGTGTTTTTAAGTTAGATATTGTTTTCAAGTTTTTACATTTATAATTTTATTGCAATGTGGCAGACTGATGAGAGCAGTGCAGGAACAACCCAGAGACTGGATGATCGCGGAAAGAGGCCAGCGGAAGAACATGTAAAGTGCCAGCATTGCTCTATATTCAGGTATTTTAGTTATTTACATAATTGAAATAATATTAATTTTGTTCAAATATGCAGACACCTAGCCATGGTACGCCTGATGATTCCCTCTTTGAGGAAGAGCTTTCTTCATCCCTATCTCCAATGTTCTTGTTGCGAAAAAAGGCACGAGATGCAAGGTCGAAATTTAATACTTTGATAGACGCGCCTCAAACACCTGAAACAGAAGAGAGGATAAAAAAACTTATGAGCCAGCTAGAAACATATCAGGTAATAATAAAAAGTCAAAAGGATATTTTTTTTGTTCTGCATGAGATGAATTGTGATAGTTTGATTTTTAATTTTTACATTGATTAAACTAACAAAAAGTTCTTTTGTATGTAGCGTTTTCTGGCATTTGCTGAACCCGGTGTTGGTGGTAGTGGGACACAAGGGCAAGAGATTGCCCAACAACCCTCTCGTACACCTTCTACTCCTTTAGGTGCTAGCCAAGAAACACACCCTGCCCAAGCAGACACCCAGCCAACCGCTGAACGTGTTGGCAATGATGAGGCCGATATGGCCAACTACATTATTGCGTTTCCTGGAGCTACACGTGTCAGCTCCACAGGGACCATTAATGGCACGTTGTTGGTGAACGATGAAGGTGTCCCTATAAAACATGTACAACTCCCAGGTAAATTTTAATATTTTAACTATTTCATGTACTTTATCTAAAACATATTTATCACGATTTTTATTTTTAAATTAATGATAATATCTTTTTTTTTTTTTTTTTAAATCTGTGTAGGAAACAATGAGTTCTATAGGTATCTGGAGAACCATGCGTTGGTAATTTTTGGCCCAACCATACGCACAGGGTGGAATTCCCAGAGTTCCAACCTGAAAAAAGAACTTCTAGATTATCTAGAAACCCTTTTTGGGGTCGGCATATTTGACAGAACAGCGGTGGCTCGGGTTGCCGGCAAATATTTGAAATATACTAGGGACACCTATAGGACGCAATTGCAATTTAACCCTAGATATGAGCGTCCTCTCATAGTTCCAGAGAGTGAGTGGAGAGCACTCATCCATGACGGAAAAGAGAAAAGGGCAAAGAAAGAAGGAAAAATACCAACTGGACCCGCAAGGTATTACAACTTTAATTCAATAGCTTTAATTTTCTCATGTCTAAAATAAAAGTGTGCCACGTCATATCTGACTTTAATCTTTTGATGCTAGGTTTCCTGACACCTCAAAGGCAACCAAAGCTAGGATTGAAAAAAGGGCCATCACAAGCTAGGCCAGGGCGGCTACTTGAAATTGGCCGCAAGAATTGTAATTAAGTAGCTAAGCATCTTATAATTAATTGTATCGCCTTCCAACGTTTTTGTAATCCTATCAAATATGATTAAAAATAAACAGACATATGTAATGTAGGGTGATGACTTCGGAACAGAAACAACAGAGGAAGATAAAAATATCGCTTTCCATTTCGGCTATCAAGCCGTAGTTGAACGTCGCATAAGCTTGGGTCAGGTCCCAAGATCCAGAATGCCTGATAAGGTAAAACATTAACCTTTCAATATGTTTGTTTTCATCCATAAATTTAATGTCTAACAAATTTGTTTAAATCATGGGAGCAACACTACCGACGACGCAAATAACCCAGTTTTAGAGCCAAATGTAGATGATCCTCACGTGCAACCTGATCATTGTAGTAGGGACCAGGCCGACAATGCTACTATCAATGAGGGCCATGACGGTAATTAATTTCCACTTATAATTTTTTCTAATTATACCTTGATGGTTGTCCTTATAACATTTTTTGTTTAAATGACAGAGAATGTTTCCCTTGAGGATCTTACCACCAGAGAGGAAGACAGGGCAACAGTCCCAATGGCGACAACCGGTGCACCAGGTAAATAATCTCATTGCAATTTTTTTTATTAATATTACTGAACTAGTTCAATGATATTTAAAAACTGACAATTAAAATTTAATATTATCTGTTTTTGTAGGCGATGCCCCGTCATTGGATGAGACCAGACATCGTGACTACGCAACTAGGTCAGTGCCGACAACTGATGCACCAGGTAAATAATCTCATTGCAATTTTTTTTATTAATATTACCGAACTAGTTCAATGATGTTTAAAAACTGACAATTAAAATTTAATATTATCTGTTTTTGTAGTCGATGCCCCGTCACTGGATGAGACCAGACATCGTGACTACGCAACTAGGTCAACGCCGACAACTGGTGCACCAGGTAAATAATCTCATTGCAATTTTTTTTATTAATATTACCGAACTAGTTCAATGATATTTAAAAACTGACAATTAAAATTTAATATTATCTCTTTTTGTAGGCGATGCCCCGTCACTGGATGAGACCAGACATCGTGACTACCCAACTAGGTCAACGCCGACAACTGGTGCACCAGGTAAATAATCTCATTGCAATTTTTTTTATTAATATTACCGAACTAGTTCAATGATATTTAAAAACTGGCAATTAAAATTTAATATTATCTGTTTTTGTAGGCGATGCCCCGTCACTGGATGAGACCAGACATCGTGACTACGCAACTAGGTCAGCAGTGCGGGTCGAAAGGCACGAAACAAGAGCAGAGCATGATGATATTGATGATGTAATTAGGAGCTTTAGAAATAGGAAGAAGAAAAAGAAAATTCGATAATGTAAAATATTGTATTATACTTGGAACGTTACCAATGACCATACTTGGAACGTTTTTTGCGTTATATAAAAAACTCATTTATCATACTATTTTTATGTCAAGCATTAATTGCAATGTTTCCTTGCATACTTTTTGTTGAATTGTTTTTTATTAGTTATTGAATATTTTTTTTTATGCTCATGAAAGTAAAAAATGAATTATAGATTGGGTATTGGGGAATTGAGAGTGATGTGAGGGCGGGGGGGAGGGGCCATAAGAGCTTCCACCTTCACGTGGTTGGCCCTGTTTAGTAGAGAATAATTTATTGGAGCGATTTAATCTTGGAGCAAACCTCCCTCGATCCAGCGTAGCAACAAAAAAGTCACCGTTGACTTAGTTGCTACTCTTTCAGATCGTGGGAGGCTTGTTCCAAGTTCATGCGACTCCAATAAATTGTTCTTGAAACGAAGAGGAGCTTATGCAGGTATGTTTTGACATTTTCAACATATGTTCTAACATTATCATAAGAATGCATCTTAGAGTAAAAAATACTACATCAATTACTTGTATTTATTGTACAGATAATGATGGATTTTAATTGACTTGGCAGTGCAGGTACAAATCCTCTTGCATCATGAGCAATACAACTTGTCAACCAGGGTCATGTCCAGGATATTTTTGCTTGTGCGCTTGACCAGGTTCGTAATGTCACATTTTGTAAGTTCCTTTACAGTTCATAATTCAATATTAAGCTTGTTCATGATTATTATCTAGGTTTTTCGTATGTGTTTTTTCATCTATTTGATTGTAAGCAACTCTGCATGTTTCCTGTTGTTCACTATGATTTCTCCCATTACCACTCCCAGGATGAATCCGACTTTATTGTTACATAGGTTACTTTATTGTTACTATGATTTCTCCATTTACGATTTCATAGGTTACATCATGTAGAGTTGTCAATCTCAGGTTGGTGATGAGATTTAGTTCTCCAGATTTGGGGCTTTTCTGATATTTTCTCCCTCATGTCATTCCTGCATCACCTCGTTGTTTGAGCATGCCAATTGTCTACCACTTGTACCAATTGGCACATGTCAATCTCCGAGTGGTGCCACATTTCACCTATTTTCAGTGAGAGTTTAGGGTTTCTCTAACATAGCTTCAGAAATCCGATTCAGTGCCTGCTTGAATATTGTCACATAATACTCATGGTTTGGATTGATGAGCATGTTCTCAATGGTTGGTTGATTCATAAGAACCACCCATATAGTCATCTTGAGATATTTCAGAAGTTTTCTCGGGTTTCCTTTTTCACCGTTTCTAGTGGGTGGGATGGTGTGGGGTGATGCATCAATACTGGTGCTCTTGTAGTAGGGAATTTGTTTTTGGGGATATAAAGGAGCATTTGATGTAGATATCCCATTGGATTCATTCATAGATGGGCACGAGAGGTCTAGAATTTAAATTAAAAATATGCAACCTCTAGCATGGCAACCTGAAGGCTACGAGAGACACTGGTTAAAGATTGTTTTGTAGTGGCCTTAATATAGTCGTGATTTCTTTCTATTATCTTAATGCAAATATATAGTCCGGTCTCATTAAAATGAGGATTGTGGTTGTATTTCTCTTTGGTTGTTTCTCTCTTAATGCTCCAGAAGCTGCCAAAAGTTGCGATAGTTGTTTAGTTTGCCTGTTACAACTTAAAAGTGGTTTTTAGCAATGGGAGTCATTTTTTTTAAGGTTCATACTAATATGAAGATCTTGTAATTCTATATTCAGGATAAGAGAAGATGGCCTCTGCTTTGGGCAGTATGACAACAATTGCCACATCTACCTCATTGGGTAACAATGGAAAGGGGAAGAAGTTGGGTGCAATGTTTGATAATTATGGAAGACAATTGTCTTCTCTTTCAATTTTTTCACCCATTTCCTTTAATCGCTCAAGCAGAAGAGGGACTCTGAGATTACGCGACAGAGAGAAGGTAGTTAATACAAGAGCTATGGAAAAGGAGTTGTACTTCAACAAGGATGGCTCAGTGACAAAAAAATTGCAGGTCAGAGGAAAAATTATGTTTAAAGGAAGGTCCCCTGCACGTGAAACTTCACTGCGGTGGATCTTTCCTTGTCCACTTATATGAAATTTTAATGTGTTATTTTAATTTTTCATGGAGGGTTGTTATTTTAGATGTGTGCTCTGGTTTTATTTTTAACGTTGTATTAGTTTCCCCTCTTAAATGTCTTAGATTTGGTTGGCATAATTTGAAAACTCAAAGGTGAAAGGAAACATATTTGTTACCCAGTGGTCTAAAAGGAAAGGGTTATGGCTGAGTCAAATTTTATTGTTATTGACAGTGTAATGAAATGTATCTCAATGCTATGGTTTTGGCCTTTTTATTTGTTGAATTAGAGGACCCAGTTGAAAATATTGGGGCCAAGTAGGCTGGTTTTCCTTTTTGCTGATGGTTTGGTGTATCTAATTGAATTAGTTGCCTAAGGTATTTTTGGTTGCAAATTCCTTTTCATTTTTCATACAGTATTGGCCTTGTGGAATACATTTGATTGTGTGGTCTTGTTAGATCTACAACATTTGTAGTTGTCTAGTCTTATGGCCGAGGTGCACTTTTATTATGGAAATAGTTGATGCAATATTGTCATTTAATCCTTACTGCAGGGTAGCATGTTGAGAAGTTTCTTGTGAAACATTTGGTATTCAAAATGACACTCGATCCTATACAGCATCGTGCACTTGACTTCAAAATTCATATTCAAAGTGTGCCAGACAATTATTGCAAAATTTCAAATATTTATGTTGTTTTAAACCATTATCTTTTTCATGTATTGGATGCCGAAAATGTGAAAAAGACTTTGGTATGAAACCAACTGGTGAATAATTTCTAGCAAAACAACCACTTCCAAGACATGATTTAGAATTAGAACATATGTACTTATGAAGCATATAAATATATCCTTGATGCATTGTCAATGTTTGGCTAGGGTTATTTTTGGAGAAAATAACTCCTTATTCCTAGAATAGTGATCTTCAATACAAGTAAATGCCAGAGAAGAGAGATCATCGTGTGACGCAACAAAACTGAAATTGGACCCCTAAGGAGAGCCGGTGTGTCTACAATCGCTCTGTCAGCATTTTCCCCTGGTTTACCCCGTTCTTTTCCTCCAGCCTGGGTCTTCATTGACTTCTTCTTTCTTCGGGTTTATTTATCAAATTCGTAGAATTTGATAAATAAATACCATCCACAATGGTTGGACCTTAATTTATATTCCCGACTTTATATTATCTCCAAGCCTTATAACCAATGTTTAACTTTCAACACTTTGTATTTATACTCCACGTTTCTTTTTAAATAAATAACTTGTAATGAACTTTCGGCTCTATATTTCACCACCCAGACTTACAACAATCACGCTCCAGACTTATGCTAATTATCCGCCAATCGTTTAATTAAACAATTTCATTATACTCCGGCCCCACCTATATATATCAATAACCAATCAAACACTCGTATCGTACCCGGCTATCCTCCGCACACCTTAGTTAACCTCCGGGCAAGTTCAACGTGCGACCACCGTCCGATGGCCCTTCTCCAAATCAACGACTCTTGGCAATTTCGCTTGGCTTCCAACGTCGGGCTTTAACGTGCGATGGCGCGGGTTAAACGGTGGTTTTCCGGGGGTCACTTCGCCACGTGTCGCCTTCCCTATGGAATCGCTCGCGAATAGGAAATACCGCCTACTCCGCAAAAGCGGTGCGATATGGGCAACCCGCTTTTGTGATTCCGCTCGTGGTTTTGGTACAAGCTTGACCACGGGTGCAAGTCTGGTTCCGCTTTCCTTTTGTATGTTAACTCATGTCCAATCCTCGGGTCAGGTTCCGAAAGCACAACAATCTTGTCTCTTTATTAAGCGGGATTTTTATATTTGAACAGTGTTCACGACCCCGGTTCTCTTAAGTCGAGCCCGCCGGACTTCAAACGGCGATAAACCATAATTCAAACCAAATTCGCTTTCCAAAATAGCCTACTGACGTCGGCCAATTTTGTGACGCGAAAACCAAATGAATTCCGCCCTAATCTTTTTCGGGTCCGAAGTTGGCTGGCGTACGGAGGGAGAGTTGTGACGCGAATTTCTTATCAAATTCGCCCTAATCTTTTTCGGGTCATTTTCATTGTTCCCCGCCACCCTTTTGACTTTGTAAATAAAACAAATTGCGTATGCGTTATTTTCATTGTTCCGTGCGCTAGCCAGTATTCCATGCAACAAAATTCAAAAACCAACTGTTAACGCTTGCTGACCGTTACCTTGCTGAAGAGAATTGAAGCCGAGTATTTCAGGGTTCTTCTGTCATAACCAGCGCCTGTTTAAACACGTTTCATTTCCCATAAATAGGTATTTATTCCAATTCCCCACTAAACTCTGTAAAAAATCCTGGTTTTAGTTTTAATTCTGCACTAAGGTCTGAAAAGAAGTTCAGTTTGGTCTTTTTCGTTCCCAGAACTGCAATTATATTCCCAAAACTGGTAATTGTGCCCCTTTTCCACAAAACCCCGAAATTCCATTTCTGAATCCACAAGAACCAGAAATGGAAGTTCCTGTAGCTCTGAATGTCGTGCCCATCAATGCCCCTCACAAGGACTTGGATTATTTGCCTTTAGCCGACATGGATTTTCAAATTAAGGACTTGCGTCTCTGTGAGAATCCTCTTCGAATATTTTTCCGCTGCAGAGACAATTATTTGAATGGTTCTGACATCTTTGGACTTTGGGAATCAAATCTTCCTATGTACTTTCTCCCCTCAGTCCATATTTTTCCCGAGTTAATCCATTATTGCTCCGCAAAGTATGATCCCAACCAACGAGCAGTTTTATCCCCAAGTCAAAATGTCCTTTTCCCAATAACTGCTCAATCCATAAATGAAATGCTACAATTCCAACCCGGTCAAGCTCTCACTCCCCTGTCCATGGTTGAATTACTTGAGAAATCTACTAAGTTATCCCATGAAGAGTTAAACCGCCTATGCCAAACCTTCATGTTACCAGAGCATCAGCCTAAATACCCTCCCCCTTATGGTTATCCTTTCTTTACTGATGAGGGTAGAGTTATTTTAGACATGATATCTTCCATAATGGGCTTCAATACTAGTGAGTGTGTTGATCACTTAACCCTAGTATTGTTATCCATTTTTACCCCTGGACAGCCTCCTGCTGTCAAGTACGATTTTGCATCTTATATTGCTGACAAAATCCATGATCAGCTCATGAGATTTGAGAATGAGAGAGTATTTAAGTATTCTTCTGTCATATATCATCTCATGATTTACTTTCAGTCAGAAAATTTCCCTTTTTATGTTAAGAAACTTGATGCCAAAGGGAATCCTAGGTCAGTCATCTTTTAAGACCGCCATTACTCACAAATCATTCTCCTTATTCCTATAATGAGTTTGTCGACTTTTTTGTTCATCCTGCAACTACCTTGTTGACAGGAGTCTCTCCTCCTAGAATTAACAATGAAATCAAGAAAATCCTTCAGCTCTCAAAGCATTACAAGATAGGTGACTGGTACCTATATAAAAACTACACAGAGATCAGGATATATGGATGTGAATTATGCCCATTCAAACTGCCCAAGTATGTCCCAATGAGACTCTTTGCATTAGAATATTTCAGGCAGATGAATAATTCAGATATAATTCATTTTTGCAATGCAAAGAAAAAGGCTCAACTCAGGATCAAGAGGCAATTAGGTCCCTTCATTTGTAACTCTAGGGAAGCTGGACAGGAAGCCGAAAGGATTTTAGAAGACCATCTCAGACTACAAAAGAGTTTCTACTGGGTGCCTTATGATCCAAACAACTTTATCTGTGGTAGAAGAGTGAAAAATAAACAGTCACCATACATCCATCAAAGAATCCCAGAAATAGAACAATATGCTAATATGGATGAATGGACAGAAGGGACATTGGTTGGAAATGATAGTGAGCAGGTCAATGTTGAAAATGTAATGAAAGATCTTGAAAAGATACTTGACCTAGAATCTTTTGGACAGGTGCAGGGATCTTCTTCAGCCAAGACTTTACAACAAAATTTGCAGGAGATTAGTACAGTAGCAGTAGAATCTAAAGGAAAAGAAAAGGAGCCTGATATACAAATAATTGAAAAATTCATAATGACAGAGCATCCAGAGACTTCTAAAGAACAAGGTCAAGGACAAATTCCTCCTACTCAGATCAGTGAGCCAGAAATTTCTATTTTACAAACTCCTCTGAATATAGAAAAGGGCAAAAAGAGAGAGGCTGAAACAACTACTCCTATTGGTGGCTCTTCTGAACAACAAGATGTTAAAAGGCAGAAATTAACTCCCCTTCCAGAAGATGAATCATTTCAGAAAATCCCTGACAGCCAGGGAAGAGAAGACAGTCAGCAAACAGATACAGGTAGTGGGACATTCACTAATTTTCAAAAATAGGGAATACAGAGGCAACAAAGTGCAGAAATATCTTCTTTCAAACCTCCAGTAAAAACTGCCTGGGACATCAAAAGAACATTCACCAATATAAAGGCCAGGAACGATCCACTTAGACTTAAAGTGTACAACCAATATTTGAAGATGGCTCCGAAAAATCAAGAAATATTGATGTCAGCTTATGACATCCAACAAGGTAAGATGTTAATGAGCCATTTGAAGCCCAAGGTGCAGCAGCCTCAGACAGCTGCAGATTACGTTAGGACTAATTTTGAAGTCTTAGCAAAGGATATCCATCCTTTAGATCAAATTGAGCTACACAAGAAAACATGTGAGATGATTTATTCTACTCTGACGGATAAATCAATGATGACCCATAAGTTGCAGGATTCTTTGGATAATACTAATACACAGTTGCAGCTTGAAAAAGCCTCCTCCCAGGCTAAGGATAATAGAATCAAAAATTTAGAGGAAATAATCATTGGTTTGGGTCATAATCCTAAAGATGTGAAAGGTATTGAAGCTTTGATCAAGAGAAAATATGATGATATTGCAGCTCTGAGAAAACAATTAAAGTTACCAGCCTCAAGACATCCACAGACTTCATAAATCATCAAACAAAATTCTGAGGAAGAACTAATGGATTTGCTCTTAAAATTGAATGAGCAACTTACTGCAACTGAAAAAGAGCTTGAGAATGCATTAAAAGATAAGCAGGCAAATATTCTAGTATCTACAGCAGGAGTAGTGACAGGTACAACAACAACAGGTCAGCCAGCAGAATTGTCACAGAGCAACACCGCAAATTTGAACACTGATGAATTAACAAATTCAATGGAAGATATGAACATTCAGGCCATAGAGCTTCACAAAACAAAGGAACAATTGGCCACTCTAGAACATAAATATGATCTTTCAAAAATGAGTGTTGCTGATAAAACAAGAGAAGTGAACAAATTAGAAAAAAGAGTCAAAGCATTGGAAAAGGATCTCACATTGGAGAAACCTTTAAAAGAAATAAATGATATTCTTTGGGATAATATCATTCAATCAATAAAGGATGTTTGGCCCTCAATTCAGATAATGGATGAACATAATAACTTAGTTAAATTGGCTCTGGATGAGATTGAGAGATCAAGAGAAGAGTTGGGAAATATGCCAGAAGAGGCCAATAGACTTATACATTTTTTGAATACTCACACTAAGAATCAACTTGCAGAAATTAGTATTCAGGACAGGACCGGAACAATTCTCGAAATAAAGAAAGTTTTTACTAAAAGAAATCTGGTACAGAATTTAGAACAAAGGTGCTCAGATATGCAAGAAGAAATCATTGCCTTCAGAGAAAGATTGAATATTTTGTTAAATAGAGGATTGCCCAGTCCTATAGTTGCAGAAGATAAGCTAATGGACCTTGATAGTTATGTTGAAAAATTGGACAAATATGCCGATAATCAAGCTAGTTCTTCAACCAGTTCATCAACAGCAGCATTGCCTACAGGGAAAAACCTTCATGACAGATTGGAGAATTTATTTTATCTTGAGCATGAAGTAAATCATTTGTTCCCAAATCAACCTAATTTCTTCAGATATACTGAGGCTGATGAAACACTAAGAAATTTGCAAAGGACCAGAGTGCCAGAAGTTCAATGGTGGGAAGAAATGATGGAACTTTTGTAAAAAAATATCCTTACATAAATTTTTGCCTATTTACCACAAGATATCATGATAAAAAGGATAAAAGGATGAACAAAGGTCAAAGAGTATCAGAGCAGTTAAAGAGTATCCGTGAAATGAAATAATCAACATAGAATTACTAAAGAGGACAGCAGCAAGCCAAGATATAGGGTCTGCCTCCAGCACATTCTTAAAAGAAGGAAACAGCACAACATCAGTTATCATTTTTCTTATCTACGAGACAATCTGTCTCTATATTGTTGTAATGACTTCATGGAATATTTTACTTCATATAATATATTAAAAACAACTTTTTTTCTCTTGTGAAAAAAAAATGATTAATGTTTATCACTCTGCCTTCAAAACTAGTGATGTTGGTCTATGTTGTTGGTTTATTGATATGGTCTGATGGTCTTCCTCACATGATTAGCGTTTTTCTCTGTTCATGGATTTTAGGTACTTTAATTTGTATTTGGAACAATGGACGTCGGTACTCTATCTGTTGTTTTACTATTCTACATACTGCTATTTCACTTTCTTATAGATGCCTCGGGAATATTTGGATGCTTTCTCAGATTTGTCGATAATCTCCATGTGGACCGTTACTCGGTTTTATATCATGTCCCTGTATGTGACATGGGGTATTTTTCTATCATTGTCTGGGGTGGGACTTCCACTTTTCTGGATGGATATTTGGGTTCCAATCTTCAGATGTGAAAATGTAATGACTTCATGGACTGCTTTACTTCATATAATATATTCAAAACAACGTTTTTTCTCGTGAAAAAAAAATGATTAATGTTTATCACTCTGCCTTCAAAACTAGCGATGCTGGTCTATGTTGCTGGTTTAGTGATATGGTCTCATGGTATTTTTATATTTGGGACATATCACACTCCTCACATGATTAGCGTTTTTCTCTGTTCAAGGATTTTGGGTACTTTAATTTGTATTTGGAACAATGGACGTCGGTACTCTATCTGTTGTTTTACTATTCTACATACTGCTATTTCACTTTATTATAGATGCCTTGGGCATATTAATTTGGATGCTTTCTCAGATTGTCGATAATCTCCATGTGGACCGTTACTGGGTTTTATATCATGTCCCTGTATGTGACATGGGGTATTTTTCTATCATTGTCTGGGGTGGGACTTCCACTTTTCTAGATGGATATTTGGGTTCAAATCTTTAGATGTGAAAATGTAATGACTTCATGTACTGTTTTACTTCATAAAATATATTCAAAACATCATTTTTCCTCTTTTAAAGTTTCATTTTTTTAAAAAAAAAATTGAACTCTCCGTCGCAATTCCGACGTCCTTTAAGCGTCGGAATTGTGACAGTATACAGACGTCGAAAGTGCGACGTCCAAAACGTCGGACCATATTTCGTCGTAATTGTGACAGTTTACAGACGTCGGAAGAGCGACGTCCAAAACGTCGGACCACATTTCGTCGTAATTGTGACAGTTTACAGAAGTCGGAAGAGCGACGTCAAAAACGTCGAACCACATTTCGTCGTAATTGTGACAGTTTTCAGACGTCGGAAGAGCGACCTCAAAAACGTCGGACCACATTTCGTCGTAATTGTGACAGTTTACAGACGTCGGAAGAGAGACGTTTAAAACGTCGGACCACATGTCGTCGGAAGTGCGACAAGTTTTAAAGGTCGGAAGTGCGACGGATTAGGAGACGTCGGAAGAGTGACGCTTGTTTGGAAGCGACGGAAAAGTGTCGATACTGCGACACTTTTTAGTTGTGTTGGAACTGCGACGGTACGGTAAACCACGGTTTGCCCGCCCGCTAACTGTCGCTCCTGCGACGACAATGTGTCGGAATAGCGACGATTTGGCCGTCGGAATTTCCGCCAAATGTTCTAGTGTAGATCTGTAAATATATTGTATAGATCTGTAATTTACATGCGTAGATTTGAAGTTTTGTAACATAATTTTGAACTCTAACATTTGGGTTTTTAGGATTTTCTTTATTATTGTACATATTGGGTATTTGGTTTTTATTTTTTCACTTGTGCAGGAATAGATTTGAAAAATCAACCAGGGAAATCTTCAGATTTGAGCCAGATCTAGACCCTGGAGGGCAAGGTCTGGGCTCAATATTTGTTTGCAGGAATAGATCTGAAAAATCAGCCAAAGAAATCTTCAGATCTAAGCCAAATCTAGACCCTAGAGGGCAAGATCCGAGCTCAATATTTGTTTGCAGGAATAGATTTGAAAAATCAACCAAGGAAATCTTTAGATCTGAGCTAGAACTAGACCCTTGAGGACGTATAGGCTTTTGAGGCTATTTTTACAGGATTTTGGTCTCCAAAATTCTAATTTTCAAGCGGCAACATTATCCCAAAATTTCAAGAATTTTCAACGGTGGGATCTTCAAAGCCTCGGGCTAAGGGTTTGATCCCTAAACCCTTATTTTCTGCAAATTTTATTACAGCAATCAAATCACAAATAATTAGGTCCTAAAAACATATTTTATATGGTCAACATTGTTTAGAATTGCGAAATATTCATTTTCAGAATTTTTGGTCATTTGGGCATCTTTAATTTTGCCTAGATCTGACTTTGAAGCTTGCTGGAAATTACTGCATAGTTGTGAAAAATCAGATTTGAACATTTCTAATGTATATCCTAAATAAGGTCCAAAAAAATTGAATTTTCAGTTTTTCGGAAAAACCTACTATTTTTAGACATTTTGGGGATCATTTCCAATATTTTCAGTTTGCTAATATGTTATCAATTTACTGCTGTTATAAACTTATCAGTTTTGAAAATTACTGAATCAAACTCTCTTAAAGCCTTAAAATTGAAATTTTCAAGTTTTAATATATTTTTGCTATTTTTGGAAGTATTTGGCAGCTATTTTGGGCAATTTTATCTTGGTAATTTGCCACTGTTTCACTGCTGAAATAAAAATATTAGATCTGAAATTTTTCTTAATCGAGCCCTAAAAATTGATTTTTCTTCAAGTTCAATAATTTTTACTATTTTTAGTCATTTTGGGCATTGGTGCCAGTATCGTTTGTTTGCTAATCTATGGTTTAAATTATTGCTCCAATTTATATTTCAGATCTGAAATCTTGCTGAAGAATATATCCTAAGTTTGAATATAGAAGAAAATTTAATTTTTAGATTTGCATTATTTTAAGAATATCATTTAATCCATAAATTGTTTGACGAAGTGTTTGTTTAGCATTAAAATTTCTGGTGTTTATTGATGATTAATTATTGAGATTTAAATGCTAATTATTTTCTTATGCTTCAGCTGGTTTTGATGATCATTGACATCCGAGTTTTGGGAATGTTTGCTATTGATTAAAATCACTTATTGTTTAATTAGCTTTTGTTTCATTTACTTGAATTATTGGATGTTTATTGAATGCTAATGTTTGGAAAATATTTTCAAGTGTGATCGATATTTGATTTTGAGAACTCTATTATGGATCTGTATATCTTTTAATCGAGTAATATTGTGGGCATCTTCATAATTGACACTCTCACTTAAGTCCTTAGTGGTTAGATTAGATTATTTATAATCTAAGTGCTTTAGGCTTTTTAACATTAACTCTCATCTTAGAAGCTTGCTTCATCTCACACCTTCTTCAAATCGTTTTCCTTGCATTCTGCATTCTAAATTAACATTGCATAGTAGCAGTTTCTCATCAAGTACTTGGTTGTAATTTCCTTAGCAGGATAGTTGACTCCATAAGGCATTGGTATCAATCTTTCCAATTCAATCGAATCATTTAATCTTGCTAGATCTTTTACAAGTATTTGGTCGTTTAACTGTGTCTCCTGAACTGGTTGGTTTCCAACTGGTTCTCCTTCATTCCATTTCTATAGGGTCTACCACCCTTAGTCTACTATAAGGAGAAAAATTAAATAGAGATATTGGGGATCAGGGTGATAGCTCCTGATTTGAGTTGTTGTCGCAGTGCCTAGACATTTTGTGCGACAACAAACCCTGAGGGGTGGAATTCTGCTGCTAAGGACCCTGAGAGGCAGAATACTGTTGCTGAATAGCCAACATATACTCATCAAATGTATAACCGCTAGGAATGGAAGTAGAAGCCATATGCGCATTACTAGCAGTTTGGGTTCCTATAACGTGAGGTTGTGATCCACTCATGCGGGCCTAACAAGCATCGTGGGATTAATAAAAATGGACCTACGAACAACAGAAGACGCTGAAGATGACTGAGTTGTACTAACAACCTGTGCAGATGAAGCCACACAAACAGTGGGTTGGACAGGAACATATGTTACAATCGTCGATGTCATGGGAGTCGAGGGTGATGCCTCTGATACCGAGACGACCGAACTTCCTGAGGGAGTCGGTGTATCGGACCATATCAGGTTCTGATACAATGATTGAACGCTAGAAATGATCTGACCCAAAGTACGATAACCACGTGGGAGAGATACCGGTTGCGAGGAAGGTTGATCTGAGACACAAGGAAAGCTCTCTGGAGGGAGCTAATAATCTCCTGTAGAAATATAAAGCTCTTCACTACTAACGAGACTCAAAGAATCCATGTCAGATGAACCCAACTGATCGTCGAAAAGACGACGAGTAGTGCTGAGTAAAGAAGTAGCTAGTAAAGATGGTTCCGAAGTAAGAGGAGGGAAGTATTGTGCGTTCCCAAAAACATACCAAGCACCTCGAGGTTGCTAATTGATATCAAATGGCTCTTCAAAAGGAGATCAGGTAGCGAGAGGTAAGATACTCGAAAGAATAGACTGCCAAAAATCGACAGACCTAATGGGTTGAGATGCTTTCGAAGAAACTTTAGGAGAAGGATTTCCACTAGGAGGCAATGAAGAGGACGATGAAACTAGTGGTTCTGCCACTGTGACAATGTTTCAAAATAGAAGAGAACCAAGATAACCAACTCGAGGATTCAAGATCAGACACTAAGGAATCACTAAGAACAAGCCAAGAAAATATCTTTAACGGACATGTGATCATAGGCAATTGATTTTATGACATTGAAACGAAACTTTGTTGTTTCATGTTTTAAGAGTCAAGAAACAGGCAAAAGATGAATCTAGTCACTTTCAGGTTGAAATGAGCATGAAAGGACAAGTGCTCGAGGATCTTTTCAATTTTAGAGAGTCACGAAAGGACCAAGATGACTACTTAGGAAATATAAGCAAGAGGGTGTACCAAGTTTCCGTGAACTGCAATATACACCTTGGTGATCAAATGAAAGAGAAATGACCAAGGACTTAACGTATGTGCATGCAGTCTTCTCGAATGCTATGTTCGGTGTATCACGGTTACAGGGCAACACACTCGACTTCTTATGGATAAAGGATTGCAACCTATGAGGGTATCCCTTTATATATGTTATCACAAAATTGGATCTGATAGGATACTTGATCAGTCAAATTCATGTAACTATTTCAAACCTAATCTTTTGACTGAGGCTTAGCCTCCTCAGCCTGAGAGGGCTCTCTCAAGGGTTAATGATTTGGATAAAAATATAGATGGCTAACTATATTTAGGTAATAAATAGATAAATTATAGATGTAGGTTGAGAATCACATCAACATGTATATATTGGGTTTATGGAGTCAAAAGAATTCCGTAATCCAGTGAATCTACTTAACATGGAAGTTGAGGCATATCAGAGTTTTAGTCAAAAGGTTCATACACAACTGTAAAAACACAGTCAGTTCACTTATATAGGAAGTTAGAGCATCAAATAGATTAATTCTGAGTAATATGGATGAAAACCAATGCAAATGAAACATATAAGAGATGAAAATAGAATAGGAAACACTAAAAACTCCTTCTGAATCTCACGTTGGTCAAGTAGAAAATCTTTGTATTATCTGAAAACCAGTCAATTCACAACAAGCAGAATTTTGCCAAAAATGTCCAACCCTTGACAAATTCGACCTCTTGGTCTTTAATAGGCATCTTACAACATGGGATGATCTGCCTCTAGGCTAGATACATCGAATTTCTGACCCTTGACACCTTGCATAACCATAAAACATGGAATTTATTACAAAAAGACACCTATCCTACTTAACAGTCCTATTCCAAAAATGAATCCAACTCCTTATCACTATCTATAACAACCTTATCTATTTAAATTTACATCATTGCCAAGTGTATCATCACATGGTCAAATCTGGATGATGGGCTTCATTTCTTCATGACCATATTGTTGACCTCCACCAAAATAGGAAACAATACCGTATTTTGTAGGCATAAGATATTTTGTATTCTTTGAACATTCTGACCATCATGTACTCTTCGTTTCGTGGTCCTTGGCTGTTGGAAGTTGGCTTAACACGTTCCATAACTCCTCCCTTGCCTCCAGCCATCTAAAATCACTTTAAACACTGCTCAAAATGCTGTAATGTCCTGCGCTACGAAAACATAGCAGTTTCATACCGCCTTTTGTAGCACTGCCATTTCAACCTTTATTCTTCAAATATTTGACTCTTTCCTCCAACATTGTTTTAATTACCCTTTAATACATCTTCCATAGAAAATTTAGTTCTTGAATCATTCTTTAAGCCTTCAAAAACTGATCAAAATAAGCAAGAAAAGCAGCTACAACATTTTCGTAGTGCTTTTATGCTTTTTTACACTGAATGCGCTACAAAACTGCTGAGTATGCAGTTTTTTCATAAATTTTCCACGTAAAAACCGAGTTTTCCTCAAAAACTCAAAACATAGTCTGTCTTCAGTATTTAAAAATGATATGAACTGTAAACCCACTTCATTCTAGCTTTCTTAAGGCCTTCCCTCTTCATTTACACTTGGTTGAGCTATTGGTTCTTCTATGACTGTCATTTTAATGCCTTTGCTCTTTAACTCATCATGAATCAACTCCAGCTGCTGCTCTAAGTCTTCCACCTGTTCTTTAAGTCTTTTGTTAGCAGCTCTTAGATGAGTGTTTACTGTTCTGACAAATTTAGCTTCTTTTATTGCTGGAACAGTCCATTAGAAAAATTGCTCTGTATTACTTAAGTTTTCAGAAGCAGAATCAACTTGTCCTTCCCACATTGCCTTCATCCTTTTAAACTGTACTTTCTCGACATTGTGATTTCTAGCTCTCTTTTTCATGGCAGCAATATCTTGGTTTTCCAACCTTAATTTCTCCCCAAGACGCTGAAACTCTGTTTTCTTTGTCATTTCCTCTTTTCCCCTCTTTGTTCTGCTAATTGTATGCTTTACTGTAGGTAATGAAAGATCAAAAACTTCTTTAGGAGATTTAGCTGTCACGGTGGGTTTTTGAACTTCTTTGATACCTTCCACTAGTTTCCTAGCATGCCTAGTCATAGGCTTTCTTGCTTGAAAGATGAAACCTGCATCTTCCCCCTCAAGCTCTAGTTTCTTTTTAGACTTGGCTTTTCTTAGCTTATGCTCCTCTTCCCCAATGAACTCAGCTTGGACAATGGGTGTTTCTTCTATGTCAATATCATGAAGAATATCCTCTAGATTCCTTTTCATTACTGGACTGTCCTCTGTAGCAACTATATTTCCTTTTAATGCCACTGCTTGACTTCTAGTTACTCTTTTGGTTCCCTGTTTGCTGGCAGCTTGTTTCTGTTTTGCATCTTTGACAACCTTTGATATCTGTTTTGCAGGAGGGAGAGTTGGTGTATCAAGCATTTGCATTTGCTCTGGCCCTTTCTCAATTTTCTTTCTTGGCTTCAGTTTTTCCATCATAGGTTGGCTTGGTTCTGCTGGTGGTGGTGATGGAACTCCTTTAGATTTAGGGTTTCTTGCAGGAGTTGGGGTTTCCAACTCAAAACGATTTAACAAAAATGATGACCAATCTCTGCTTATCTTCTGAAGTTCATCTCAAATTAATAATTTCATTAAGCCATGATGAAACAAGGATGTTTCACTCCCTTCAGAATTTTCTTGAACTTTATCAGCCATCTTTGCAAGACTTCTATGCAGAAAAAAAAGGTAAATCAAGTGAAATCTTACCAGTGAAGTGTAGAAGCAATTTGAAATGATATGAATAAACCTTGTGATATCTGCTTTCACAGGTAAAATATTTCTGAATGTTGAGCAGCAGTTTTGAGTAGTTATCTTTGATGCAAATTCTAGGGATAGAATTATTAAGATCCATGTCTGTGTGCTCTGGTTTCATGAACTCTTTACGCTGCTCCATATCAAATTTGAAACCTTTGAACCAGGTTTCTTGACCTCTTGGTATCTATGTAACAACAACAATGATCTTTGGTGTAATAGACACACTTCTCGACCTTAGTGGTTGTTCCATTAAAATTCATGGCAAATTCCTTGGATACTTGTTTGTGACAACCCTGCAACTTCTCACAAAACCATAGGCAAACTACTTTTCTGAATGCTTCTATTATTTCTAGGTCTTCAATTATTGCCTTCATATCTTTAGGTTCATGCCTTAGGCATTGTCCTCCTCTGTGTATTTTCTTTTCTTCTGCCATATTCTTCAGAGAAAACTGTCAACCTCGCTTGAATAATTGTAACAACAACCTTGCTTGAGTAACTATCAGCCTCACTTGATATGGGTGTAGTAAAACCTTTATATGAACCAGCCACAGGTTTGGCTTGACACTTAGAGCTCAGAAATTTCGAATGGAGGCAAAAGGATGAGAATGACTAAATATGAAATATTTTGAAATTAAAAATGTCCTATCATAACTAAAATGATGCCTCATTCATAACCTATAATGACCATGATGACTGCAAACATGGGTGTGTACTTCAATTTCATCATTATATGACTCTTTCTGACATTTTCCAACTCAACTGACAAGACAGTTACAAAACCACGCTTTCGTAGCTCCTGCAATGTAATTTTTCCTGTTTGCGCTATGAAACTATCAGCGCTTTCGTAGCGCAAAATGACTCTTTTCAACGGGTGGTGCTACGAAACTGCGGTTTCTCGGCTAATTGGACAGTTTTGACACAAAACTTTGGGAAATGAAATACAAATGGAAATTGATGAATGTTTGACATGAAAGGGCTTTAAACAAGGCTTAATTTGAACCTAAGGATGAGATTTAAGCTATAAAAAATCTAAAATCTTCCCTCGATCAAACCTAAATTGACTCCTAAAACCCTATTTTTATCCTGAAATTTTGTAACCTTGTCAAAATGATGCTTTAATTTTTTTTGGGTGATAACAATATACTCGACGGTACGGGGAGCACAAGTTCGTGCTAGCGTTGTCTAAATCCAAATGGCGAACGACAACTACTAGGTTTAACGATGCCGAAACATGTCATTAGCCTAGACCTCTACAATATGTGCGTTATGTTTTAATGATTCCTTAGGTTGATTGAATTCATTTTAAAGTTGGTCTTGAATTAATGTTGTGATTTCAAGGCCTTACCGAATGTGATATCGAATCCTAAATGCATAACTACATGCAAAAGAAAATCATTCCCATTCAATGAAAGCTAGCTAAGAGAGGGATAGTAATTCATAACACAACATCAATCAATTGAATACAAGAGAATTTTCCCTAATGCATCTAAGACAACCAAAGAAAAAATGAAAAGCTCTTTCCTTGTTCACTAAACGCTACTAATGCAAAATAACATTTTTCATTTTCAAGCTAAGAGAAAGAATGCAAATTTTGTCTTTTTAGATGAATAAGAAGCAAAATGCACTATTACACTAAAAAGAAAAATGACCACTAATTTTGAGCAATTTGAATGAAAATGATCTAAAACAGAGAGATCGATCCAATAAAAATATCAAACACACTAAAAAACATAGATGCACTCTTTCAAGTAAACAAGCTTTCGAACCGATTTAGCAAGCAATGTAATCTATGCACAAAGTGACGAGTGGTGAGCTAAATGAAATCTATGACGACCATTCAACAAACCAAAGACACAAAGAACCGAAAGAAAAGCTAAAACAACTAGTTCCCAAACTGAAACGAAGCAAACCAAACTGACTTGAACCCAACTCAGAAGGCTCAGTGAAGAGAAGACCAAACAAGTGGCACAAGGCACCTAGAAACCCTAGAGTGAAAAACTCCACTGATAAGATGATAGACAAACAACTGAGAAGGACGAGACAAGACAGTGAAAAAAACCTGAGTGGACCAATTGAAAGATAAAAATCCAATCCAGAGGCAAGAAATACTGAAAAAACTCAGAAAAGAGGCTAAAATTCAATCCTATAGGATTCAAAGCAAATGTTTAGCTATAATCCACGCTAAACATGGGTTGGCGCACCTGTGAAGAAAGAAACAAGCACCAATCGACGCGTATGTTCAAATAAAAGCAGTGCCGAGCGAGAAAACTATGGGAAAAAAATAAAAACAATTGAGCAGAGGTCAGACTTGACACTCTGGGACTGAACAGGATAGCTGAAAATAGCCAAGCAGGCTAAACAAAGCAGAAAAACGATGAAACGACCAAAGTCGACTCGACAAGAAAAAAACTTAGACGAACAACGAGAGACGACAACACACACTTCCCCAGCGGAGTCGCCAACTTGTTGTGCAGGTAAATCCCCTTTGCAGACATAGGCGATCCCTCTAGCCCCGGGGTGGGTCTAGCAACAAGGGAACATGCTAATGCTTGGATTCCTAGTTTATGAATGAAACTGACTCGGGATAGATGTCCTACCTTTGGTCCAACGCAGTTTTCGTAGTTATGGCTGCAGTCTCCTGATCTTCTTATTGACATGTCACGGTCCTTCAACGGTAGTAATCAGGTGCTTGCATAAGGATCAGATAATGATAACATCATACGAAAACATACTTGCATTCATAACTATTTAATTGGTCAAGGAGAACTAAATGCATTGCACAAGATTAAACATATCAAATGCAAAACTGGAACCAAAACATCAATAATGTATTAATAAGTAGAGAGAGAAAGAGTTTACAACCAAAAGAGCCTTGACGTTGCAGCCTCCTTCAGCAGGTCCAGTAAAAACGCGTCTCAAGCATTCGTTAGGGAATTGGACTTGGCAAGGCAATGGGCCTAGAAACTCTCTCGACAATGGATTCCTCTCTGCTCTATCTCACACTAACTATAGTTTCAACTATTTAACCATTTCATCTAGCTGCAACTATGTGAGACAGATGTATTTATAGGAGAGGAGGAGGTGGTTTGGGATCCCTCATAAGGTGGAAGGGAGACCTTATCCTTTGGGGAGTTTCTCAAAAGTAGGAAACAAGAAGCCAAAGGAAGGTCTTCGATGTTATTCATTCGAACAAACCATGCTGACTGCACTCACGAAGTGGTTGGGAATGGAAAATTTGCTTCTATTTTTAAAAAAATTCCAAAAACATCTCAGCGTGGGCAGTCCATTGAGACAGAGTGCCAATGGGCACGAGGCCATAACTGCCTACCAGCGCCAACCAAAATCATGTGTTTTTGAGAGCTTGCTCCAGGAATAGTCAACAGAGAAAATGTTCTTCTCATGCTAAGGGATGCAACGACACTTTTTGAAAGGCATGACAATACACATAAGTCACAAAAATGGTCCTCCAATGTGCGGGATGGGGATTGCAGGGAAGGTGACAAAATACTGTGTAACAGAGGTAATTTTCTTCCTTAGGGAATTGCTAGCTGGGGAATTATATTCTTCAAGAGATGAGCATTAGATCTGGGAGGAAAATCTACCATCTCCAACAATGAGTGCGTAAGCCAGTCCAGTAATGCACATAGGAGAAAAAGAGGGAGTTAGATTTGACATTTTCTAGACAACAGAGGTGTTAGCTCACAGGCTATGAGATTAGGATCGGTTGGAGGAAGTCTCCAACTACGAGATCCAGAAGGCAAGAATTAAATTCCTTCTATATGAATACGATCTCAAGGATTTTGTGGAGAGTATGGTAGTTGTGCCTGTAGATCTAGATCCACTGAAGAAGTACAAGGTTGAGATGGCGAAGGCTAAGAGGATGCTCCTAGATGGAGGCAAGGATCACATAGTGTCCCACATAGCTAACAAGGACACAACTAGGAAGATGTGGGAAGCCTTAGCATCGCTATACGAAGGATATTCCAAAGAATGAAGCTGTACTTAGAGCAGAAACTGAGGCAGACATAGATGCAGAAGGGGGAGCGTATAGATTCGCTTCTCTCGAGGCTTTAGGAAACTCACGATCAACTGAAAGCCGTGGGGTCCACTCCTCAGCCTACTGCGATGGTAAGACTGGCCCTCAACACAGTCACAGAGGAATGGCAGATCTTCGTTCAGAGTATTCTGGGCAGAGAAAGACTGCCTAGCTGAGAGGAGATGTGGGATGCTCTTCAGCAAGAAGAGCTAAGGAGGGACCTAGTCAAGTGTAAACTTGATGGTAGAAATGACAGTGGGTCGAAGGAAAAATATGGGGAATAGAATGCAACAATTTCATCTAAGGGACCACAAGGGCGGTGGAGATGGAAGAAGGATGTCTTGAAGATTATATGCTTCAAGTGTGGTGAATTCGGTCACTACGCAATGTAGTGTCCTCTTAAGAAGAAGGAAAAGGATGAGAAGCATGATCTGAAGGTTGCGTCTGCAAAGATCGATGATGATGAGTATGCCATGAGCACCCACACATCTCTAGGAGGGATATGGGGTGATATTAAACTGTAGTTCGACAAGAACTTTAGTTGGGTAGGATCCTTGAGGAGCCCACCTCTTAGATCACGACTTTTCTATAGGAGCCCAAGATTAGTAGTAGGATGTTGGAGGAGTTTTTGTTGGTGCAAGGGAGTGTTGGAGCGATAGATGCAGTAGCTAGAGTGCTAAGTCTGGGCAGCACGGTGCAGAGAGGCACCGTGCAGTAGTAGTAGTAGCGCAGTAGCTTTAGAGGGACATCATGGGATTAGCAGTAGTCAGAGCCTCAACATCGAGATGCATCCATACTAAACAATTGTTTAGAGTTTGGATGTTTTTCAGTTGCTTCTCTCAACAACTAAGTTGCAGTGTAGAGTTAGCAGTGGCAGTGCTAGCAGCAACACAAATGCAACACTTGAGAAAGAGTTTTGATTTGGGGTAGCATTGAATGTGCTCTAAGTCTCAAACTTTGTGGAGAGGCTTAGACACATGTATTCCAAATAACCTAGAAATCGTTTGGGGAAATTCCACCTAGAGACAATTTTATTTAATAAATAAATTATTTTTAAAGAGACCCTAAGTCTAAACTTAGGAAATTAAAATAATTAATGGGTATTAATCTAAACCGTGGGTGTAAATTCTAGAAGAAGACAAGGATCAAGCCAAAATGATCTTAGCCATTGATTAGATCTTAATATGGGACGTTGAATGTCAACAAGAAGATTATTTAAGGAAGGCTTGAGGGCCATTTGGATATATACTGAGATTTGATGAGTCAGATCGCATTGCTGAATCTATAGTAGCACAGTGATTTCGTAGTGATCACGCAGAGAGGGGCAAAGACAATTTTTGGTCAAAGGATCTTTTCCGGAGCCAAGAATACACAACAAAGAGGTCGATAAATATGCATAGGAGGCAACGCAGTGCCCAGTGAGGGTGACGCAGGGCCATGAAGGCCACACGTAGAGCAACGTAGAGATTTTCGAGTAGGAGTCTGAGTTTCAGCTGGGAGATCGAAGTTCTAAGCTGAAAGGGTTGGAATCGATATTTTTGAGGGTTGAATGATTCAACAGAGGAGGTGACACAGTCTCCCAAAGCCATTGATGTAGGCCCACGTAATTGCTATGCAGAGGTAGTGCATAGGGTGTTGGGATGTTGTTGTTTACGCTACCGGATCAACCGAGAATTGCAGTGTAGAGTGAGGTAATCTCACTAATTTCTTCTGCCAAGTGATATTCTTTGTACTGGTTTTCCAGAAAGACATCCAGAGATTGTATTCAGAAATAATTGCTTCTTAATAAGAAAACCCTCAGATCGGTTGCACTGGTTTTCCTGCATTAGGTTTTTCCGGGACGTTTATCCAAAAATAATGGTGTCATGTGTGATGTTTTTCTTTATTGCTCAGTCTCTTGTTTTGACATATTTAATTAATTAAGTGAAAGTTACAGTAGTAATTTGCTTCAATATTTATAGTAGAATACCGTAAATAACTTGTTCATTTAAATAACAAGTAGGTGAAGTATTTTTAGTTGGCTACAGTAGGATTCCAGACTTGTTATTTTCACAAGGATAACAGTGTCTCCTATAGGATGGTGCCTACAAAGAAACAATAGTTATTTGTCTCCTATAGGTTGGTTCCTACAAACCAATAGAGGATATTGGTGTTTCTTGGAGGTAGTTTCTTACAAAGAAGCAGAGGGGATTGGTGTCTACAAATAAACAAATGAGATTGTGTCTCATGTAGGTTAGTGCCTATAGAGTAGAAGGGGGGATTTGGGTCTCCCGTAGGTTGGTGCCTACAAATTGATGTAATAGTATATTGGTTCCTACAATATCATCCATATAAATACGTGTTATGGTTTTTTCCTATAAAGGCTTCCATGTATATCTTATGATATTTCTTCAGTTTATAGGATTGATGCTTTAAGATGTTTGATTGGATTAATAAGTAATAATTATTCACCCCCATCTTAGTATAATTGTAAATTCCAAAAGGGAAACAAAATTAATCCAAATGTTGTAGTGTATTTTCCATTGAAATTACAAAAATGAGGTTTGTGCATCAAAGGTGCAACAAAATTATCTCGATGAACTATGCTGATATCCTTTGTCAAAAGTCCATTTAGCCATCAAATGGATGTGATTTTGAATCATCATGATATTAGTGAAAGCACTACTCTTGATGCTACCTTCAATCTTCCTTAGTTCACAAGTGTTTAGATAAGCATAAATTCTAACAACAAGCATCCTCTTTCTCTTTCAATAGGAACAAAATCACTTTTGCAATATATAAACTTCATGCAAGCACAAGCAACGACTCATTTTCCCATTCTTATTCATAATCATCTTCTTCTCCTTCTTTTGATGCCAAAAAAAAAGAAAATTTCTACAAATATTGTAAGAAAAATGTCCACAATGAAAGTGAATGCTTCAAATTAAATAAATAAATAAATAAATTTTTCTTGTATTGTATCAAGAACATGGAGCTAATGATGCTCCTATTCAGAGATTAGTAGCGATGACAAGACTTAGTGTTGAAAATGGGATTAAGAAAATATTTTAATTTAATTTTCCCTTGATTAAATTAAAATAAAATTGTAATTTCACATCACATGACAACTTGTACGAATTAAATAAGTTAGGATGACTTAGTTGTTCAATTAATTTGAGTTGAGTATCAAAGTAGAGGCATGTAGAGTGTCTCCTACATTATAGGAACCCTGATTGAGTTTATTTTGAGTTGTAATTAATTAAATCAAATTATCTAAGTTAAATTCAGTTAAAATAGTTCTAACTAATGGGGGAACTACCAGGAGGTTAAAAAATGGGGCATCGCTTCATGTGTTCAACTAGTTAACTAATAATTCACTCATAAATAACTCATGCATGTGAGTTCTGAGAAAGATCCAACTGAGATTGGAGTTCAAGGGCAATGTACTATCAATTGTATAATTATTTGAATTGTATAGGTGGTGCATACAGTCAAGGGAAGGACCCTAATGGATTGCGCAGTATGGATTGGGAATTTCCCTAATTAATAGGGCCTAATTACCCAAGGAAACTACGCAAGGAAATAGGGATCCTGGAGGGCAGAAAATTGGTTAAGTATTGAACCAAGCTTGTCTAGGAATCATTGAGACATATAGAGATAGTGCAGAGGTTTCTAAACTTGGAGAAAAACATTGTAATATTCTCTTTGACTTATGCAACATATAGATAGCAGTGTTTTTAGATGAGGATTTCCCCAGATATATCTTTTTGCTGTGAAATTGAAATTATTTCTCTTTCATGTTTCTTGATTTCAAGATCTAAATTGGTTTTCGAAATTGGTAGAGTAGATTCAAGTATAATGTTTTAGAATATTACAATTATCAATTGAATCTATGTGGATTTTATACATGGTATTAGAGCACGAATCACTCTAGAAGAGAAGAATATGAGTTTGCTCTATGCAGGTGAATCGAATTTGCAGATATACTCTTTAGGACTAGCAACAGGATCATGATGTCTTTCTCTGGATTGAGACTCGAATATGCCCTTGAGGGTAGTTCAATTTACATAGCTTGGATGGAAGCAGTGTTGGAAGAAAACATGTTGAAGGAATTCATAGACAATGATATTCCCAAGCCTACAACAACAGATGCTCAAGATCTGGCAGCATGGAAGAAGAACATAGCATATACAAGAATGATTCTGTTGGAAGGTGTTCGAGATCATATTGTCTTGAACCTCCATGGAAAGGAAACTCCATATGCTATGTGGACGGCCTTAAAAAATTTGTTTCAGAACAACAACGACCACAGGAAGTTGGCACTAAAGGATAAGCTTAGAAAAATCAAGATGGAGGAGGGTGACACAATAACAAATTACATGACCAAGTTCACCCAATGTCGGGATGAGTTTGGAAGTGTTGGTGTTAGCATTGCCGAGGATGATTTGGTGAGCCTAGCACTTCTAGGCCTTCCCAAGAGCTGGCATAACTACTAGGATTAGGTAAATAAGAGAGATAATCTACCAGAGTGGGAGCGATTATGGTACGACTTGGTGCAGGAAGAGATTAGGAGAAACACCAAAGACGAGACCTCTTCCAAAGAAGAGAAATTTTCATTATTTAGTAAAGGAAAGAAAAACAAGGGAAAGAAGTCCTAAGGTGAAGATGACAAGAATAAATACTTGTCCAACATCAAGTGTTTTCACTGTCACGTGTTTGGGCACTATGCCATGAAATGTACACAAAAGAAGGAAAGAAAGAAGGAGTTTGCAGTAGCAATAGCAGGTGAAGCTCTAACTTCACAATTCGAACTTGATTTCACTCTCATTTCATACATGGAAAGAACTGTAATGGGATGCATGTGGTATCTTGACAACGGTGCCTCATTTCATATGAAGGGGAATATAGATATCTTAAGTGACTTGGAGGAGAAAGGCCTCAAGCAAAACATAGAGTTTGGAGATGATGGGAGGCATAATGCGACTGAAATCAGTACTGTTACCTTTCAAAGGGAGTCTGGCTCCCCTCTTAGACTGACATATGTGTTGTTTGTTCCAGGACTAAAGAAGAATCTTGTTTCTATCGTGGTATTGGAAGATTGTGGCTATGATGTGATATTTAACAAAGGAAAGGTTTTCCTTAGACACATCGCCACGGGATGGGTGAAACAGATCGGTATGCGAGTCAAGAACTTGTATGCTCTTAAGGTAGAAGATGCATGAAAATATTTGAGGAGCAAGGAAAAGGTTAAAGACTTGGTGGTTGAGAGGGAGCATAAATTACCTCTCAACATGCAACCTCATAAGCAGTCTCAACAAGTTGTGGAGCAACCACACTTGGAGAAGCAAAGAGGAGACCAAGTGAAGACATCCACTCAAGTAGAGACCTCCAGTAGGGGTAAATTTCGAGCTAAGTGGGCAGAGGGAGCACATGAAACCATACCTCCACGTGAGAGGTGGGGAGATTTGAAGGAATAGTCCCAAGGTTGCAAAAATTTGGGCAGGGTCTATTGAGATGTATTTTCTCATGGATCATTACCTTTCTACGGGGGCCCACAATATACAATAGCAAGATATATCAGTGGCATTTGATATAGTCATATGTCAGAGTGAAAAATGTAGAGGTTAACAACAATCGGATACTGGTGAGAGCAGTGCAGAGCTGGAAACAATGAAAATGGCACAGTATAGAGTCAACAACAGTGCAAAGTTTTTCATTTGACAGTGCAATAGCTTGTAGAAGTCAGAGAATCGGGTGACTGATGCATCATACTGATCACAGTTGATTCAGTTTGTTGAGTGCTTTTCAGTTGCATATGTTGCAGTCACAATAACAACAAAGAGAAATGTTGTATGCAAAACATTTGAAAGAGTTGAATTCATTTCTTGTTGAGAGGGAGTGTTGAAACTGGCAACAAGAAATCTTGAAAATGGCATCAATAAAATATTTTAATTTAATTTTCCCTTGATTAAATTAGAATAAAATTGTAATTCCACATCATATGATAACCTGTACGAGTTAACTAAGTTAGGATGACTTAGTTTGTTTAGTTAATTCAAGTTGAGGGTCAAACTAGAGGCATGCAAAGTGTCTCCTACATTATAGGAGCCCTGGTTGAGTTTATTTTGAGTTGAAATTAATTAACTCATTTTATCTATAATTTAAATTCAGTTAAACTAGTTCTAACTGATGGGGGAACTAGTAGGAGGTTAAATAGTGGGGCGTTGCTTCATGTGTTCAACCAGTTAACTGATAATTCACTCATAAAGAACTCATGCATGTAAGTTATGAGAAATATCTAGTTGGTATTGGAGTTCAAGGGAACTGTACTATCAATTGTATAATTATCTGAATTGTACAAGTGATGCATGCAGTCAGAGGAAGGCCCCTAATGTATTGCACAGTATGGTTTGGGAATTTCCATAATTAATAGGGACTAATTACACAAGGAAATAAGGATCCTAGAGGGGAAAAAATTGGTTAAGTATTGAACCATGCTTGTCTAGGAATCATTGAGATAAATAAAGATAGTGCAAAGATTTCTTAGCTTGATGAAAATCATTGTAATCTTCTCATATTCTTTGACTTATGCAATATACAGATAGCGAGGTTTTTAGCTTAGGCTTTCCCTAGATAAATCTTTGTTTTTTGCAATTGAAATTCTCTCTTTCATTTTTTTTTATTTCAAGATCTAGATTGGTTTCCACAATTCGTGGAGTAGATTCAAGTATAATGTTTTGGCATATTACAATTATCAGTTGAATCTAGATGGATTTTCTACACTTACAATGAATTGAAAGGCCAATTGAATAAGGTTATTTTGATGTGTCTTCAACTAGTACAGGGAGGATGTGACAACTTGATTGTTACTCATGCTCACCTTACTCATGATTTTTCAGTGGATTGGATCATCGATAATGGCTAGTAGAAAACATTGATTGTGAAAGCAATTGTTGACAAGCTTCATTTACATACGAACCCTCATGCTCATCCATATGCACTTGGATAGAAGGGAAATGGGTCATTTGCATAGATCTCACACACATGCACGATGCTTTTGCTTTTGGTCCCCATATTGTGGATAAGGTTACCCGTGACATGAATGAAATGGATTGTTGTGGAGTGTTGCTTGGAAAGCCTTATCAACGTGATACTAAAGTTAGTATAATTTCACTCTAAAAGCAATTTTTGTTGATTATTAATCAAAGAGAGGAGGATGCAGATAGAGCCATGAGTTGCATCATAACTAGAGATTGTTGAAATAAAATTAATCAAACATTTGAAGTTGGTTTTTTTGGGTATGCATTATATTCTTTGCATGACTACCCTATTGGGTGTATGCTATATTCTTTGCACAACTACTTGGACACATTATACATTGTGTCAGGCACAATGAGGGGGTCACAAGGGAGGTGAATCCCCTCTTGCTTTGGGGGTAAAAGGCCCCCTATGTGGAGATTCAGGGGTAACGCCATTGTAAATTTTTTGGGCAGTTTTTTGTGTCCAGTTTTGGTGGTTTTTTACTTTAATGGTTTGTGGTGCTTAGTGGTCTAACCCATGGTTTTGTAGTTTCAATTAAGGAACTACGACTGTATTCTAATCTGAGATAAATGGATTGACGGTTGATGGATACTATGATGTATATATTGTAATATTTATTGTATAAAAGAATATATTGAAAAGTTTTTTTGGTTTTCCAAGTTTTGGGTTTCCAAGGTAAAATATTTGTGTTAATGTGTGTGTGTACCATTAATACATCTTTTCTATTTTTGAGAATCCAGTTGTAACGATCAATTTACAAGGTTAAAACCTACATTCGGTAACATTGCAGTTTTAGCTTTAAGCATATTCTTTTGTGGCTAAGAATGTCTTGGATATGTGAAAGCTAGAGTGAACTTGTCTCTTTTGTTGTACTTTGTATTCTTGTTTAGTGTGCTAGGGTTCTTGTGTTGATGCAAAGAATTAGGGTTAGGGTTCACCCTAAGAAGACAAGGGAAGCTCAGGTTTGGGAGAAATCTTAGAGTATTAAAAGGATCACTTGTTCTTGTAGTTCTTGCGAGAGAAGACTAGAATTTTCGTGGCTAGTGAAAGATAGTGGAGGTTCCGAGGAGGACTAGCCAACATGTATGTTAACTTCTTGTGGATTCTGGCAGCTAAGGTTTGCTTATGATTTCATAATTAGGGTTTGAAGAACATGAATTGGCCATGTTATATTAATCTATTGGTATGTACTTATACTTTAACTTATATTATGTTCATGATTGAGTAGTATCTAGTGCAGATAGTGCATGTTGATTTCACATAGTTTTTAGTAGATTTTGTTAAGTGATATAATAAATATATGGGAACTAAAGGGGAAAACATAATGCTATAATAAATTTTCTATTTTGAATTATTTTTAAATTTTTTATATTCTTGACAAGTATGCCCTAAGGGTTAGAAACATTGTTACATTGAAATAAAATCATTTTATATTTATTTATTGAATTACCTTATTTATTTAGTTGAAAACATAAAATAAATGCTACTCTAAATTCTATTACATATTCAACTCTAAGACTAAAATTTCACATGAAATAGATCCCAAAAGCCTCAAAATTGAAGTGAAGCTTTTGAATTTACATTGATTACCATACAAAGTATTCCATGATAGGATTCCCATTAGTATGCATTGTACTTACTAGCCACAATATGTTTAGGTTTAATGGTCAAAATACTTATGTAAATATGAAAGTGAATGTCTATGTGATATATCTATATACAACAAGTATAGATAAGAGCAAGTTATTAGAGGTGTTATGAGTGTGCATGCATGAGAGGAATATGAAGGGATTGGTCACTTAGATATGCAAGGAGTCGTGAGAATCTAAAGTTAAGAGTACAACTTTATTCAATCTTTTAATACTTGTTCAAGACAATTTTTAAATGCATTGTATTTTGCTTGTTTTACATTGTTATGGTGTCATTTTGATTTAAAACATGATTCAGTGGTTGAATGAAGAAACTTCTATAGTATTGTTTCGTTATTGGTTGTTGTCTAGGCAAGATAGTATTGTTACTATTTTGTTAAAATTTTGAGCATGTACATTATAAAACTATAATCTTTTGCCAAAGTTGAGTACAAACTTACTTCAATATTGATTTACTATTTTTTATTACCATCCATTAAAAAGAAAAAATAAAATGTCAAATAATTGAATTCATAAATTGTTTAATTATAATTTGAAATTTCTTTTACTCTTAATAATTTTCCTTAATTTTGGTATATGACAACAAATGTACACTTCCCTTATTAATATGATTTGGTACATGACAACAAGGTAAACTTCTCTTATTAATATGATTGGATGATAATCGTATTATTATTAATATAAAAATAATGATTTAAACAAAGTTTTGTTTATTCAATTTATTTAATATTGATAAAAGAATAATTAAAAGAATAAGGTATTAGTCTAGTATAGAAGAGACGTAATATCATATTATGCACGTTATGTTATGTAGACATTTTGATTTGACCAAATCAAATAAAAATAATAAAAATATATGTATTTATTAATTAAAAATATTATGTAGATAGTTTGATTTGATGAAATCAGATAAAAGTAATAAAAATACATAAATATATTTATTAATTAAAAAAAATTAATTTCCACAAATTATATTAAAATAAAATAAAATAATAACTTAATAATTTTAATTATTAATTACTAATAATTAAATTATTTTAGATCTATCTTAACTCCAAATCTATTAAGTTATTACATTAAAATAAAATAAAATAATAAAATAATAATTTTAATTATTAATTACTAATAATTAAATTAGTTTAGATCTATCTTAACTCCAAATCTATTAAGTTCCTAGAGGTATCAAATCTCTCGAGGTGCAAACCTTTTCTATGCACCTCTTCTAAGTTTTACATTAAAAAAAAAATGTACACGTTGTGAGTTTCAAATTTAAACTAGTATATTTGATTGTGTTGAAAATGCAACAAGATGATAGAGCTTAGTGAAATGAAGTCGCCTTCACTAAGTGGGTCTGCATGCTATTTTTGGCGCAAAATCTATTTTTAGACATATGGATCATGGTCTATGAGTTGCAGGATGCTATTTATGGATGATTGGTCGAGTTGGTAAAAATAGATGCAACTTTCTATTTTGACATACATTATGCTATTTCCATTTTGACCGCCGAGCTGTGGTCAGAACAATCAAATACGAAGTTAGCTCTTAATAACATTTGGACTCTAAACATTATCTTATTCTCTTGGAGCACTTCAGTTAAGTGCACAGATGTTGCACAGGAGCTGACAGAAGGAATTACACTATTCCTGAGGGTTAAGTGGAGCTATTGCATGGATACTTCAGTTAGAACTCATGTGAGAGAGTTTGGTGGAGTTGATTGAGGAAGTTAATGGAGTTGTGTTCGGTTTAACTAAGCTAAACATAGTTGAGCTAGTTGTATCTAGTCTAACTGATTGATACACTAGTGAGAGTGGTGTGAATTAATTATTAATTAATTCACTAATTATTAACTCATTATTCAACTAAAGAACACATCAGTTAACACCAGTGCATGGACAGTTTAGTGGAGACCAGTGGAAGAGATAGGTGAAAGAGCCGGTTTGCTATTAGTTGTGACATTAGTTGTGCATGAGATTTGCACAAGCATTGGAGGAGATTGCCAATGAGAATTGCGCAGTTGGAGCTAGTGGGATTCGAACTTGGATCTCATCCATAATCCTTTTGGATTGTGCAGTAGAGGCAGGCAAACAGTGGAGGAGTTTTGAACCAGTGACTTGTTCAAAACTGAACTAGTTTGTGTGTAACTTTTGGAGATAGTACTGAGTACTTGTGAGGAGTATTGTGCTATGTATTGTTACATGTTCTCTTCCATTATAATATACAAAATAGCTGGGGGTTTTCAGCTATAAGCTTTCCCCATTACATATTGTGTTGAGATGTGTGCTTGATTATGTTTTGATGAGCGCATGCGACTGCTTTCTATTTCCGCATATTGATGATCAATTGTAGAAGAGGTTATGTGTTATGCATGAATTCGAATTATTGTGTGACCATGATAATATTGGTGAATAAATCTTCATTATTCAGCAAATTTCTACATGGTATCGGAGCGAAATTGATCATCGGGATCTATTACTGTGATTACAATTATTTCGGTAGACAGAGTCTGTAACGGGCCAGGTAGCCTCTGGATCCATCCTTTCTCTAAAAGGTGATATATCCAGTAAATTCTCTTATAGTCGATCTCTGTGCTAGAAATAATTTGTTCTCACAGATCCAGAAGCAGTTGAGTTTTGAGCTTGGAATTCAAATTTTTGCAACAGTTTGTTTTCTTGGTGCTAGAGTTGAAATGTCTTTCAACGGATTGCGACTGGAATATGCCCTTGAGGGCAGTTCGAATTATGTTGCATGGAAGGACAAAATGGAGGCGGTATTAGATGATAACGGGCTGAAGGAGTTCATAGATGCTGAGATCCCAAAGCCTACTGATGCTGCTCAAGTTGAGGCTTGGCAAAAGAAAATGGCGAAATGTCGAAGGATTCTGTTGGAGGGCGTGAAGGATCACATTGTATCCAGCCTGCATGGAAAAGCTTCTCCATATTTGATGTGGAAAGCGTTGACAGATCTATTCCAGAGCAAGAGCGACCAAAGGAAGCTGGCGCTCAAGGATAAACTCATAAACATTAAGATGGAGAAAGGCGACAGTATCGCCAAGTACCTCACGAAGTTCACTCAATGCAGAGATGAGCTGGGAAGTGTGGGGGTGACTGTCGATGGTGAGGAGTTGGTGGACCTGGCTCTCCTTGGTCTTCCGAAGAGTTGGCATTCCTATCAGGACTCTGTCAATGGTCGGGAGAAGCTGCCGGGATGGGAGCGACTTTGGTCGGATCTCATGCAAGAGGAGATAAGGCGGACTACCAGGGACGGATCTTCATCAAAGGCATCTGATGAAGAAAATTGCGCTTTGGCTGCCAAAGCAAAGAATGGGAAGAGCAAGAAAGCTTCTCAGTCTGGTGCGAAAGGCAAGAAGCAAGACATGTCCAAGGTGAAGTGCTTTCACTATCACCAAAACGGACATTATTCCACAAATTGTCCGCAGAAGAAGAAAAATAAGCATGCTGCTGGATCTACAGCGGGAGAGGCATTGGCCTCCCAGTTCGAGCTGGATTTTTCGCTGATCGCATGCTTGGTCTCAAGTGTGATGGGATCAGTATGGTTCTTGGACAGTGGTGCGTCATTTCACATGACCGAAGATCGGGATTTGTTTTCAGATCTGGAGGAGAAAGATCTTGGAGTGCACATCGAGATGGGCGATGATGGTAGATACAGTGCGACCGGTATCGGTACCATTTCCTTTGAGAGGGAGTCTGGTAAACCCTTCGTATTGAAGGAAGTATTACATGTTCCAGGATTGATGAAGAATCTGATCTCTGTGGCGATGTTGGAAGACAAGGGGTATGATGTGGTCTTCAGCGAAGGAAAAGCTTTCCTGCGCAGTAAGACAACTGGAGAGACCCGGAAGATAGGGGTTCGAGTCAAGAACCTTTATCAGTTGCAAGTAGATGGCTGCGTAGCAATGGCATGCAAGGCGGGAGAAGTGGTGAGCCGGGATGATGAGGGCGAACTGTGGCATAGGAGATTGGGCCACCTTCACCATGGAGCTTTGAAGATCCTGCAGCAGATTTCTATTGGGCTTCCTAAGGGCACTCTTGCGCAGTCAGATCAGTGCAAGGGGTGTACTTTAGGGAAGTATGTGAAAGCCACCTTTCACGAGAAGGATAGTCGCGCCACGACGATCCTTGAGGGAGTTCACACAGACGTGTGTGGTCCTTTCTCAGTTGCTTCGACAGCAAAGCACAGGTATTATGTGATCTTTGTTGATGATTTCTCTCGAAAGTGCTGGATCTTCTTCATGTCGAAGAAGAGCGATACATTCTCGAAGTTCTGTGAGTTTAAAGCACTGGTCGAGAAGGAGTCGGGGAAGAAGGTGATTGCTCTAAGGAGTGATAACGGTGGTGAATTCATCTCGGCTGAATTCAAGGAGTTCTGCAGCGCAGAAGGGATTCGGAGAGAGCTCATTGCACCCCATAACCCACAGCAGAACGGGGTGGCTGAGCAGAAGAACAGAACGATCGTGGGTGCTTCACGGGCGATGTTGCATGATCAGGGCCTACCCCTTCACTTGTGGGCTGAGGCATGCAATACAGCAGTGTATGTGCAGAACCGTTGTCCTCACAAGGTTCTTGGCATGAGTACACCAGAGGAGGCTTATTCTGGCAAGAGGCCTGATATTTCCCATTTGCGGATTTTCGGATCTCCTGTTTACATGCATGTGACGAAGGATGCAAGAAGGAAGCTGGATCCAACTGCTGAAGTTGGAATATTTGTGGGGTACACTGATACACCTCATAACTATCGAGTGTATGTGCCAGACAGTCGCAAGACTGTTGTGCGACGGGATATAAAATTTCAGGAGGAGAAAGCCATGCAGTGTTCGCTTGAGAGGGAGCTACATTTGCATGCAGATGAGGAGCTGTTAGTTCCTAAGGAGGAGCTTCCGGATGTGGATCAGCCACAAGAGGAAGTTCAGGAGGTGGAAGAAACCACCCATGCAGCGCCAACCATCAGAGGGCGCAAGCACACTACAGAAGCTGAGCGACTGGCTCGAGATGCAGAGAAGGTTGTAGGACCACCTACAGCACAGCGCAGACAGAGACAGTCACCGGACCGGTACACTGGATACATGGCTCTTATGAGCAAATGTGTCGTGACAGAGCCATCCTCTTTCGAGGAAGCTGTGGAGGAACCCGCATGGGTAGATGCCATGGTGGAAGAGTATGATTCTATTGTCAGAAACAATGCATGGGAGATTGTCCCAAGACCGGAGGGGAAATCAGTGGTGGGTTCGCGATGGATCTACAAAGTGAAGCAGGCGGCTGACGGGAGTGTGGAGAAGTACAAGGCGAGATTTGTCGCCGTGGCTTTTCACAGATCGAGGGGATCGATTATGAGGAGACCTTTGCACCTGTCGCAAGGTACTCTTCCATATGGACGATCCTTGCTCTCTCAGCGCAGATGGGGTGGCACATTCATCAGATGGATGTGAAGATTGCGTTCCTCAACGGAGTCATTGAGGAGGAGGTGTACATAGAGCAGCCCGAAGGTTTCGAGATCTTCAGCAGCGAGTCGCATGTGTGCAGGCTCAAGAGAGCGCTGTATGGGTTGAAACAAGCACCTCGTGCTTGGTACACACGGATAGACAGTTATTTCACCGGACTTGGATTCTCCAAGAGTGAGGCGGATCCTAACTTGTACCAGATTGTGGTGGAGGGGAAGTTGCTGATCATTGTACTGTATGTAGATGATCTGATTTTGACGGGTGATGAGTTGTTGATACTTTCATGCAAAGAGGATCTTGCTAGAGAGTTTGAGATGAAGGACTTGGGCCTCCTTCATTATTTCCTGGGATTGGAAATTTGGCAGCGCAGTGATGGACTGTTTGTTTCTCAAGGTAAGTATGCCCGGGAGATACTGGAGAAGTTCAACATGCATGGCTGCAAGCTTGTTGATACTCCTCTTCCTGGTGGATGGAGGAAGGAGGATGCTACTTCAGCGGAGGTAGTGGATGCCACTGTTTATCGACAGTTGGTGGGGTCGCTTATGTATCTGGTCAATACATGACCCGATATATGCTATGCTATTAACCAGCTTTCGCAAGCTATGGTTAAGCCTACCAAGCTCTTCTGGAAGGCAAGCAAGCATGTATTGCGTTATCTCAGTGGCACATCGAGATATGGACTGTGGTACAGACATGAGGATGAGGTGAAGCTATGTGGCTTCATGGATGCAGATTGGGCAGGGAGCCCAAAGGACCGAAAGAGCACATCTGGAGGGATCTTCAGTATCGGGTTGACAGCAGTTTCCTGGTACATCAGGAAGCAAAGATCCGTGGCACTCAGTTCCGCGGAGGCCGAGTACATGGCAGCAAGCTTCGCTGCATGCGAGGCTATTTGGATGAGGAAGATTCTGGTCGAGTTGTTCGGGTCGCATTGGAGCCTACTGTGATTTATTGTGATAACCAGAGTTGCATTAAACTCTCGGCTAATCCAGTATTTCATGATAGATCCAAACACATCGACATCAGGTACCATCATATCAGAGATTGTGTGCAGCGAAGAATCATGTTACTTTCATATATTCCCATGGAAGATCAGGATGCTGACATCTTGACGAAGGCGCTCACCAGGAGCAAATTTGAATTCCACAGAGGCAGGATAGGGGTTGCAGATAATCCATATCTTGTTGAGAGGGAGTGTTGAAAATGCAACAAGATGATGGAGCTTAGTGAAATGAAGTCGCCTTCACTAAGTGGGCCCGCAGGCTATTTTTGGCGCAAAGTCTATTTTTAGACTATGTTTATTTTTAGACATATGGATCACGGTCTATGAGTTGCAGGATGCTATTTATGGATGATTGGTCGAGTTGGTAAAAATAGATGGACCTCTATTTTAGACATTGGGTGGTTCTATTTTTAGACTGCCGGGCTAAAAATAGAATAGTCAAATATTATTAACCCTTAATAATATTTAGACTATAAACATTATCTTATCCTCTTGGAGCACTTCAGTTGAGTTACGGATGTAGCTGACAGCAAAAAAAATTACGCTATTCCTAGGGGTTTAAGTGAGGCTATTGCATGGTTGACTTGATTAGACTATGGTGGCGAGTTTGGTGGAGTTGATTGAGGAGTTGATGGAGTTGTGTTCGGTTTAACTTAGTTGAACTAGTTGTATTTAGTTTAAGCGGCTAATACACCCCTTAGAGATGAGTGGTGTGAATTAATTATTAATTAATTCACTAATTATTAACTCATTATTCAACTAAAGAACACATCAGTTAACACCAGTGCATGGACATTTCAGTGAAGACCAGTGGAAGAGATAAGTGAAAGAGCCGGTTTGCTATTAGTTGTGACATTAGTTGTGCATGAGATTTGCACAAGAATTGGAGGATATTTCCAATGAGGATTGTGCAGTTGGAGCTAGTGGGATTCGAACTTGGATCTCATCCATAATCCTTTTGGATGGCGCAGTAGAGGCAGGCAAACATTGGAGGAGTTTTGAACCCGTGACTTGTTCAAAACTGAGCTAGTTTGTGTGTAAATTTTTGGAGATAGTACTGAGTACTTGTGAGGAGTATTGTGCTATGTATTGTTACATGTTCTCTTCCATTATAATATACAAAATAGTTGGGGGTTTTTCAGCTATAAGCTTTCCCCATTACATATTGTGTTGAGATGTGTGCTTGATTATGTTTTAATGAGCACATGCGACTACTTTCTATTTCCGCATATTGATGATCAATTGTAGAAGAGGTTATGTGTTATGCATGAATTCGAATTAGTGTGTGACCAGGATAATCTCGGTGAATAAATCTTCATTATTCAGCAAATTTCTACAGATTGCTTGTGCCAAGAGACGCTCTACAACCAATATGGGGTAGATGTGTAGCGTTAGATGTTAGATGTGTTAGAGTTAAATATCTGAATATTTTTTAAATATCGGACTTATAAGTTCACATATGTTATGTAAACATTTTGACTTTCAAATTACATAATTTAAAAAAAAAAAATTAATATAAATAAAATTAATAATTAACAATTAAAATAAAATTGAGATTAAGTAGTAAATTTATCAGAGGTTTTTGGAGTTTTCACAACCAGTTTTTCCCATAGTATAAGGTTTTTTTTAGGCAATCCATGGTTTTCCAATGATATTTTTCTGTAGTGATTAAATTAGATTAAAAAAAAATTTAATAATTAATAATTAACAATTAAAATGAAATTGAGATAAAATAGTAAATTTGTAGATGACGGTTTTTGGGCTTGAGGTTTTCACAACTCATGGTATTGCTCTCGAATGTAGCATATTAAAAGTATTCTTCACTAATGTAAGACATTGCAATAAAAACTTTTAGCTATATCAAAATTTCCACAACACTGCATGTCTTCTAGGGAAAACTTGAGAAAAACAACTTTGCTCACTTTGTTACATAGACTTGAGAAAAACAACCTTGCTCACTTTGTTATATAGACTTCAAAGATTAGATTTTTCCAAGTTGTTTTGTATGTTATTTATTTTATTTTATATGTTTGAAATTTTACTCTCAAGTGTGAAGAGAAAGGTAAACATGAAAAAATAAAATCACGTAGTCTTACATTTTGTTTATATAAATTTATTGGAGTTAGTCAGTTTAGATTGTGTCAACAATCTGAATGAAAATTCACTGAATATGTCTCTCAAATGTTCATAACATATTCTTATTGCGTTTTACGGTATAAATGAGGAGCTTATTAAATTTTACGGTCTAACAACAAAGCTTCAAGTAGATTGTCTTAACTATTGAGCTTATATATATCAAACCAACCTAGATCCATCTTAACTCCAAATCTATTAAGCACTGAGTTCCTCAAGATTTGCACTCAAAAAAGAGATTTGCATTGTGAGAGATTTGATCCCTCTTGGCGTCTATAGATTCATAGTTAAAATGGATCTTGATTGGTTTATATAAAAAAATTAAAGTGAAAACAAATAATATAATCACGCTGTAAATATTTATATAAAAAATCTAGAGTGAAACCGATAATATAATCACTTATAATATGGTCGTCTATAAAAATATATTTATTTTTAATTTTTTTTTTTAAATATATATATATATATATATATATATATATATATATATATATACCATTGTGGGCAGGGACCGTGATGCACGTAGCCCTTGTTTTGTCGCTACTTCGTTGGTTCCGCTCAAGGCTGTGGTTGGGAGGTATATTTTTAATCTTATTTGAAAAAAAATAATTCAGCCAGCTATCACAACCTCTCTTGCCCTTGCCTACCCCAGAACCATAAGGGCAGTGATTCTCCTCAGAAGAATTTGGGGCGAGGGGGTAGGGAGTGGCGTTGCTGATTATGAGGATATTTAAGTAATAGTGTAAACAAACCCGTGAGATATTATGGTTGGAAAAGAATTATATTATGTTAATTGGATTTGTAACTACAAAACGAGAACCCTGGAGAGATCAAGTAAAGCTTGATGAGAATAAGAAACATAGATAAGGATAAACCAGGACATGGAGAGCAGAACGAGAACGAGACATAGCAAGGAGTGGCTTGCGAAACCAGAAACCAACAATAACTAGAACATTAGAAGGAGATGCAGGAATCAAGCATCAGCAGAACATGGAAGGTAGCACAATGAATACCAAAAATTAAGAAAGTGTCGAACAAACATACAAGGAATCAACTTGCTGGTAGCAGGAAACATAATATGGTGCAGAGCTTTTGAAAAAGTTCAGAATACAGCCAGCTTCATCAGAGTAGGGAAGGAGAGATTGACATAACATACTATACCACACAGGAGGATGTGGCAGACATTTTCACCAAACCTCTGGTCAGGGCAGAGTTTGGTATGTGGTTGCCAATTTCAGCTTTCAAGGGGTGTTATTTAGGTGCTAGTCTAAGTTGCCAGGAACAAGAAATGTTAAACAAAACAGGAAATGATGGAATGAGAAATAAGAGCTAGAGAGGTTACGGATAAGAAACACCCCTTGCACTATACATATTATTATGCACATAAGAGATGATTTAAGTAATTTAGATATCTTTTTATTACTTTTATTTTTAAAATTTATGTCTCAAAGAAGCATCCAAGAAACGACATTTATGTACTGTTTTTTTGGTGGAAAAATAATACCTTGTAGTTTTCAGTAAACTAGTCACATTAATTTGTATCTATAAGAGAATATAATTTTATCAATGTTCAACAAATGATCAAGAGAAAGTTTAATGGAAATAAAAAAAATAATCAATGATACCAATCAGTTCAATGGAATTAAAAGGAATTATCAATTATACCAATCTACAAGGTACACAAGTATGCAACCTAAGCTACCCACAAAACATAAAGAAAAATATATAACTTAAGATAAAATAAAAAAAATCAGTTCAATGGGATTAAAAGGAATGATCAATTATACCAATCTACAAGGTACACAAGTATGCAAGCTAAGCTACCCAGAAAACATAAAGAAAAATATAACTTAAAATAAAAATAAAATAAAAAATAAACTAAACATTACATTCAAGAGAAGAGAGAAAAAAATAAAAATAAAAGCCTGGTTTAATATCTATTTTTATTAGAAAAGTTCAAAGCTGAAAACACCGCATGGTGTGGTAGCAAAAATAACATAAGTGCAAAACTAATACTGCCATACTTGCAGTTAAAACAAATATGACTGAATCCACCTACTGTAAATCAGCCAGCTGCAGTGGTTAGTTCAGATTCCAGCGGCAGGGAATCATCCTTGTCATTCTCTGGCGGCCCTCCCAACAGAAGCAGTAGCCAAGAGCATTTGGGTCATGGATATTAAGCTAGGTGCAAGTCCAAAGAATTTGTATATACATGTTTACGTACAAGCTCATGTAACCCTTTGATTCTTCATAGTAAAATTCTCTCTTTCTCACATTGTGCGTGTGTTATGTTTTTATGCTGTTCGCGTAAATCAACAAATATAAGATGAGACAAGTGGCAGCTTGGGGGTGTCAATGACAAAAATCTTACTGCTTAGGCTTCTTGATTCACTAATGAGTACAACATTAGCTACATAATTACTATCAAACCATCTGTTAGACTTCTGTATTCATGTGTCAACAAATATAAGATGAGATAAGTGGCAGCTTGGGGTGACAATGACAAAAATCTTACTGCTTAGGCTTCTTGATTCACTAATGAGTATGACATTAGCTACATGACTACTATCAAACCATTTTTTAGACTTCTGCATTCATGTCAACTAGGGCAGTGGCTGCTTTAATGCCACCAAAATTTATCGCTGGTTCTCTTGTTTCACTACTTGAACTTTGGGCTTTGTCAGTACAGATCGTTCATGGATGGACTCCTGAGATGGAACTGTATTGGAAGGTCCTGCCACATCATTGCTATCCCAAATAATTATCAAGTCTGCTTCTCCATTCGTATCATCTAACAGAGTATTTGTTTTTGCCGAGAGCAGCATTGCATCTGTGTCAATTGTTTGTTTTCTATTTGCAAATGCAGGACGTGAGAACTGTTTCTTGGGATGCTCTGAAGAATTATATACTCTGTTAAATCTTGGGCTACTTCTCCGATCTTTTCTACTATCCCAACTAGATTTAGCCATTTCAACAAAGTTGTTTGGACTGCTAGAATGATCTTTCTTCTTTTGCACTTGTTTTTCCTCTTTTTTGGGAACAATTGCTTGTTCTAATATGTCAGGAATGTGGCTCCTAGATGCTTGTACTGCTGAAATAGTGCCTTTTTTTTTTGTCGACATTCTACCGACTTTCCTTTTCTTGAAGTGATTAACAGGATCTGCAATTATTTTCCTGCATTGTCCATCTTTATCATTGATTTTTGTCCCGTCCATCTTCTTGAAAGGAGTGCACTTTTTGACAACTCTGAAAATATGAACTTTAAAGCAGTATTTGATTGTGTTCACCAATTCAAAAACACAGACATCTCCCTCCTCAATATTATTTTCAAGTGCAAAATACCTCCATCCTCCACTTAGTCCAGGTTGGTAATTATTACCAAGATATTGGACTTGCCATTCTTTATTCGTAGGGCCCAGAAGAGTCACGTGCATCCTTTCTCGTGGTAATTGAAAACAAGCTTCAAATCTTCTTGGGAAGCTCTGTACATCCAAACAATGCCATATACCACTGTTAATGGATTAAATTCTTCTAGTTACAAAAATGTAGAAACAATAATGATAGCAGTAATAGCAATAGACCAGATGTTTGAATATAAAAATCATAATGTATGACAAATGAAAACCATTTCTCAAATAATTTAATGCACTAAATGGGAAAATGAACATTGCTTATGCAACTTCCTAGTCAAAGGTGCAAGTCTCTGCATTCTCTCTTCTCCAGTACTTGCGCCCAGAGGAAAAAAAGGGTTCAGGAGCAGGAAATGCTTTAAATACTAATATTATGCAGATTGCATAGTTTGCAGGTCCCCATAGGTCTCCAAACTAACTCGGTTCCCTTATGCAGTACACTGCAGAAAAGGACTACCATGTTTCTGCTTTGTGATAAGAATATATCTCAATGTTCCACCAAGTCCCTTGGAGGTGGGAGCGAGGGGGCGAGGGAGTGCGGGAGCGGCCTATGCAAAAGCTCCCTACCAATTTTCAGAAAACGTGGGGGGATGTCGGGGTCATAAAAATTAAAAAATATAAAAATATATATCATATTATAATATTATACATGATATATCATTGAAAATTTAATAATAAATATTTATAATGCAACTGTATTTTTCATTTTTGCAAGGAATGTATATACAGTCATCATACACTTACATCATGAAAGATAAATCATAAATGATAAAATTGAAATAATTATAAATCAATAAATGATGAATCATCTAACTTAAACAAATTTAAAAGTTAAAAGTTAAAACATACATCATAGATTCATATGTACCTTTGTAACTATATAATCATTAATGTAACTACTAAAAACGTACAATGAAAATAAAGTTTAAGATATCATATGAGTCATGACATATATGATATTATATCAAGATTCAAAATAAACTTTAAAATGAAGTTTACAACTCAAGTCTGAAACATAAATATTAAAACTTAAAAGCAAATAAGTTTAAAGTTATGTCTGAAATAGTGAAACATAAAACAGAAAACAGAGCTTCTTCCGACTGCGGGTAGCAAGCTGCGGGCTTCTTCTAGCGGCTGCGGCAAGTGCTAAGGGTTGGGCGGCAAGTGCTAAGTGCAAATGATACAATGATACAATGAAAACAAATGAAACCTAAAAATTAATTTAATTAAACAATCGATTATTAAAATATATTCTTTATTTTTTTCATTTAAATATTTTTTTTTTAAAATTGTGGGTCCCACACGCCCCCTCCCGTCCCCTCACGCCCCCTCACACTCCCTCCCGTCCCCTCACGCCCCCTCACGCTTCCTCACGCTCCCTAAAGCACCCTCGACCCCTCAATCTGAAGAAACGTCCCCTTTGACGTCCCCTTAATTTCCTAATTTTTGGGGGCGTCGGGAAACGTCCCCTAGAAGTCCCCAAGACCCCAGAGTGCGAGGGGGCGAGGATTATAGACCCCTAGGTGGGGGGGCAAGTCCCCGTCTAACACTGACATATCTTAGTCTGCCATTTTCATCTTTTACTGCATTTTTCTATGATTATTTCTAGTTTACATATATTACTTTTGGGAGATAAGCTAATCACTCATGACTGGATACTACAAGTCAGTTTGTCTTTTAGTCCCAGTGACCTCTTTTGGTTACTTCAATATTATAAAATTTTGTTACAATTATAGAGGCTGTGAAGAATTGATTTCAGCATGTATTGGAGCAGAACTTGGGGCAAAGTAAGTTCAAACTAATGTAGACCCATTTTCCATGGTGAGCCCTTAAAGCATATCAAGTATCCCCTTGCTATAAGTGAGTTGTGTTTGAAATCAGAAAATCTTATTAACTTCTATTATATCTTATTTTATCTTCTTATCATCAAACAACTACCAAAACATAAATGCATGAAGATCAAAACGACAAGGAGACAGGATGTAGGTTCTCAACTAGGGCAAAATCCCTTTTCAAGGGGAAAACCCAAAAAATTTCTTCTCTTCCTTTAGAACTATTTCAAATGAGACAACCAAGACCTTTGACCAACAATAAGACCTCCAATCCACCAAGTCAGCCTCCCAACAAAGTCCCTTTAAGATAACAACAATCAGCTTCTAGTCAACTAGAGTCAAACTTCTTCGATCCTGCTTCAATCACATATTTTGGCTTCCTGCATCAAATTTCGGCCTCTACCGCTGACTGTGAAAATTTCTGAACCTAGGTTACAAAAACCCTACTGCAGTTTTCTGATTTACTTCTCCTATTTGTTTTGTTTAATTAACAATTTTTTTTTTTTTGAATTATTCAGCAAAAACATCAAAGCAAATACTACTGCAGCCTACACATACATACAGAGCATTTACTGAAGCATAACGCACACATGACAAAGGACACAATATTTTTTGGACAATGTCCCCAGAAAAACCCAATGCGGTAAAACTAGTGCAGTAGCTCTTAGAGGGTTTGTTTATTAAGCAAAATATGTGAATACAATCAAGGGCACTAGTAGTGGTTTTCCCAATAGAGAAATCATGACAAATATACCTCTATCACTCAAAGACAAAAAATATGGCTGATTCAGCCGAGGCTTCACACCTTCTGAATTGTTGAATACGAGCCCTTTCTGGGCCACTGGAAATCCCAGCACTGCCTCTCCTGGCACTGCGTCAACTCTGTGTAGCTGCTAGAGCCTCTGCGCAGCACAGGCTGCTCCTGCATCACCCCTTTGGGCTCAGCGCTGCCTCTGCGTTACCCTGAAGGGCCTGCGTCAGTCTCTGCGTGAGTTTGGGTGGGATGCATCCCCCTACTGGGTCTCTGTGCTCCCTGGTACGGATCTGCCTCTGCCTATGTATTATCGGCCTCAGATCTGAATATCCTTCGCCGATTTGCCCCTCACTAGCACTGCAAGCTTATTCGAAAGTTCTAAGCAAACCGCACCCCAGAATTTCGACTTAGTTCAAGTGCTACTGCTCTGTGTGTCTCCTCCAACTGACCCCAAGACTTCCTTTAATACTTTTCTCGTTGAACATCCAATGGTCGTGATTTAATCTCTAATCGATGGCTAAGATTAGAAAGGACTTGATCCATGTTACTTAGAACATTCTTACCCACATGCCTAAATTAATTCACTTTAATTATTTAATTTCCCTAAGTTAGACTTAGGGTCTCCATTAAAATAATGAATATTTTGAATAACTTAGGTTTCGAGTGGAATTTCTCCAAACGATTTCTGGGTATTGGAGATCTCATGTGAGTTTGGGTGGGATGCATCCCCCTACTGGGTCTCTGTGCTCCCTGGTACGGATCTGCCTCTGCCTATGTATTATCGGCCTCAGATCTGAATATCCTTCGCCGATTTGCCCCTCACTAGCACTGCAAGCTTATTCGAAAGTTCTAAGCAAACCGCACCCCAGAATTTCGACTTAGTTCAAGTGCTACTGCTCTGTGTGTCTCCTCCAACTGACCCCAAGACTTCCTTTAATACTTTTCTCGTTGAACATCCAATGGTCGTGATTTAATCTCTAATCGATGGCTAAGATTAGAAAGGACTTGATCCATGTTACTTAGAACATTCTTACCCACATGCCTAAATTAATTCACTTTAATTATTTAATTTCCCTAAGTTAGACTTAGGGTCTCCATTAAAATAATGAATATTTTGAATAACTTAGGTTTCGAGTGGAATTTCTCCAAACGATTTCTGGGTATTGGAGATCTCATGTGTTTTAGCCCCTCCACAAATTTTCGAAGCTAGAGCACATCCGATGCTACCCAAGATCTCAACACTCCCTCTTAGCGAGGAATCTTCTCTAGCAACACTTCATCTTGAAGCATCACCCTGATCCACGACATTGGTCCCCTACGCTGCTGACGCTTGGCCTGCTGCCTTTCATCCTCTGCGCTGCTGCTCTCTGTACTGCTGCCCATGACATTCCATTGCCATTGCCTCATCTGTACTGCAGCTCCCTCTCAAATGTTGCATCATGTTGCCCATAGCACTGCCACTGCTAACTGTTGCACTGCAACTCAGTTGATGAGAAGTAAGCAATTGAAGGACTAGTCAGTTTGGCTGCATCTCAATACTGAAGCACCCTTTGCTACTGCTCTGTGCTGACCCTTTGAATCTCTGCATTGTCTGCTGCTCTGCACTGCCTCCACGCTGCTACTGCTTCTCCTCTGCGTTACTCCAGTCTTTAGCATCCCAGCACTGCCAAAGTGCCTCCATGATCCTCTGCACCAACTAACTCCAGTCATCCTGCTATTGTCCTTAAGGGCTCCCATAGCTCGTATGTGAACCAAGAGTTTTGGCACCTCAAGGATCCTGCCCCCCCATCTGTAGTTCAAGAGAAATACAGATCAATGTCGCCCCACCTCTTCTCTCAAGGTACATGAGCACTCATGGAAACATCGTCATCACTGTCATCATCACCCTTGGCTGCCGCAACCTTAGAATTTGAATCTTCCTTGCCCTTCTTCTTTTGAGGACAAGTATTGGCAAAATGTTCCAATTTGCCACATCTGAAGCATCAGACTATTGAGAGGTCCTTTTTCTTCTTCCCTTGTTGTTGCCATTATCCCTTAGATGCGAGTGTGGCATCTTCCTCGCCCTCCTTCTTGATCTTGGCTCCTCTGCTGTTGTTGCCCATCTTGGACATTCTCCTAATCTTCTCTTAGAAGAGTTGCCCACATGTCCTCCCAATTTGGAAGTTGTGCTCTGCCCAAAATAATTTGGACAAAGGTCTCCCAATCATCAGTGACTGCATTCAGGGCAGTCCTCACTATGAGACCATCATTAGGAGTTGCCCCCATAGCAACTAGCTGATCTCGAAGTAGCTTCAATCTAATGAGGAAGGAGTCAATTTCCTCTCCCTTGTGCATTTGAAATAGTTGCAGTTGATTCTCTAGAAGCATCTTCCTCTGGACAAAGGTGCCTTCATACAACTTGATCATTGTCCACATGTCATTTGCCATGTTCTTCTCGGCAATATGTGGGACCACATGATCCTTTACTCCGTCCATAATCAAGCGCTTAGCTCGTGCTTGATTTTCCTCATAGTTCTTTAATGGATCAACATCGACCGAAATGGCTACAACCCTCTCGGCATGATCTTTGATACGATATTCGTCAAGGACTGACAGGATTCTGGCTTTCCAGATGACGAAGTTAGATGCTCCATCTAAGCTGTCATGATCCCTCAATCCATGAGAGGCCATCTCTGCTCAAAATGTCGAAATGGATGCTCTTCTCCCTTCTTCTACTATTGCTCTCAGAAAGAGACCAGATCTAGGTTTCTTGGCGATAGAAACCATGTTAAAATTTGGGTACCAGAGGACAAGTGGTTCCCTAAGGCTTTGATCTTTTGCCTAGGGAAAAGTGTCCACTTTATTGTACTTCTTCTCCTAAAGTGACTTTATAAGTGGTAAAGTCAGTCTAATTTAAAAGTGACTTTATAAGTGATAAAGTTACATTCTAATTTTAAAGTGACTTTATTAAAGTTAATGAAAAATTAGAAAGTGAAAAAGTGACTATAGAAATAAAAGGCTAAGTGGGTCTTTATTTAAGTGGGTGAGTTAAAAAATAGAAAGTGAGAATTAAATGCACATTTATTCTCAGCCCTTGATCTAAAGCTATCTCAGCCATTGGATTTAGGGATTCTCCAAAAGTCACTTAGGGTTAGGGTAAAAGGAGAAAAGAAGAGAAAAGATCATTCAATCTTTCATGAGAATTTGAGAGAAAGAGAAGAGAGAGCAAGGAGAAATTTCTGAGCAAGGAGGAGGTGAAGGAGAGCAGCAAATCCGTACAGTAGCTTGGCACACATCCCAAGGCATTCAATAAATCCGTATAGTAGCATTTATTGGCACACATACCAAGGTAGAATTTGTATAGCAGCATTTGGCACACATTTCGAGGAAGGTACAACACATAAATCGAGGAAGAAAAAGACAGTAGGCTGAGGCATGAAATTCAAGGCTGAGATAGGCACGAATTTCGAGGAGGCTTGATGTACTTTTCTGTATAGTCCGTAAGGCCATACAGCTGATTTCTGGGCACAAATTTCGAGGCAGCTGTACAACATTTAATGTTGTTTTTCTGTTTGCTGTTAGCACGTTTCCGAGGAGGAGTTCAAGCACAGAAATCAAGATAAGTTTTAATTTGTGAATGCTGGAAATTTATGTGTTATTCAGTTTCTCTGTAAACAATTTTTCAGAAATAAAGAAGAGCTCTCAAACTGATTTTCCCCAAGAGTTGTAGGGGGTTTTTCCAGGGTCACATTGACCAAAAATCACTGTCATTTTCTCTGTGTGGCTGTTATATTTTCACTGTGTTTTATTTCAGCATTTCCCAGCAGTAGTAGAAATCTCCAAATTTGTGTTTTTCAGAAATTATTGTCATTTCTAGATTTTAGTATTTTTTATCATGCTTGGATTTAAAACTAAATGCATGGTTGATAAGGGAATACAAATAACCGAAGTGGGGATTGAAATTTTACAAACCATTTAGGGAATACACTCCCTTTGACAAGTGGTTTCCTTCTCGGAAATCCTCCACCAATTCTGTCGAATCAACGCTCTCCAATCGCTCCGCTGATCGGATCTTAGACTTCTTGGCTAGAAAGTCTGCTGAGGAACTGTTTCCCCTTACTTTTTCAACCTTGCTAGACATTGCTCTGCACCGGCAGAAACAATACCCCAACAACAACTTCAAAGATCAGAAAATTGCACTTCTAGCCACGACAACTGGCACAACATCACTCCTTCATGGACTGCGTCACCCTCTTGGGTCTGCGTCAGCTTTGTGTGAGCTTGACAGACTATGTGTCACCCTTCTGGGCCTGCGTCACCCCTGCTGGGTCTACATTGTCCCTTTGGTGCTGCGCTACCTTTTTCTGGATTTGTGAGCTTCAGCTGCCCTCCTGCAACAAAAAATCTTCAGCTCTTTGCTGATTGATTCAGCTTGATCTGTAATAGTTTTGATACCACGTGAAAATTTCTGAACCTAAGTTACAGAAACCCTACTGCAGTTTTTTGATTTACTTCTCCTATTTGTTCTGTTTAATTACCAAATTATTTTTCTGAATTATTCAGTAAAAACATCAAAGAAAATACTACTGTAGCCTACACATACATACAGATCATTTACTAAAGCATAACATACACATGACAAAGGTGTTAATTTTGGGCAACTAGGTCCAAACTCCATGTTGCATTGCTCATATGACGATGATGATATTTTTGTTGGATTCCTCTTTCGGAGAGGTGCAAGATTGATCTAAAGATCATCTTGTTTGGATGAGAAGAACTTATTATTTTATTTTATTTTCCACATATGTGCAAATTGTCAAGGTCAGACAGAATTGTAATGTAGGCTTGCAAGCCTAATAGATGTGTCACACACCCTCATTGATGGATATAAATTGGAGAACCTTTTTGCTCATTTGATCATCAACTCATCACACATTTCTTCTTGTGATCTGATTGGTTCATTCCGCCTTTGGAGGCCTCTCTTTCTCTTAGGTGCAGATTTGAAGCTGAAGGAGTGCGGACTGTTTTTAGGGCTCTTTGCAAGTGCATTGACCAGCGTTGACTGTGGGTCAAAGCTTGAAGTTTGACCTCCATTCTTGTGCAAAATATTCGATCTCTTGAGGCCGCATTAGAGGGCACAAAGATCGAGGAGAAGGATTGACCTTTGACCGCAGCCCTAGATTGCAACGTTGACTTTCTGCGCTGACTTTTTCTGTTGATCAACGTTGACCTTTTTGGAGTTGTCTTTGAGGGGTGTGTGTGACACTTGGAGGATTGGTTGATCTAATGTTAAAGAAGACTTTGCTGGATTGTGCATCCTATTAACTGCTGTAACGAACATTATTCTGTATCTTTGCTGGACAAGAAGAATTGTAAATTCTGATTTATTATATTGGATTGTCTTCTGTCGATCTATTATTATATTCTATCAGCATTTACTTTCAATGATTATGTGATTGCTAATATGAATTGGGCCTATAAGAAAGATTGAAGTACACTGCTTTAGGCATAGAACATACCATGGCTATCTAAATTTAACATGGAATTAGAGCTGAGGTGAAGACAAATCCCAAGCTAGTGTGAAAAGCAATCACCAAAGAAGAAGTCTTGTCAAGGACCAATGGCCTCCTCAACCTACAAGGGTTTCAAATCTGATGATAAGTTGACTGACAAGTTTGATTATCATACATGGAAGAAGTCCTTGGATTTGGCATTAGAAGATCAAGATGTCATGGATTATGTGCAGGGGAAGATTCATGAGCCTCCATCAAATGCACCAGTTGCCACAAAGACCAAGTATAGAAAAGGGGAAATTAAAGCAAAGATGATTATCCGAGATTCTATTCATAAGCACTTGGTTGCTTATATTTCCGAGTTGAGTACATCTAAAGAGATGTATGATAAGTTGGTTAGCATGTTTAGGGTTAGCAATGCTAATCTATTTATTAATTAATTAATGCTAATATTAATTAATTAATTTATCTATTCTTATTATTATTTATTTATTTAATTTAATTAACTAATTATTAATTATTTCATTTTACTTCATTTTTATTTATTTACTTTACTATTTTTATTTATTATCCTCATTTTTTCTTTATTTATTAATTAAAACTATATTTTTTACCCCTCCCTATTTATTTATATAATTCTCTTAACCTTTTAAATTTATTTAATTAATTAATTTATCATCAAAAATTTTAATTCCTAACTAATTAATTCTTTAAAAAAAAAAAAAAAATTACCCCTCCCTTCTTAAGTATAAATTAAAATTTCTTAACCAAGTTTTATTTATTTAAATAATTTATCATTAAAATTTTAATTCTTAACTAACTAACTGCTAGTTCTTTTATTTATTTTATTAAAATATTTTTTTTTAACCCTCTTTAATAAAATTGTTTATTTAATTAATTAATTTATTATTAAAAAATTTTAATTCCTAACTAACTTTCAACGGCCATTTTCGGACAATGATGCATCTCCACAATTTATTCATCAAGATCAATTTGTTTCTCCACCTTGTCTAGAAGATGAACCACCTTAGCTGGTTCGAAACGTCGACCAAATCCTAATAATGTGATTAATCCGAAAGGCATTTTTATCTACATTATGGATCACAAAAGTCTTAGATCGAACATTAATGCTAATCAAGTTATTTTCTTCAAGAACCAATTAAAGAATATCAAGAAGGGCAAAGAAGAATCCATTCAATCCTATTTTATGAGGCTCACTGAAATCAAGAATAATCTCTTAGCTATTGGAGAAGAAATAGCCGATCGAGAGATGGTTCTCATTGTGCTTGGAGGTCTCCCTCATGATTGGTATGTATTCAATACTACTATTCTTAATAACAATGTGATTCTTGATTTTGATGAAATATTGACGAGATGCACTCAAGAGGAGACAAGAATGATGGAGAGAGATCATCCCTCTAATGGGAATGGAGGTGGCCCTACTACCTTTGACGCTAATGCAAAAAAGAGGAACAATGGTGGTCCGAGAAATCAAAAACATGGAAGAGTGGGGCCCAAAGAAAGGAAAGGAAGATGTTACACTTGTAACAAGTTTGGTCATTATGCAAGAGAGTGCCCCAATAGAAGGGACTCTCATAGGGATGATGACAACAACAACTTCAGGGGGAATGGAAATTAAAGGAACAACAGGTTCAAAGGAAAGAGGAAGGCTCCCTCTGATTGAGGTGGAAATGGAAACCTTCAAGAGGTCAAGAAATTCCAGGTATGATGACTCTAATGTTGTTGATGACTCTGCCCTCTCTACTGCATCTCCTCCCGACACCTTGGATGTCTGGTTGATTGATAGTGGTGCTTCAAGGCACCTCACTGGTTATAAAGAAGCCCTCTTTGATTTGATGGAGAAGGATACTAATTTAGAAATTATCCTTGGAGATAATGCCACCTATCCCGAGAAAGGGACAGGGACTGTGACCCTTCATTCATCTCAAGGTCAAGTCCTCCGCTTACAAGATGTATTGTATGTACCTGATTTGAAGAAAAACCTTGTGTTTATTTTGGCAATGGAAGACACATGATTCAAGGTGGCATTTGTTGATGGAAAGGTACGCATTTGGAAGAAGAACTTCAAAGAAGCTCTTACTATTGGTTTTAGAGTTGATACACTCTACCAGGTTGGAGGAAGTCCGTTGGGGGCTATGTCATGTGATACAACTCTTCAAACCGAGTTATGGCACTGGAGGTTTGCACACCTTCATTACAAAGCCCTTCCTGAAGCAAGGAAGGTGGTGACAGGGATGCCTGAGTTTAAATATGATCATGAAAGTATATGTCAGGGCTGTGCCGAAGGGAAGCATACAAGGGGACCATTCCCCTAAAGTGTCACAAAGACATCTGATATCTTGCAATTGATACATTCTGACTTATTTGGTATGCTGTCCGTAACATCCTTGGGAGGATGTTCCTATTACATGATTTTTATAGATGACTTCTCCCACAAGACCTGGATATATTTCTCGAAGAAGGACAAAGCATTCAAGTGGTTCCACACATTTAAGGCCTTGGTTGAAAATCAAACTGGGAAGAAGGTCAAGATTTTGAGGACCAATAATGGCACCGAATATGAGTTGAAGGAATTCAATGGCTTTTGCAGAGAAACTGGCATTAAGAGGGAGACCACTATTGTGTATACTCTTGAGCAAAATGGTGTTGCCGAAAGAAAGAATAGAACCATTGTGGAAGCTACCCGTGCCATGCTGTATGACCAAGGTCTTTTGAAGTTTCTATGGGGAGAAGCTGCGAACACTGCTGTGTATGTTCAAAATAGATGCCCACATTCCGCATTGGACTCTAAGACTCCCGAAGAAGTCTTCTCTGGTAAGAAACTTGATGTTTCTCATTTTAGAGTTTTTGGTAGTCCCGTTTATTTTCATGTGCCGAAAGAAAAGAGAAGCAAGCTGGATACTTCTGGAAAGAAAGGAATGTTTGTGGGCTATAGTGAAACTTCAAAGGCATATAGAATCTATGTGCCTGGTCAAAGAGAATTGGATATATGCCACGATGTCACCTTCGATGAAGATGCTGCCCTCAAGAAAGTTAGGAATATTCCTAGCTCAAAGGAGGACAAAGAAGAAAAAGAAGCAGGGAAGTAGGAAGAGTCGAAGAATGAGCCGATGCCCGATGTTGAAGGACAGATGGGTCCTATTGATCCACCTCCTTCTATTAAAAGGAACCCTCATGGCTTAGGGACACTCTCCAGGATGCCGAGAGACATGTTGCCCCGAGAGGAACATTCCCTGAAAGTAAGAAGCCATGAGTACCATTGTACAATTCGAGCCTGGAACTTTTGAAGAAGCCGTAAAGCATCAAGTTTGGAAGGATGCTATGCACGAAGAATATGAGTCTAGTATGAAGAATGATGTCTGGGAAGTGGTCCTAAAACCGGAGGACAAATATGTTGTCACCTCGAAATGGCTCTTCAAGATCAAGCATTGAGCCAATGGAAGTGCTGAAAAGTACAAGGAAAGATTTGTTGCCTGAGGCTTCTCTCAAAAAGAAGGCATAGATTATGATGATATATTTGCACCCATCGCCCGCTATACCACCATTCAATCTATCATCTGATCTAGCCGCCACATCTCTTCTCAGAGATAAGCTACCAGCACCCTGGCTAGTTTATTTCCATTATGTCTCTAAACAAATTTTAGTTCTTTGATATTAATGAAATGAAGTGTTATTTCCGCTGCATCTTTGTATTTAAGGTTATACGTGTATTCTGTTGCGTTCCTGCATAAATTCGGATTAGTGGTATCAGAGCGGTCTACTCTTTCTCGATCCTTCTTTGCATGTCCCAACGAGGTTGGGGTATATAGAGTTAGGGCTCGATCTGGTTGAACCTTTGCAAGATCAGCCTCACAAACCCCGATGACTGCCCATGGGGGACGAAAAGAAAGACAAGGGAGCAGGAGATCCTATCAAAATATTGCTCGAGGAGGCCCTCGAAAAACAAAGGAACGCAATGATGGATAACTTTGCCCAAATCCTTCAACAACTGCCCATTGGCGGTGCACTTGCATCTAGTGGCCACTCTGGAGGTGCAACCCCTTTTAAGGTAGAAGTAAACTATGACATTCCCATATTTGATGGCCAAATAGATGCAGACGTCGTAGATAGATGGTTGAATCTATTAGAAAGATATTTCTCGGTTCATGACTTTTCCGACTGGGAGAAGATTATTTTTGCACTCCTCAAAACCGCCTCCCATATCAAGGACTGGTGGGAAGCCTATTGTGAGAAAAAGGACGAGGGGGAACCCTCTCTGTTCTTAGCCGTACCCACTTGGAATTCTTTCTTAGATGCCATCAAGGAACAATATTATCCTGTGGGGAGATATGAGGACAAGTACATACAATGGACTACGCTGCGACAACAAAGGGATTAAGATGTGCATGAGTTGATGAATCTGTTTCATACCTTGCGCACAAATTCGGGTATCAAAGATTCCGAGAAACATTTGGTGCTGAAGTACCGTAGTTGTCTGCACAGATACATTAAGGAGGAAATGGAGTTCCTCGACATCTCGTTGCTTGGTACGACATACCGGTATGCTGCCAGGATTGAGTAGAAATTCAAACAGAAGAAGCGAGACTTTGGATTTGCGAATCAAAAGTAAAGGAAAGGTGCCCCCAAACCGCAGAACAAAGGACAAAGCCAAAGCATGGCCTGCCAAAGCCGCAAGCAAAGAACAATACCGCGAAGTTGAAGGACACAGGAAAGTGGTGTGAATTCCATAAGAGCTCCACTCACAACACAAGTGAGTGTCGATCCAAGCAGTCATTGGTGGTCGAGATGAAGGCTTCTAAATCAGATGCATGCTCTGACTCTGAATCAAAACCTGAGAAGGGGAATGACTAAGGGAAGTAGATTATCGATGTGGAGCCCAACGCCACTGTTGCCACCACGAAGATCCAAAAGGAAGAACTGGAAGATCTAGAGGAGGAGGAGCGTCTCTTCCACTCCCAGATGTGGGTATTGTAGAAATTTCTAAATCTTAATTTTTATGCAGAAATTATTTCTATTAATCTGGTTAAGCTTCTCCTACTTATACAAGTTATCAACTGAATAAATTCAAGTTAACATCAAAGAAAAACACATAATAGGTCTCTACCAATTCAGATCTAGAATAAGCACATGCACACATAGACAAAGTGACACAGTTATTTCTGGACAAACTGTCCCTGGAAAAACCCAATGTGGGAAAACCGGTCTTTGGCTGTTGGAGGGCTCTATTATTAAGAATATTTCTGAATACACAACTTTGGGTTCCAGATCTGGAAAACCTTACAGAGGAAACTCTAGATCTACAGCACCTGGCTGATCTAAGACCAACAATACTGACTGATCCACACCCTCAAACGGGATTTACAAAACTCAGCAAGATCTAGGCCTAGAAACCCCAGATCTGCCCCTGAAAGACATTGCGTCAGCCTTTGAAGGCCTCCAAATGCTCAGCACTATCACTAGAAGGGACTGCGTTACCCCAGACTGGGTGACGCAGTCACTATGCTGCCCCTAAGGGTCCATGCGTAACCCCTGAAGGGTTTCCTAAAAATCACGCTGTCCTTGCTGCTACTACTGCCTTCCTCTGCGCTATCTTTCTTGATCTCTTCTCTGCTTCTTGTGTATTCTAGACCCCAAGATCAGATCATCCCCTTGGTCTAAATTCTCCTCTCTTCAACTGAAACACTTGAGAATTCTTAGCAACCCCGCCCTAGAATCTCAGCTTAGCTTCAGTGCTCCGCCTCTGTGTGTTTTACAAATGACCCCAAGCCTTTCCTTTATACTTTTCTCGTTGATAAATCAACGGCTAAGATTAAATCTTTAATCAATGGCTAAGATTAAAAGAAAGCTTGATCCGTGTGACTTAAGATAATTTCATCACATGTTTAATTAAATTCACTTTAATTATTTTATTTTCTTAAGTTTTAACTTAGGAAATACATTAACATTAATTAATTTAATATCTCCTAAACCAGATGAAATTTCCCAAATCCATTTCTGGGTCTTGTAGATCAGGTGAACTCTAGTCCTTCCTCAAAATTTGGGACCTAGAGCAAAACTGATGCTACTCCAAATACACAAAATTTCAACACTCCCTCTTAGCATCAAGGGTGTGCTCTAGCAATACATCACACTTATGCATTACATGATTTTGGGCACTGGTTCTGTGCTGCTGAAGCTTGGCCTCCTGCCACTCAATTTTGCATTGCTACTGCCATTCTGTACTGCTGCCCATGACTCTACCACTGCCACTGCAACCACTGTACTGCAGCTCCCTCTCAACATGTTGTATTTGTGCTGCTCATAGCATTGCCACTGCTGATCTGCTACATTGCAACTTTAGTTGTTGAGAGAAACAACTGAATCTCCTGCCCAATCTTTGACAGACAAGTCAGATGGGCTGCATCCTCATCACTGAAGCTCCATAGGCTACAGATCTGTGCTGGTATCTAAAGAACGATGCACAGCTACAACTCTGCTTGCGTAATCAGACTCCCTCTACACTACTGAAGTCACATCAGCTCCTTGTGCTGAAATCTATCACGTTGCTGCTGCTGTAATATCCCCAAAGGGGAAATAACCAGTAATACACAGAAATATGCCAGACAGATATAGAAAATACAAGGCTGAACCAGATCATGAAACCAATACACATAGAATACCAGAAAACTGAGCCATTTTATTAATCTGAAAGTACATAGAGAGGAGTACAAGAAAATCAGAATAAATGCACCTATCCTTGCCCTAGGCAAGTGGAGGCCCTCTCAGACAGATAATGGCTGCAACAAGGACAGCGTCCTAGCTGGCTGAAGACTACTCTGAAAACTGAAGCTGGACTACACTGGAACTATGAGCTGACAACTGATATCAAACCCTCACCAATGAAAACACTGTCTCTGCTAGTGACAGCACTGAAACAGATGTGGTGCTGGTCACCAAACTCTCCAGATGATAAGCTCAGCTCCTCAAGGCCAAAAACGCTGTCAAGCCCTGCTCACATGGCCCTGCTCACTAGATCGGCGTCCTCCCAGATGGATCAGCGTCCTCTATGCCCAGATCTGCTGGATCTGAAGCCTGCAATCCAGATCTGTATCCTGTCCTCCCAGATCTGCGTCCTCCTATATCGGATCTACTGCCTCCTCGGATCGGCAAGCGCCTGCTCGGATGCGCGACCTCCAGAAATTTGGATCGATGTTATCTGCGGATCTGGTGCAGATGCCAATATCTCCTCGGATACGCAATCTCCCAAGTGGATCTAGTACTGTGTCTCTCCCCGGTCTTGCCACCTACGAACCCGGATGCGCGTGTACGCTCGGATCTAATCTCCAAGTACGGATCTGTCGGTGTGCCTTCAGGATGCGTCTCACTCTTCTGTTGGAACGGCGTCTCACTCTCGGTCGATGAGGCTCCTTCCTCCCTCACAGGCCTATTTATTTCCTTTGCACTGCGAGCGAATGCCGTCCTCCACAGGCAGGCGTCCTCCTTCTGGTGAATGCTGCGTCCTCTTTCCCTTGAGCGACGTCCCTTCTTCTCGGAAGCTGACCACAAGAAGGCTTCTTCCTCTCCAATCACCGCACCGACGCTGCCACTTGCCCTTTGAGCGAAAAGTGTACTCAGAACAAACCTTACTAGGGGGGCACTCGAAGTCCCCCGAAGCTAAGGGTGAAACCAGAAATAACCTTACCAGGGCAGGCACTCGAAGTCCCCCGAGGCTAAGGGTGAGATCTCCGACCGGAGACACTCGGTTGCACTAAACAGTGCTGCAGACCGACTAAACAACCGGCGTGCTAAGCAGACAGAAGTCTAGCTCTCAATATCAATATAGAATAATGCATACCAAATGGGGTGAGAACCCCTCCTTTTATAATGCCAAACTCCCTCCAAAACTTAACTGCGTCCTTACTCTCCTTTGACCTGCGCAGTTAACCTTGGGTCAGCCTGATGCCTCCCCATCATACTCATGTGGACCCCCAAGGCCCCCTTTCTAAGTTATAACGTCAATCAACTAGGAAAAACACTTTATTTATAAAGTGAGGTGACTAAAGTGAGGTGACCCCTCTTATTTCTCACTTTATTTATTATTTCTAGCTAAAGCGGCAAAATTAAATAAAAATGAAATATTCCAATTAGCAAAGCTAATTGGGAATATTACAGTCTCCCCCGGCAAAACGTTGCTTGTCCTCAAGCAACTGAAGTGATGGATGCTGTAAAGTCTGCTCGCTCCCCCAAGTGGCATCCTCATCCGGCAAAAATTGCTTGTTCTCAAGCAATGCTTGAACAAGCCTACTCTCTAGCTGATGCTCCCTGCCAATACTGCAAAATGTGCCTGGGTCCCACTGAAACCTCTCTATCTCCTGCATCACCCTGATACGAAGGGATATCTCAATGCCAGGATCCGAAACTGATTTCTCATGATACCAGCCAACCAACAATCCGCCCGGGTCCCATCGCCACCATGGCCAATAATAGCCCAAGTCCCATGGCTCGGACTGCTCACTGCCTCTGGCTATGACTGAAGACCATGACCGCTGCTGCTCTGCATCTATGACTGTGTAAGCTGGCCCATCAACCGTGAACCAACTCGTCACCTCTCTCCAATCAAGGCATGGAGTCGAAAATATAATGAGGAATATCTCCCTCCTGTGGATCCTCCATCTCCAAGCAATCATCCAGACAAAATGAGCCACCTCCCAACAAGGCAACTCCTGAAAACCTCCTTCCACCTCAAGCTCTGGTAATGAAGGTGGGCTGGAAATATGAACTTGGCAAGCATCATAGCTTACACCATGCTGTCCTTCTCTCCACTCATGACAAGTGTAGAGTCTATGCTGATCCTGGGCTGCAAAATCATTGCCCTCCAATGGCAAAGTGAAAAATAATCCACCATAGAAGGTTCCTCTATCAATGAAGAACAAGCTGGCCCAAAACAAACCATCCATGAAGAATATGACATGGTCATTATGGATCACCCTAATGAGATGTTTGCTGAAGGTTCTACCTGAGGATACATAATGCAAACAATCTC